>CM032403.1:7046906-7519215 GCA_019049475.1 Eueides isabella | reverse complement strand
GAAATGTTTAATTTCCTCGAGTGGAGATCGAACCAACACCGGTGGGTTACAGTCACACGCTCGTGCCGCTGCGCAACAACACGACAATGTACCTAACTAAGAAAATAATTTAAAAAATATTGTTGTATGAATTATGGTGTTCCAAACGTGCCAGTTGAGCACATGTCAGTGTCATGTTGTGTGGAAAAGAGACGAAGGAGATTGTACGTAGAAACGTAAAGATAAGAACATGGTTTAACCAAGTTCTATATATCATCAGTACAACCTCCCGCCATTTGGGTTAGGCAGCGCTTATCTGGCCATGGACATTGTAATCGATGCCTCCAGACTGTTATATAATGGATCCTAGAACTTTTTCTCACTTAAGGACTGGTTCTATATACTATGGATTGAAATGTTATAATTGATATGTTAAAATTGAAAATATTAAATATTTTATTTAATCGAGTGGGAATTGAACCCACACCTGTCGGTTACAGTCACACACTAGAACCGCTGCGTCATGACAGAGTGCCTTGGACATGCACACTGTAATATTAATATCATCTGTTTTTAACCGTACAATCTCCTTCGTGTCTATTCCACACAAAATAACATTAGCGAAGTAACATGTGCTCAACTGGCACGCTTGGAACGCCATAATCCATACAAAAATATATTTTTATTTTTAATTATTTCCTTAAACTAAACTTTAACTAACTTATTAAAAGTTAAAATAAAAATGTGTAAAAATTTGCTTGGATGGCTGCGTTTTCACGGATGGCTGGCATGATACGCGTGGAGATAAAGAATTGATAAAAACATATACCGAGTTAAAGAAGTGTTTTTTTTTATTTTAATCTTCTAAACACCTGAAGAACTAGCTTATCTATATTATCTATAGATCGATTTAAAAAGTTAATAGTACGTTGTGGGTGCGAATCCTTTCGAAGAACATTTATATCTAGCATTTGAAAGAAGACAGGTTTAATAGTAATATCGGTATAGTGTCTTCACACTAGGTATTTTTTCTGGCTACTCTACTATACGAGAAATCATAAAGTAAGAACGTATTGATTTTAAACATATTAAAATACTCATAAAATAAAAATACTCACAAAATGTTATGTTCGTGGCGTAATATGGAAGCTTAAAACGACTACCGTCCGCCGCTATCTTATTCCATCATATCATATAATATTCATATCATATAACTTTTCTAAGAAAAAGTTATGTAAATCACTTTAGGAAAAATAAACTATATCAGTCAAAACCTATCTATAACTTAAGAATAAAAATAACAAAATCCACAGAGTCTTTTGTAGAAATAATAAAGAAACCGGCATTGCCATCTTTTCAGCAAAATCATTGTCATTAAGCTGACACTCGTCAGAAAAACGAACATTACATGGGTTTTAGTGCTTAAAGTTAAATTATATAGTTTTTTTTGTCATAAACAATAAAATTGAATGTAATGAAACGATTTGTTTTCTTATTTTTTTGTTTTGTTTTTTTCAATTTTAATAACTTGACGAAGTCTTGTTAGTTACGAAACTTTATTATTATCGATTCCTCATTTTATTAATTTGTTAAAAATTAAATTTTATTATTTACTTCTAATTTATTCATTGAGGAAATATTTATATTTATCACAAGAAAATATTTATATTTTAATAAATTTTTAGCCAAAGCACTACAACAAGAGGGAGAGGATCCATTTTATGAGCACCGATATTAAAAGACTTCTTTACGTCAGTTTATAAATTAAAATGATTTTAAATAAAGCTTAAGCATGGAGTTAAATTAGTCGCTATTTATATATTTATTAAAGCATTCAATTTCAAAAAGTAATGTATTGTGACCCATCATGTCGGGCACTGACACTAGCGTGGAATTGATCATGTCTTAAAATTAAGTATGTATATACATTTAGGTATTATTTCGGTTCATTTGGACAAAGCATGACGTGTTTTCCTTTTTTTGACATATTACACCATTGTTATTTGTGAATAACAAAAATAGGGAAGTGATTTATATTTCAATTCGTTAACAAAATGTGTAAATGGGTTAAAAAATCATAACTAACAGCTTAAGTATCCTTACTATGTTTGTAAATTATAAAGCTTGTATACTTGGGGTGATCGAAAAGTATTTATAAATAGTTATTTATAGTACGCATAAAAATCGCTTAGGTACCTACTACGAGTTCACGAATATAAAACTTAAATAAGCCACGACTTCCAAGAGCTACATTAATTTGAATACGAAATGCCCAGGAGAAACCACAAAATGGACAAAAATTAAATCAGAACAGCCATGAATGCCCTTCATCTGGTTTAAAAAATGTCCATTAAAACATACACAGCAACTTGGTGAAAGCATTGAGAGACTCTTTTCTTCTTGAAGCTTGGCCTAGCGTATTGCAAAACTGCTTAAACTGGGAAGATTGAAGGTAAAAGAAAATAGTGACGGTTACTCAACCACGTCTATACTCAAGGTAAGGTAAAAAAAGTTGAAAAGTTGTATTTACGGATTGGAAACTGACTACCATCTATGTGGGCAGTTAGCAAAGTCAGGGATATCTCATATGGAATTCAGATAATATTAACCTTTGAACAAAAGAAACAAGTCAAAATTTGAAATAAAAATCTTGAATAGTTCCAAACAGACCAAGGAAAAAATATCATATGTGACTATGAACGAAACCTTAATCCATTGTATTTTGACCCCAAATGGATGACATGGAAACTACCCGACGCTGAAGAAATTCATCCTGGTCCTGGTCAGCAGTTCAGGCTATGGTGTTATTTTTTTAGGATGCCACAGGGACCATCAGGGTAGACTGTTCGAAGAAGGGAGATTATACTGAATCGATTAAGGGGCAAAGGCGCGGCCAACTATGAGCTTAGGTGTCATTTTTTAATGAGAACGCTGTGGCTCAACAAGCTGCAGTTGCCATAGCTGTCGTACAAGAAGCAGACTTTTAACTAGTAGCAGGTTTTTACTAGTAACAGTCTCCACGGTGACTGCTGTTGAGGATTTTTTTTTTCAGGTATAAATATTTATCTCTAAGGGAATATAATAATAGGCTCAAGCCTAGAATATCCTAAAGACATAGACTAAATGCCAGAAGAATAAGCAGCGTAGCTAGAGACAACCAAGTGGTAAAATACTCCATTCCCCGCGTTTCGCCACGACATTAATCCGCTGCAATTTATCTTACTGAAGATATTAAAATTCTCCTTTATAAGATTTAAAACTACAACCTTTGTGTTTACATTTAAACACTGTATCGCAATATCCTTTAATATTCATACATGTATAAACACATTATTTTAGTTAGCACATTTTACTTAACCATATGACATACTAAGTGAAAAAAAAAAATATAGTGTCAGTACTTAGACTATAAATAAAAGCTTTTAACAAGACATTGTTTAATATAGATATTATATTTAAAAGTGTAAATAGCTATAAATGAAGAAATTACGTTTCTACTATTTGTTTAGTAATTATTAAGTATTTAGTATTTATATTACAACATTTACACATACTACATACGTCAAAAAATGTTTTAAGACGGTCTTGCTAAGTAAACCACGTCACTTTATAAAATTGAAGGAAAATTTTAGAAAACGGAACGTAGACGTAATCTAAACGAAATTTTACAAGTCGAGAGCAAAACAACACAAAAAATAAACAGAGAATTATTTGACAAAGTGTTTACGATATATGAAGAATAATCAATATTTTTATCTAGTCAACGGCTTCATGTATACTTCAAAAGATTTTACAATATTTACTTAAATTTCTTTTAAATTTCTATAACCCGCGTACCAGGGTAGGAAAAAAGATCCTAATACTTAGTTACTATACTCTGTTTTACATTTAGGATCCGAATTCGAATGAATTATTTGTTAATGGCTCGAATTGGACCGCTGCGCCAGACTTTGTTATATCACTACGAGAAAATAAAAATTGTCTAACATATATTCATATTTTTAAAACCATTCGAAAATGTAAAAAAAAAATACTTATCTTGTAGATAATACAAATTTTTGAAATCATCTGATGATATGCTCATAGTCATCATTTATAAGAACATTATTTATTTCCCCTAAAAATTTGCTTTATAAGATGTTTTTAAGTTTACTTACTCTAAACCGATGAAGTTAGTCGGTCCTGAATATAAAACCATTGTGCTTACGGTCCAGCTGTACCACCATGGCCTAGTATTTTTTAAACATAAAATATTGTAATAAATTTATTATGAAGTTATAAATGAATTTTAAACTTAAATTTAAAAAGCGTATAAAAATTTTGAACGAAGCAGGATAAAAAAATTTTATACGCTTTTTAAATTTAAGTTTAGTATTTTCTGTCCTAAGTGTGGAATAACACTTTAAAACATAGTAAAATGAATTACAATTTTTTTATATTATAATAAAAATTGAACTTAAAAGCTTTGGCCATAATATTAAACACCTATAATTAACCATTGACTAATAGAATTCCTGACTTCTAAACAAAGTATCAGCCAATTAAAGTGGCTGATAAAGAAGTCATCTGATATATAGCGCCGTCGAAAGTATCGTAAAATAATTAGTTACCAGAACAACATTTAATTACCAGAAGCTCTTGTGGTCAAATAGAAATAACAACATGGTATATTTCAAAGTGCCCGAGCCTACATAAGCCACTGAAAAATTAAATATTGATGTAGATAGTATATATGAATTTATCATATCTTAAACTCTGGGAAGATGCTATACCAGCATATATTTTTACTTTTATTTACAAGGCAAGGCCAATATTCTCGTGTTTTTTTATTTCTAGGGAAAATTCATTGATGAAATTCCACTGATCCTGCAGCGTAAAATGAACCTCTGGAGGGAAACCAGAGTTCGTTCTCTTTTAAAGTAAAAGTCAAAATTAAATAATTTTATTTATAATAAGAATTTACCAACGGTGACGACGGCATTACTTACTGCCTCAAACTTAAGAAGACCCGTCGCAAGAAAGTCAGTAGGACTATTTTATTTTATAAAAGAATTATTTACAGATTTATTCTTAACCTGGAACGAGTATATTATTCCCAAGGCGTATCATAATTTGTAAAATCATTTATTTCTTTTGTATATATTTGGTTGTTAAAGGTTTCATGTTTCTTCTCTCTTTCTTTCCATAAGTGCATATAATGACAAGTGATTTTTAATCTAAATATATCTTAAAAGATACGATTGTAAATAATTACACTTTGTATATCAAAACATCCCTTTATATATTGCTTGCATGTAAAATGTACATTACAGCTTATCAATCAACGTTTATATTATATTTAAATTAGCGTTATAAATGTAGAAGGTCGTCCGAAACTCGTTTTTTTTCTTAACAGCATAGTTTTTAAAGGATCGCAATCAAAGCTCAACAAGTAGTAGTTCTCGCGTCTTAGAGTGAACAGGCAGCCTTGTATAAAATTTTAAAATTGGAATTATTGTTTTAATATTTACAAAGGTGAAATTTGTAACATTTAATTTATTGCATATTATATATTTTTTAATACAAAATTCTTTACAGTTAAGGTAAGTCTTAATTTATGTATGAATCTAACTCATATTTGCTGCTGTAAGCTTTTTATTTTCATTTTATCATCTCTTGCATCTTTTGGATCATATTTAATGAGAGATAAGAAAAATATATATCCTTTCAATATTTTATATTTTTTTCTTCTACTAAAAATAAAAATCTATTGCATTTGCCTTAAAAAAAAAAATAGTTATGCTTTCTTAAGACAATAATAATCTTAAATCAAAAACTTTTAACTACAATGCGATATTGTAAAAAAAAATATTATAATTAAAAATTATTCAAAATAAACAATTAAGTATATCTTTTAAAAACCGCTACTTTTTAATTTAGAAAATCTCAACTTTAAGCGACATTAAGCGACATCATTTTTTTTTAAAAAAAAGCCCGTCGCTTAATAGTCATTAAGGAGGAAGCAAAAGGGACCGTTGTCGATGCAACCCTCAAGATTATACGTTAATTATTCTATGTAATATATTTAATATAATTTAATATTTTCATTTTCTCGCTCTGGTAACAAAACAAGCGCGGCGTTTAGTTCCTTAACTCTACCGGCATTGGTACAAGAAAAAAAAAACAAATAAAAACTTACCATATATATTTATTTAAAAAAATTACAATTATATATAGGTATATTATGTAAAATATTTGCAGTATGAAAAAAATACGTCATTCCAGATTTCATGTTAAAATAAATATAATTTATATGGTTTTAAATCTAATAAAAAATAAAAAAAAATCAAACAAAAAAATAAAGATTAAGCAAATACTAACATTAAAAAGATTATAAATTTAATATAGGCATTCTGATGTTGCACACAGTATCTGGCTGTTAACGCGAAGATTATAAGATCAAATTCTACTCAAGGAAATTAATAACATACTTTTTTGCCTCCCTGATTATAGAAATGGTGAACAATAATAATATATAATATAAGTAGACCTCAACTGCGATAACAACATTCTCGCTTGGTATTCTAAGAGTAGACAATTCGGAAAATGTAGTAGTCATAATTATTTACCTATTAATTAAGGGTGAACTTAAGATTTAGTAGACATTTTGTTAACTATTAAGAAACGGATCTATGTATATTTTTGTTTGTTTTATTTTAGCTCTCCGCTTTGTTTATTATATTTTAGTATCCCGCGAGAGGAAACTGTTGAGTTAAAAAAGAGAAAACGTCTTAACTCCAGACACTCTTTTTCCCACTATTCACCGCTCTTCTTTAAACTTAGCGCCCCCTAATAGCAGTCATATAATAAATATAAATATTATCCGCAATAGACGTTATGCTGCTGCAACTTTTAAAAATTATATATATTTTAAATTAAGTTTGTGAAAAGTTTAAGAAAATAGTTATTTTCTGCGCCTTGAACTTATAAAACCCAATTTACTTTAAAAAGGCTCGAAACTTTTGCTCTCCAGTATTAGCATAATATCTTTTTACCTATACATGCTACCATATACTAAGCTAACAGTTATTTGCAGATGCATATCAAAGATCAACACCCATTTTATCCTACAACTGACGATGAGCGTCTACAGATCCGTAAAGAGCTGGGCTTTAAAGAAAGTATATTAGAAGAAGACATCGATGCGATCACTGAATGGTTCCAAAAACAACCACATCTAGTAGATGCGCCTATAGGTAAATAAATATTTGTATTAAAGTATGACGTTGAGTCCCAGCTTTTAACACACATTTCTACCTGAAAGTTATAACACAGCGTTTTAACATTAGCTTCCTTTTAACATATAATAAGATTATTTGAGGAAGATAAGTAAGAAAAAAAGACAAATTTAAAGTCGAATTTGTTTCGTTTGTTGAATTTGAAGCCACAATGTATCGCGTTCAACTCCGTGAAGTAACTAGGCTGATGTCGTAATTTTAAAAAAATATTTATCAATATTGTAATCGATTATAACATAGTACGTTAAAACTTGTAAATGTAAAAAAATAATTTGTAACAACCGCTTCTTTGTGAAAGACACTCTGTTGAAAAACACTGTGTGAAAGACACTGTGTGGAAAGAGAAAATTAACGACGTGTGCTATTTAAGCACATAAAAGAAATAAAATTTTTTTTGGAAATAAACATTGGCCAAAGTAGTAATCCAAATCACATCTCCCGTAAAATATTAAGGCTTCTGGTAAATATTAGTTTAAGGAATTGAATATTAAAAAAAAAACTATATATATAATGATGTAAGTCTAAAAATGTTATTTTTTTCTAGGTCGAGATTACATTGAAAAGACTTTGATCGCTTCCAAGGGATCACGAGAAAAGGCGAAGCGTAAAATTGATAATTTCTATAAATACCGATCATTGGCACCTGAACTTATTCAAGACAGAATCGATGACCTCAATAATCCGAATTACGATCCGTGGACCGTATAGTAAGTGAATAAACTGAATTTTAAATAAAACAATAAACTAAATACTATTGGTATAATATGTAATAGTATAGTAAAGTAGGGTACTTTAGAAAATAGAACAAAATAAAATTGAGTAAATATTAGAACTTTACGGCGTTGAGTTTCGCCACTCAACACGCAATACCATAAATTCGGCGGACAGAGGAAACGGAACCTCTATCCACACTGCCACCCTTGAAATTAAATATTAGAGTTTTCCTCACTTTTAAATATACATTTTCCAAGTTTATTTTTAATTCTTCAAAAATAACGCATTTTGGTCAAACTTGTACAATGATTAGAATTCTTAGATAATTCCTCTCATGTCCGGTTGTTTCACACGGTTTCTTATTATTTTCAATGCACATAAAAAACAGAGAACTGATAAACACGATTAAATTTTATGCACAAAAACAGAATACTGCTAATAAATTGATCGTTTGATGGTTTCATAAGACACTCTTTAATGTTAAATTAAAGTGTTTTTATTTTATTATTTTTATTTGTGTGTACACTCTTTTTAACATATCAAATATATGCCTTTAGTGAATAAATTGAATAAAATGTGATGCCTCAAGTGCGGTGCTGAAAAAAATAAAATATATATTTTTATCAGCAACGTACTTTAGGCATCAGGTGTTGAGTAACAGAACTCAACGCCGCGCTTTGCCTATTATAGTGAAGGAATGTAATATTTCATTTCCGTGAGTGGTGAATGAACCTTTACGTATGTGAATGTATATATTAATTATTATTTTTTTCAACAGCCGTCAAGCCGCAATGCTAAAACTATTCAACGGCAAAAGGATCTCCGTATTCAAATTAACAGAACCAAATGCTAGCAAAATGTTTCTTGAAGTTATACTGAGAAATACAATCATGGTATGACATTTCATATACCCGTAATAATTACACTTACATATTTAAGTACTTGAAGTAGATAACATCAACATTAAAAAAGTCCTTATCTTAAAGTAACATATCTGTATGCGGTGAACATCGAATAAATAGCACGCATTTTTTTTCTGCTTCTCACTGTATCCCGCACGAGGCAGGGTAGGCAAAGGGAACCCGGGAACCTAGTGTTAAGACACTCCGTTCCTCTTCCGTTCCCCACTTTCCGCCGAATTGAGACATTGCGTGTTGAGTGGCGGAACTCAACGCGCGCTTTTATAGTAATCATATAAGGAACAAATGACACTTAATAAAATTGTATACACCTTAAAAACATTTTATTTTTTTTACTGAGTTATATTCGATCTTAACTACGAGTATTTACTAATGCAAAATCAAGTATTTATACAATTTAAATTACATAAAATACTAATAAATGCTAATATTCAAATAATTAAAATATTAAGAAAAAATATTAACTTTCTCTTTAGAAAGCTAGACATGCTTATAAAATAATCCACATTCATCTAAAATTTAAAATGTTCAAATCAATTATTAATTTACTCAAACTGAATTGTTATTTTAATGGTGTAGATTTCTAAAAAAGTATTTTGCTCTAATTACGAGAAATAGTAATAGAGAAATAGAATATATAATACCTATATTCTGTTTATATTTTCTATTAATCTAGAAAATAGAACTTCATTATGCAAAAAACGTAGAATCGTATATTATTAAATAAAAAATTACTTACGTAATGTTATGTTATCTTCATAATTAAATATGTTAATACTTTTAACACTTAACTATTATTCGCTGACTAAGTCCCATCTACTTGTTATCAAAACCAACGAAACATTATCGAAATCTGTCGTTCCGAATATAAGCTCCAGTGGCGCAATTGGTTAGCGCACGGTACTTATATGACAGTAGTCGTGAGCGATGCCGGGGTTGTGAGTTCGAGCCTCACCTGGAGCAATGATTTTATTTTAGAATTTTATGAAATTTATCCTTTAAAATTACTGCAGTATTACCATATAGTGTAACACGTTACTTTGATTCAGCATTGTGGATATTTGATACTTCACATATAATCATCTGATTGTAGTGTCATAACATTGTTGTTATGAATATTTTTTTCTTTTATTATTTTTGACTTCACGCTATGACCTGCACATGGCAAGGAAGGCAGAGGGAACCTGGGAATTTAGTGTTAAGACACTTAGTTCCGTTCGTTGGTGGAAAATGGCACCAAATTTGAGACATTGTATGTTGAGTGGCGAAACTCACCGCTGCGTTTCGCTTTATTACCAGAACGAAGAAATGAAAATATTACATATTTCATTTGAAAATATTAAATATTTCATTCCTTTTGAGTGGGAGTCGAACCCACAAACTGCTTATACTCCTGCGCAACAATAATATTATAATAATCATGAATATATTTTTAATTTATATATTTAAGTAAGTTTATGTAATTTAGTAAAATTATTTATTGTGATATTATTTTATGTATTTAATTTTATTATTAAGTGTAACTTACACATTACATTACAATTCTATTAGTGATACAAAACAAAACTTATGATTTTATCTTTATCGAATAATACTTCATTAGATAGACATGATTATTTTAAACAAAAATAGTTACAATATTTTACATTTTCAACTTAATCTCTAACAAATATCGATGTCATTAAAAAAATATTACATATACAAATATTTTTATACCAAATGATTGTTTTTAATATGAATTATATAAAGTTAATTTGTTTGTGTTTGTAAATCATTTGCTTTGATCAAATAATACTTACGTTGCATTAAATTGAATAATTAAAATAAATCCCACAACGATTGAGCCAATATTTAAATGAACAAAAATTTTAAAAAATAAGTTTATTTTTACTATTTAAATAAGCTTATATTGTTGATTATTTAAACGAAGATGTAGATGATACTTTCCATGTTCAGCTCTTAACTAAGTGAATTTCAAAAAAAGAAAAGTATATTTAACTATAAAGTTGCATATTAACTGGTGTGACGTGATAGCAATGGATTTGAACAGCTCTCATAACACATTATTACATTTTTTAATAATAAATGTATATATACCTTTTTTGGCTATTTTAAAAATATATTATCTTTTCCTTAATATATTTTAAGTATTATTTTTTATTTTTAGCTTGGAGATCTACGAATGAAATACGACTACATGTTAGGAGATATCTGGATTTTCGACTTGCAAAATGCTTCATTTAGTCATATGCTACGAGTCAATCTCCTTTTGTTTCAGAAGTTCGTAAATATATTACAAGTAAGTTATAATTATTAATAATTTATAAAATTATAAAAAAAAACCTTTCCCACTTACGGTTAAATATTTCAAACTACCGGAATACCGTAAACTGAAAGCTGCCTTTTTTATATTAAAAGTTATTCTTGTCAACCCGTGACCACGGACTACTGTAAAGTGTTCGAAACGTCGGGTTTCCCAAAAATGTTTACCATCCAATATACGCGATTAATCCGGTTAAAAATGTTTAATTTAAAATATTCTTGTCAAATTATAATGCGCGATGCATATTATACAAATAAAAAATGTATATTATGTAAGATTAGAAATTTGACTAAAAAAAACTTTCTCCTTGACAACGTAGGATATAGGCATAATTGTGAATAAAGAGAGCAGAGCCACAAACAAAGTACTAGTTTTTCGTTGTCTGATCTATTTGTAAATATCCTTATGCATACCCGTATCACACCCCATGTAGCGACATGTATTTTTGGTACCGGTAATACCGAGGTTAGGTCTGAAAGACCACATATATAATATAGTATTTCTTAAGAAAGGAACGAGTTCAATATGTCTTTGCATTATAATGAAGAATAAAGGCCTTAAGGACAAAATTATATATAATGAAAAACATCTTTGTTTAAAACTACACTACATTGATTGACATGACTACCTTGAGTTTTGAGATAAGATCGGACTATTCGATATAATAACAAGACACAAAAATACACAATTTGGAATAACAAAATATAATATTTGGATTAACGACAAATACAATTTTGTGCCGTGTAATTCCGGCTTAGAATAGGATCACCCTGATACTTATGGTGTCGTAAGAGGCGACTAAAGTACGTGTGGAAGAGTCACGTTGCCAGCAATGACAACACGCATGGGCAGACTCGAACGGACCGTTACCACCCCCGGCATTTAAAACCGGCGTTAATTAGTATAGTAGCTTCGGCCACTGCGTTTCGCATTGGGTAGTGCCAGGCCCCAGAAAAAAAATATAGGAATATAAACTTTCGGAAAAAAATATCCGCACTTCAATAAATTTAAATATTTTTTTAGCACAGTCATGATGTACTTATTTTGGCACTGCAAAGGAACGTATTTTTTGTAAGAATAGTATCTACAGGTCGACTTTCTCTTCAGTTAAGGTTGACTTGAAACACCAATCAATCACGTCTAGACTTCTTCAGCTAAATCTTCACATGTTTCAAGGCTATCAGAACTGAGTAGACTTGACAAATTCATTCTAAGTTTCCGACGCAACCCTAGGTTACAAAACTTTCGCTTCAGTAATAATTTCCAATGCTCGAGCTAATTTTGCCTAACAAATGTTCGTCTATGAATTTGTCTTACCACATGTACATTATTTAATTGATGAGATAAAAGAAAGAAAAGAAACCAAAATAATATGTAATCCAATAAAAATCTATTTTATCCGCACCATTCTGTAGAATTATAAAAACTACTGTGCTTTCTGTGTCTGTGTCTGTGTTTTTGTATACAGACAAAAAACTTCTCACATCTCATGGGTAACTTCAAATTCTTTTACCACCGGAAGCGTATGGTGTATTCTTACCTCATGATATCTGTGAAATACATAATTAATATAAAATAATATAATTGATAGACAGCTTACTAAAACAAAAAACTAACCTAAGTAACAACTTGAGGCCTGAGAGGTTGCATTGAAATTTTAAAGAATAACAGACAGTAGCCTGTTCCGATGTCAAAGTTACTGACTATGCATCTATTTAAGTGGGGAGTAGTATTGTGCGGGAAAAGAAATAAACTAATAAGTGCAGTATCTCCGGGCCCTCTCTTACCGCACACCAGTATTTAAAGGATTATTGCTTATTCTCATATATATTGGTTAAAATAAACACAATCATTATTTATTATATATTTGAACCAAACGTGAAGCTTGTCTATTTTTTCATTATTCCAATTTGACTATTGGCGTCACACACAAAAAATTTAATTCATTATACTTTGCCCATTGTTTTCGCAAATCTAATTTTTGTATTAATATTTTTTTTTTTTATAATATTCAAAATGTAAATTGTTGTTGATGTTTTATGATGTTTCTCATACTTTTTATGATTAGCTAATTGGAGAAGCCTTTAGTTAGTAGCATGTTTTTTGTCCAAAAAATGTAAACAGTTAGCTTCTTTATTTATTACCAGTTTTTACAAATTTATTGTTTAACCGTGTGAAGCTGTTATTTCACAAATTTAAATAAAATATGTTTTGGAAATTAATTTTTATTTTTTAGCCGTCTTAGGCTACGATTCAGCTATGCGGCTATGTGGGTTTTAGTTTAAATATCACTCAAACAATTTATTGAACTTTACGAGTTAATTTGAAAAATATAAAGTTTTAATTTAAAAAAAAGATGAACTGTACTTAAATTTAATATATCTTCGTAATAAAATCCTTAGAATCTCATAGAAATTACTATTTTTGAGGCAGAGTTTAAACTTATATTTTTTGAGGAATTGTATCATCAAGATTATGATAAAATGTCTCTTGATTATGCCTACACGACGCAAATATGATTATTTTAAGAAATTATTTGTTATAAATTATATAAAACAAATTGTATGAGCCTATGAAATAGGTGGAAGGTACACTATTTCAAATATGATAAGAATTTTCCAAATCGGCAGACCAACACTCCTCTTTCCCTAAAAAGAAAACGGCAAAAAATATAAATATTTTCTTTTAATTTTAGGATGGAATAGGCATAAAGGTATATGAAATCCACGTTGTAAATGCAACATCAATAGGCCAAAGCTTCATTAACATGATAAGACAGTGTGTAAAACCGAAGATAGTGGAAAAAATTGTTACCCACAATAATATGAAAGACCTACATGAGCACATACCAAAAACTTACTTGCCCAAAGATTACGGCGGCGATCAACCTTCATTAGATGAGTTTAAAGGTACTTATTTATTTAGGCTTTTGCACTTTTTGGATGATTCATGGTGATCATTGCAAAGTTTCTGATTATAAATGACACGGTTGTGGATTCGATCCCCTCCGGAGAGTATGAACTATTTTAATTTTTCGGTCTGATTATAAGAGAAAACGTAGTGTTTAGTTCCACTACTTAAATAAGTAAACCTAAAAATTGTCCAAAAAGTTGAGTTGAATCCTGTGAGGATAAGGAATTCAGTATAAATCCCCAAATTAACTAAGAAGAATTTATTATTATTATAATTTTCAAAAAAAAAAAAACATTTATAGCAGGATTGCATATCGTATTTTCTCCGTTACATTTAGCAATGTAAACTATATCATATTTTGTTTCTCTTTTTAGAACTATACAAGCGAGAAATGAAAAAAGACCCAACAAAGAACTTCCTAATAGATTGTTGTCAACAAATTTCTGATGAAAAGAGGAGGCCCGGTCATTTCAAGGAGGAATATCTAGTTGGCTCTTTTAAGAAATTGGATTTGGATTAAATAGAGATCACCAAATTGTATTGTAATATTTAATCGTCTAGTTAAGATATTTTAATTGTCTAATTTTAACAAAGATTTACCATAATATATTATTGTATTTAATATTATTTAATATGCCTACTATTTTATAATAATTATTTAAATATATTATAGAAGGTTCAATATTTGTTTTATTGGTCTTGCTATGGATATTATGTCTTGAATATAGGCGAATAACGAAAAAATAAGTGTCTCAACTCTAAATTTTCTCTGTCTAATCTTGTAAATTAAGTACATTATAATTTAGTTAACTCCAATATTTTCAAAAGTTATATTTTTTTATAACATTGTATTTAGTTCAGGGTACAAATAAAAAACTTAGAAAGATCTTAAACGGTTTCAGTGCGAATTAAAAAAAAATAAGTTAAAAACTTACAACCTTTTGTGATTTCACGAGACGAAACCGGGTCTTGTTGTGACAGGTGCATATCCAGTGACTGAGGGCCTCTTTGTCAACGTCGTCGTCGGGGAAAAATATTTTCACTACACTTTTTGTTAAATATTATGCAAGAGCAGCACATTCGTTTGACTTCGACTTAACGTCTATTAAATATTTTTTTTATTACTTTTAAATAAATCCGTTTCTTATCTGTATTAAAAAGACATGATGCTTTGATTAGACTATTTTATGGTGTCCAGTCCGCTACATGAAATAAAATTTATAACATTTTTAATTTTAAATATTTCCGATCTAAAATATCATTACCTTGTTTTGGCGAAGCGTTTATGGGCTACAAGTTATTTTTTAAAAAATTAAGAGTATTTCTTAGCCATGTTTTATGAAACATGGCTAAGAAATACTGCTATATAAAAAGTTATATTATTCAGAAGCTACGATGCCACATCTACACAAATAAAAAACTCATGAGACCCCTCTTTTTGTATCAACTCTGAACAAAAAATAATTGTATAAATGTAATTTCCACATGGTATATTTTATTCTTCGTTTATTACTAAAACAATGGTTTTATTAAATTATCATTATCAGGTATGATTTATGTTTGTTTTCAAAAGTTCCTAATCTCGATATAATCTTATGTTTATACTTATTACATGTAATTAAATGATTATAATTTGTTAAGGATTATGTACATACAAGTTATATATGTTTTTTTTAATGTTCAAATACTTATAATAACGAGCGTAACGGATCGGTTCTTATACATGAAAGATATATAAGATGTGGCAAAAAATTATAACGTAAATAATGTAAAAGAATCAAAAACATTATTTTTTTTGTGTGATTGTTTGTGAATTTGCTCACGCTAATCTCAAAAAAATCATCATATACCAGACACAACACTCAAGGCAAATTTCTTGGCTTCAAATTTCTTGCTGACATATTCAGAACATTTTTTGTTATAGAATAGTATAGTATTAGTATGAACACAGAATATTCATAATTAGAATTACCTTCTTTTTTCTAAATACTACCGCTTGACGTTTATTAACAGATAATACCAGGCCATGAGTAGAAAAGCTACTGGTTAAGATAGCGCAAGGCAATGCTTAAGCAAATGTTTGTCCCCCACCAATATTGAACTGTAATACATATATATATATATATATATATATATATATATATATATATATATATATATATATATATATATATATATATATATATATATATATATATATATATATATATATATATATATATATATATATATATATATATATTCAAATTCAAATTCAAATTCAAAATATTCTTTATTCAAATAGGCTTTAGCAAGCACTTTTGAATCGTCCCAACATAAAATTACCACCGGCTCGGAATGCAGTTCTGCTGAGAAGAGCCGAAGAAACTCAACAGTTGCTCTTTTCAATATCGAATAAAGTCACAATTTCATTGTTTAATACAATAGTGATTATCCTGCATGAAATTCAAATGACCTTAATTAAATACATTTTTATCATTCAAATATTCTTCGACAGTGTAGTACGCTTTCTTAATTAACATTACTTTAACATTTACTTTAAACTTCTCTAGTGGCAAATTCAAAGTACACTGCGGAATACTATTGTAGATATGTATACTCAGACCCATAAATGACTTATTTACTTTTTGGAGGCGATAACTAGGCGTCACAAGTTTGTCCTTGTTTCTCGTCCCAATCGTGTGTCTGTCACTGTGTTTGCTATAGCACTGAATATGTTGCCGGACAAACAAAATATTGTAAAAAATATATTGAGAAGCAACCGTAAGAATACCTGTATCCTTAAAAACATATCGCAGAGAATCTCGAGCTTTAAGATTATAAATAGATCTTACGGCTCTTTTTTGCAGTATAAATATTGAATTTATTTCGGCAGCGCTGCCCCATAGTAGCATCCCATAAGAAAGAATACTATGAAAATAACTAAAATAAACTAGTCGGGCAGTATTAATGTCCGTAATTTGCCTTACTTTTTTAACTGCGAACGCGGCTTTGCTGAGTTTATCTGCGAGTGTTGCAAGATGGGAATTCCACTGAAGCTTGGAATCTATAGTTATACCTAAAAACACCGTTGATTCCGTCACCTCGACAGGTTCACCTTTAATAGTAAGATAAAATTTTTGTTTTCTAACGTTAGGTAACGAAAATTGTATACATTTAGTTTTTTTTTGCATTTCACATAAGGTTATTTACGTCAAACCAATGAATAATATGAAACAAAACAATATTCACTTCGTCATAGTTAACTTTACTTCTGTCAATCTTAAATATTAGAGAAGTATCATCAGCGAATAGTACAATGTCGCATAAATTCTTTGCATAAAATGGTAAATCGTTTATATATAACAAAAATAAAAGGGGACCAAGAATAGAACCTTGTGGAACGCCCATTCTTAGAGGAGATCCAGACGATTTTACATTATTTATATTAACCTTCTGGATTCTTTGAGTTAAATACGAGGCAACAAGGTCAAGAGCTGCATCCTGTATGCCGTAGTGAGAAAGTTTTAATAGCAAAGTTTCATGGCTTACACAATCAAAGGCTTTGGATAGATCGCAAAACACTCCAACTACATTTTGCGATCTCTCCCATGCGTCATAGATGTGCTTGAGAAGTGCAGCACCCGTATCTGTCGTTGACTTGACTTTGGTGAAACCATATTGCTCACTATGTATAGAATTGTTTCTATGTATAAATAGTGAAATCTGGTCAAAAATTATTTTTTCAAATATTTTGCTTAATGATGGTAAAATCGATATTGGTCTGTAGTTTCCAGGATCAAGTCTATCTCGATTTTTGAAAAACGGTACTATTTTACTATATTTCATTAAGTCTGGAAAAGTACCGGTTTCTATACATCTATTAAAAACATACGCGAGGTAAGGAGCAATACTACTTATAATAGTATCAAGCAATTTTACTGACATATCCCATAAGACACCAGTTTTCTTCAAATTAAGACTTTTGAATACTTTAACAATCTCATCTGGTGATACATGCTTAAAGACGAATTTATGTTTTGATTTAACTACATGGTTTTTTTTAATATGGATACGGCGTGAGAGGGAGATGATGGCAGTGAACAAGTTACTTTAACTGGTGCTTCTGAGAAAAACTTTTCAAAAGCATTTGCCACTTCCGAGTCCGATTCTAATATGACGTTATTAATAGTTAACTTGATGGGTTCACTGACAGCTCTAGATCTCCCAGTTGTAATCGTAATAGCATCCCATGTAGCTTTGATTTTATAATGGGATTTCAAAATTTTATCTCTTATATATATAGACTTGGCCTGGATACAAACACGTTTAAATATTTTTGAGAAATTTCTAACCCTTGACAGGAACACAGGATCATGATTCCATTGCCTCATATTATACAATTCGTATATCTTGTCCCTACTTCGATAAATACCAACGGTTGCCCAGTTACTGAATTTTAAATTTGAATTTATATAAACCTTTTTCGTTTCAAAAATATTGTCAAACTCAGTTGACAGTAAATTAAAAACATTTCCATACAAAAGATTTGGTTGTACTTCGGACATATTTATACTCGAGATTTTTACGTTAACATTATAAGCATAACGATTTATTTTATTATTAGTGATCGGTATAATTGTTATTGCCTTACGTTTATTTAATTCTGTACCAGTTAATGAAAATTTTTGACCACAATGATCTGATCTTAGGTTATTAATGTTTTTTTTTTTCAAAAATCTCGCAGTGACAGAAAACATTATCTAGGCAAGTTGTTGAGATATTTGTTATGCGAGTGGGTTCAGAGAAAAAAAAAAAATATATATATATATATATATATATATATATATATATATATATATATATATATATATATATATATATATATATATATATATATAAAAAATATGAACTTAAGGTCTTTCAGTCCGCTAACAAAATGGTAAGAATCCCTTACATAGTAAAAAAATTATATATATATATATATATATATATATATATATATATATATATATATATATATATATATATATATATATATATATATATATATATATATATATATATATATATATATATATATATATATATATATATATATATATATATATATATATATAATTTTTTTACTATGTAAGGGATTCTTACCATTTTGTTAGCGGACTGAAAGACCTTAAGTTCATATTTTTTATATATATATATATATATATATATATATATATATATACATATATATATATATATATATATATATATATATATATATATATATATATATTTTTTTTTTTTTTTTTTTTTTTTTTTTTTTTTCCTCTGAACCCACTCGCATAACAAATATCTCAACAACTTGCCTAGATAATGTTTTCTGTCACTGCGAGATTTTTGAAAAAAAAAATCATTAATAACCTAAGATCAGATCATTGTGGTCAAAAATTTTCATTAACTGGTACAGAATTAAATAAACGTAAGGCAATAACAATTATACCGATCACTAATAATAAAATAAATCGTTATGCTTATAATGTTAACGTAAAAATCTCGAGTATAAATATGTCCGAAGTACAACCAAATCTTTTGTATGGAAATGTTTTTAATTTACTGTCAACTGAGTTTGACAATATTTTTGAAACGAAAAAGGTTTATATAAATTCAAATTTAAAATTCAGTAACTGGGCAACCGTTGGTATTTACCGAAGTAGGGACAAGATGTACGAATTGTATAATATGAGGCAATGGAATCATGATCCAGTGTTCCTGTCAAGGGTTAGAAATTTCTCAAAAATATTTAAACGTGTTTGTATCCAGGCCAAGTCTATATATATATAAGATATAAAATTTTGAAATTCCATTATAAAATCAAAACTACATGGGATGCTATTACGATTACAACTGGGAGATCTAGAGCTGTCAGTGAACCCATCAAATTAAATATTAATAACGTCATATTAGAATCGGACTCGGAAGTGGCAAATGCTTTTGAGAAGTTTTTCTCAGAAGCACCAGTTAAAGTAACTTGTTCACTGCCATCATCTCCCTCTCACGCCGTATCCATATTAAAAAAAAACATGTAGTTAAATCAAAACATAAATTCGTCTTTAAGCATGTATCACCAGATGAGATTGTTAAAGTATTCAAAAGTCTTAATTTAAAGAAACTGGTGGTATATGGGATATGTCAGTAAAATTGCTTGGTACTATTATAAGTAGTATTGCTCCTTACCTCGCGTATGTTTTTAATAGATGTATAGAAACCGGTACTTTTCCAGACTTAATGAAATATAGTAAAATAGTACCGCTTTTCAAAAATGGAGATAGACTTGATCCTGGAAACTACAGACCAATATCTATTTTACCGTCATTAAGCAAAATATTTGAAAAAATAATCTTTGACCAGATTTCACTATTTATACATAGAAACAATTCTATACATAGTGAGCAATATGGTTTCACCAAAGGCAAGTCAACGACAGATGCGGGTGCTGCACTTCTCAAGCACATCTATGACGCATGGGAGAGATCGCAAAATGTAGTTGGAGTGTTTTGCGATCTATCCAAAGCCTTTGATTGTGTAGACTATGAAACTTTGCTATTAAAACTTTCTCACTACGGCATACAGGACGCAGCTCTTGACCTTGTTGCCTCGTATTTAACTCAAAGAATCCTGAAGGTTAACATAAATAATGTAAAATCGTCTGGATCTCCTCTAAGAATGGGCGTTCCACAAGGTTCTATTCTCGGTCCCCTTTTATTTTTGTTATATATAAACGATTTACCATTTTATACAAAGAACTTATGCGACATTGTACTATTCGCTGATGATACTTCTCTAATATTTAAGATTGACAGAAGTAAAGTTAACTTTGACGAAGTGAATATTGCTTTGTCACATATTATTCATTGGTTTGACATAAATAACCTTAAATGCAAAAAAAAATAAAACTAAATGTATACAATTTTCGTTACCTAACGTTAGAAAACAAAATTTTTATCTTACTATTAAAGGTGAACCTGTCGAGGTGACGGAATCAACGGTGTTTTTAGGTATAACTATAGATTCCAAGCTTCAGTGGAATTCCCATCTTGCAACACTCGCAGATAAACTCAGCAAAGCCGCGTTCGCAGTTAAAAAAGTAAGGCAAATTACGGACATTAATACTGCCCGACTAGTTTATTTTAGTTATTTTCATAGTATTCTTTCTTATGGGATGCTACTATGGGGCAGCGCTGCCGATATAAATTCAATATTTATACTGCAAAAAAGAGCCGTAAGATCTATTTATAATCTTAAAGCTCGAGATTCTCTGCGAGATGTTTTTAAGGATACAGGTATTCTTACAGTTGCTTCTCAATATATTTTTTACAATATTTTGTTTGTCCGGCAACATATTCAGTGCTATAGCAAACACAGTGACAGACACACGATTGGGACGAGAAACAAGGACAAACTTGTGACGCCTAGTTATCGCCTCCAAAAAGTAAATAAGTCATTTATGGGTCTGAGTATACATATCTACAATAGTATTCCGCAGTGTACTTTGAATTTGCCACTAGAGAAGTTTAAAGTAAATGTTAAAGTAATGTTAATTAAGAAAGCGTACTACACTGTCGAAGAATATTTGTTTGATAAAAATGTATTTAATTGAGGTCATTTGAATTTCATGCAGGATAATCACTATTGTATTAAACAATGAAATTGTGACTTTATTCGATATTGAAAAGAGCAACTGTTGAGTTTCTTCGGCTCTTCTCAGCAGAACTGCATTCCGAGCCGGTGGTAATTTTATGTTGGGACGATTCAAAAGTGCTTGCTAAAGCCTATTTGAATATATATATATATATATATATATATATATATATATATATATATATATATATATATATATATATATATATATATATATATATATATATATATATATATATATATATATATATATATATATATATATATATATATATATATATATATATATATATATATATATATATATATATATATATATATATATATATATATATATATATAAAAAATATGAACTTAAGGTCTTTGGTACAACAATTTGGAACAAAATGGTAAGAATCCCTTACATAGTAAAAAAATGCACAAAAACCAATTTACGTGATTAATCCTTTAAATTTTAGACTCTGTTATTTAAAACTCTTTTATTTAAACTATGTGACTATCGCAAAAATCATAGATATTATTATGTGAACCAGTATGGACTGGAAGGTGCGAATAAAATACATCGAGTACAGTAGCTAAAAACTAAAAGTGAAGATATTTAACCACGTTACATTTCTTAAAAGGGTGCCGCGATAATAAGTCATACCAGTGTTTGTATAAATAGCGCCTAAAAATATTTTAAATGGGTAACAATCACGAAAATCAAAGATATTAATATAAACATGGCTACCTATTATGAACTCACAAACTTTTTTAGATCACATTTACTTATATATTTTTTTTATTTTTTATAAATTTATTTATTTACTTATTATAAATTTTCTTAACACTTACAACTTATTTTTGAATATTATTACACAATATTCATTTTAGATATAATATTTATAAACAAGTGCACGTGAACATTATACAATAATATTATGTCCCCTTCTGTCCAAAGCCGTTTGCATTTAAATGGAACATTTTTTACATATCATCTTTCCAGCTAGTTTCTTTTGTCTTATTTTCTGCCTTTACGGTAAAAGAACTATTGATTTCACTTTAACTGTTGCTTCGATGAAGCCACTATAACTGTGGACTGAGTTACTTCGATTATTCAACTAAGCGGACAAATACACCACCGTGGACAAAGCCGCAGCAAAGTATGTTATAACTATACCTTAATCAATATTGATTCATGGTACAATTTAAACTACGTGACGTTGATGTTAATAGCATAATTAGGAATCACCGGTCACTGATTGTAGAGGCTCATGTCGTATCCATCAATCATATTATGTAACAACAATAGCGGTTAATCTGGATCTATTATATTACTTGCAAACTTACTTTTTACCAAATTATGGTATTATTATTATGGTAAAAAGGATAATGATGGCTCAGTGACATAAAGGTGAAATAAAAATCTAAGTGCTACAGTTATGAGTTCGATCCTCCTCAAAAGTGAAATATTTTTTTTTTTTTTTTTTTTCACTCTGGAGATGAAAGAAATTTTCAAATTATGGTATTATTATTATGGTATTATTATTTAAAATTATGGTATTATTATTATGGTAAAAAAGATAATGATGGCTCTGTGGCATAAAGGTGCATGCAAATCTAAGTGCTACAGTTATGAGTTCGATCCTCTTCAAAAGTGATTTTTTTTTTGTTTTTTTTTTTTCACTCTGGAGATGAAAGAAATTTTCAAATTATGGTATTATTATTATGGTATTATTATTTAAAGTTATGGTATTATTATTATGGTAAAAAAGATAATGATGGCTCTGTGGCATAAAGGTGCATGCAAATCTAAGTGCTACAGTTATGAGTTCGATCCTCCTCAAAAGTGAAATATTTTTTTTTGTTTTTTTCACTTTGGAGATGAAAGAAAGCAGGACATTGAAGTCCACTATTCCAAACGCAATGCCTTCAAAATTTGGACGAAAATGAAAAAAACAGAAGTACTTTAACGGGCATAGTGCCTTAACACTAAGTTTTTAGGTTCATATCAGGTCATCGGCTATGCAATTATACAATATAATTGTTGCATAATGTCTCGAAAATTAAGCGATAATTAGGGAACTGAACGTCAAAGTACGTACAAGTTCCACTTGCCTACTGTGATGTATGCAGAATAACATGTGCATTCTTCAATCAATCCGTAAAACCCAAATGAGACGATCTTAATTGTTAATATTGTAAAACTATTTGCCCGGTGTTTTTCTGTTCAGTTGCTATGCTAACGGGTTTGTTGTTTTTTTTTTTAATTTCTTGAAGGAAAAGGGGAATAGAAGTATAACGGAGTGTCTTAACACTAGGTTCCCAAGTGCCCTCTGCTTATCCTGCCATGTGCGGGATACAGCGCGAAGCTAAAAAAAAACTTAACCTTTTTATGATTAAATTAAGTACTGTGATACTCTCGATATCAATATTTGAATATTAGTAGTTTTCCTCTCCTTTTATTATTTATTACATTTATTATTCACTTTTTTATTATTATAACGCAGATATAATAAGTAAAGATTTCTCATTACTGTAATTACAATGACTTTGTTATATACATAAAATGATTTAACATTGTAGAGGATAGTAAACGTCGTAGATAAACACATTTGTTTTTATAGAAATCGCACCCTCAGGATAAACGGTCATAAAATATTGCAATTTGCGGAAAATCATCATTATTAAGCGGATTGTTAGTAAAAAATAATACATTAAGACATATTATATAATAGTGTCATATTATGCAACGCTTTGGTTCTGGATTCGACTCCTAATCGCTGTGTACCGAATTTGAGGCATTGCGGGAAGAGAATGGAGAAATTCATCATCTCGATTTGCCTTGTCACCAGAGCGAAGAAATGAAAACGTTAAATATTTAATTCGTGTGTGTATTAAATATTTCACGTCTTCGAGTATGGGCCGCTGCGCTACGACAAGCTTCATAACTATCCCGCTAAATATTTTAAAGTTTTTAATGTAAGGCTACAAAAAACGAATGCTTTATTATATAAGATGCTAATATAATCCTTTTTTTGTTACAAATTTATTAGATTAGACTAAACAAACACAACATTACCGTCAAAATAATGTATGTAGATAACAATTTATAACAGTGCAGTGATATATGTGATACGTATTATGCCTGTATACTAAAAATATATAAAAATAAAGATAGATCAGATATATCTTCTCTACGTTACGTAAACAATAGTGATAATCTCTCTCTCAGTGTTTTGCCTTGTACCATAGCGAAGAAATGAAAACAATAAATTGAAAATATTAAATATTTCATTTCCTCGAGTGGGCATTGAGCCCATAACCTGTCGGTTACAGTCACACTTTTGTGACGCTGCGCCACGACAGGTTGATTAGTCAATTTTTACAAAACCGATGGTGAGATGGTCAAACAATTTTAATATGTTTTAAAAAGTTTGCTTTGGGTGTGACATATTTGGCACTTAGGTACACTAATCAGAACCGTTTATACCTGCTTCAAAGTTCCTAACAAAAGCACTTGTCGTATATATATATATATATATATGTATATATATATATATATATATATATATATATATATATATATATATATATATATATATATATATATATGTAAATGCTATTTCATATGTACTATCTATCACGTCTAATCTTATATGTTAAGAACTAAAAACAAAATAACCTATGCTTATCCCATTCACAGTCAGACACTTTCCTTTTGCGCCTGAAATGTTATTTCTCTGTCTAATTACGATTAAAGACAAAACTAAAATATATATCACATTCGACCCTTAACAAATCTATGTATCTATAAATCAAGTTCTGTAAACAAGTGCGAGCGGCTAGGCGTGGCCAGTGTGAGTTACGATCGAAACAGAACTGCCTCCTATTGTCTTTTAGCTGTTGACCGCAGGCATTATTTTATCGTCATTACGATATCTTATCTCAATATTAATATATATTTACTCTTTTTAGGTTTTTATTTTTCTTATTACTTACTAGCTTTTACTTGCGACTTTTTTTGTATCGTTAAATGGACAAGAGCATGAACAGTAGAAATCGAATCCACAACCACCACGTTTTTAGATAATGTTATACTGTATTTCAAAGTATTTAATGCGTATTTTATATCTATTCTAGATATAAAATGTAATACAAACATAAGCTCAAAGACAGCTTATGTTGTTTATTAAGACGTTCTGTCGCTTGCATTTCACTTTAAAACGTGTCCTGCAAAGCTATTTGTCTACACTTGCACTTTGAATTATGTATTAACTGTTATAAGTTGTTTTTTATTACTTTGACGTGGTGTCCCGTATACTTATAGTAGGTTGATAGAGGTAACAAAATAAAAAAAATATATATAACACCTAAAATGTTTTTTTTCTATTTGTCAATCACAATGTAACACGCTTTTATGTATAAAAAAATGTGTCTATAATGTGATATACAAAGGCAAATATTTAATATTGAGTTTGAATTATTTTTAACGATATATTAATAAAAGCTTTTTTTTAAAAACTTTTATTTCTTTGGTTCTATTTTTAATTCTTAGTATCTACAGTATTATTTTTCGGTTATTTAGCCCGTAGTTCGAATGGGGTAGTTTCACTTAATTACCAAGTTCCTATGGCCTTCATCTAGCTCCATCATCAGACCCTGTTTTCTAACAGTAAAGTAATAATTGAAATAAAATGTCTCCTTTTCATTCGATACCTCTATTAGCTGGGTAAACAAACATATGTACCTAATACTCGTCTACCTCCACGTCAAAGACCGGCAACGCACCTTTAGTTCCCGTAGTGTGTTACACGGGGCCGTGGGTGACGGTGATCACTCACCATCAGGTGACCCGTACGCTCGTTTGCCTTGTCTTTTCCATAAAAAAAACAATCAACCCCACAAAGTAATAGATAGTAATAGTAAATTCCCGTCTTTGGTAGCATGCACGTCCCAAAAAATTTTGGGACTAATTTTGAAATTAACAAAGTTTCATACAAACTCCAAAAACACACACGTAGAAATCGAATTATAAAATCCTCTTCTTGGTAGCAAGAACCCAAAAACATTCCTTATACAAAATTTGAGATGCCTAGCACTTGTAGTGACGAACTTTTTATCAGTCAAAAAATATATACGCTCCAACAACGAAAATATCTTACTTAAAAACAAGATGTGGTAAATATTTCTTGCAATCAACGTTAAACAGCGCATAGAATAATTACACAACGTTAAACAGCGCATAGTGAAATAATGTATGACGAGTGACTCACTTGAGATAAAAAAATCCTAGCATAAGCCGGGGTAGGCAAAGTGAAGTCCCCTGGTATTAAATTTATAATAACATATATTTTATACTAGGTGAAATCGTACCCATATAATAATATAAAAAAATATGATAATCTGGTATCATGAAATTTATATCGTAACGTTGAATACTTAATTTATTTTTATAACAGTACAAAGGCGAAAGATCTTGTCCGATATAAAAATAATGTTCAGGCATAAAAAAGGCATAATTTAATGGTATCCATACTTGTGGAAGGAAAAAGATAAGTAAACCAAGGAGTGCGCAATATATTAATAATATACGGCTTTTGTAACTATAGCATCACACCTTTTCTTGTTTTTGCTGGCCTATGTATCTAATTTGATCATATTATTTTTTTTTCGTTGACTTTTTTATATATTTTTCATATTTTAATTTCTTCACTCTGGTAACACACAAAAAGTGTGGCCCGCTAGATGTTACACTAGGTTCCTATGTTCCCTCTGCTAATCCTGCCTTGTGTGGGATACAGGGTGAAGCTAGATAGAATACACAATCTTTTATTATTTTCAAAAAAGTCATATACTTTGTTGTAAACGTCGCAAAACAGTTGACTTCCATTAAATATTTGTATATGCAAACAATAAAACTGACTATAAATGTGGTAAATATTTTAGAATTATAGCTTAGTGCTGCATTCTTAAAATTTAATTGAAGATAGTTTCTTATTACATTAACATTTTCAATGACTATATTAAAATGAATAAATTTGTTATATTTCGAAAGGTCAATTTCAACGGTTTCCTTATTTAATAAGTATAATATATAGACAGCCCTCGTTCGTAATAATATTTATGTTTATGTATTATTTAGCTCTTTCGACATAACTTGTCAATGAAGGTTCACAATGACAATGACGAATTTCATGGTATATCTTTGATTGTACAAAAATGAAAAAGATCTAGCTGAGGTTGTGAATGATTGACCAGAAAGTAGTTGACCTTCAAGAAAGTATTGAATATATTTGAGGACGGTCATGTATAGGAGTTTAGGGTCCACAAGTGTGAGGAGGATACTACGGAGTGAGGGAAAACAGACATACCGTATGTCGCTTCCTTTTCTTTCTGACTATCAATCGTTTTAGCACAGTAAACAATCATATTAAACTTATCATCATGGAAAATGTCTTGGAAACGCAGCACTTTCCACCATCAGAATTGTCTCTAATGAAAATATTTGATATTTTATATTGCTTAACAGTTTCCAAGCGTTCTCTTAAAGTATTTTAAATGTAAACTGCAAAACAACCGGCCAAGTGCCAGTCAAGATCAACGAACTACAGAAGGTTCCATACCAATTTCAACGAGAAGTATAAATTATAGAATAAGTTAAACTTAAGTTTTTAAATATAAGAAATGATGAAATGATGTTTAAACAAAAGTTATTGAGCGTCATCAGCATTTTACATTAACATATTAAAAACGAACATATAGAATATCCCATGAACAATCATAACGGTCCGTTTTAAGTATAAGAAATGATGAAATGATGTTTTTACAAAGTTATTGATCGTGATGAGCAAATTACATTGACATATTATAAAGGTATGGATCATCCCAAGAACAATCATAAATAATAAAATATAGCATTAATTGAAGATGTGCAGCATTACACATAAAAAAAATGTGGAATAATTTTTAAAGAATTATTATATCAAGTTGTTCATTGTGATGGATAAGTTTAAGCTAAATCGTGTCTGTAGTTTACGGCAGTTATTTGCTATAATGTTATTTTTGTCCAATCTTAATCCTTCAAAATTGTGAGAAAAGTACATAACATTTTTATCAGAAAATTGAAATTTTCAGTCCGATAAAGGAGCAATTAATAGTCTACCTGTTCCCTTAGCACCGTCTTCGAGTCCACTACTACAGTTAATGAGAGTGCATACAAATTTATAATGGAACAAAGACAAATATTTAGTAAGGCGGTCCAATGGTGTCTTAAGCAGCGAAACTATTTTTCTTGGATGCTCCAGGAGACGCTGGAAAACCTATGTGATAAGGGTAATTCTAGCTGAATTAAATCTAAAAAAAAGATCACTCTTGAAGAGGCATTTTTAGGTATTGCTGCCAAATTATTTCCTGGCGGAAAGACGGCACACATAATGTTTAAAATCCCATGGATATGGGCAGAACAAACATATCAATATGTACATACATGAGATAAGGCATCAATACAGAAACAATAATTCGCATACATTAGTCGTATTTAGTATAACTTATTAAGAGCCCGTTCCATATAGGATAAAATATTTTCGATTGTATGCAAATTTCTTACTGACTACTCTCTACCTGTTCCCTTAGCAGAGTCCGGTCCAACAGGCACTAATCGAGATGATATAACTGAAACAAACAAACGTCTTGTCGACCTGACTACAAATATTTACTAAGGTGGTTCAAAGTTCCCTAAGTAACAAAGGGAAGCTGTTTTTCTTAGATGCTCCAGGAGGCACTGGAAAAAGCTATCTGAAAAGGTAAATTGTATCTGAATTGATACGACTAAATAACTTTGCTCTTGCAGTGACATCTTCAGGTATTGCTACCACATTACGTCCTGGCAGGTATACGGTACAAACAATGTAAAAAAATTCATTGAATTATATATATATCTAAAAAAAAATCTAAATTGTTTCAAGAATGCTGTCTGAGCTGAGCTTGGTAGTTGTTCATCGAAAATACACATCTACTAAGCTCAGACAGAAAGACAGACAGTAATCCTTAAACTTATCACTTATATTCTAAGACAAATCCTTAAATAATATCACTTATACCTATTCTAATTATATTATATTCGAAGTGGAACGAAGTATCTTAACACTAGGTTCCCGGGTCCCCTCTGCCTACCCTGTCTCGTGCAGGATACAGCGTGAAGCTGAAAAAAAATTTATATTCTAACAGCTAGTCATAAATAAATCTACGGTGCGTATATATTTTATAAGGTTTAATTATACGATGAATATCATATAAATTTCGGCATAAACAATGCCTTTGATCTGATCTGTTGATAACGTTAATTTATAAGTTTTTTTTCTGTGGTTTGTGTTAAAATCTATACATATAATAAAATTATAACAATCTCATGTCTGTACATTATAAATATTAAAGAAAGACTAAGATGAGGATCTTCATACAACCTATAGAAGCCAAAAGTGTGGTTTAAAAATTTTGTCTGTCTGTCTGTTTGTTGTCTGTCTGTTGTCACGCAAAAACTACTGGACGGATTTTGATGAAACTTTCGCTAAAATATAAGCTATCTCTTTTTTGGAAATTCACTCTTTAAGGGGGTAAAAGGGTGGGCGGTAAGTTTGTATAAAATTCTGTCAATTTTGAAGCTAATTCGGTTAAAATTAATATTTGGCTATTTCGTTAGAAATTCAGAATGACTAATGACTATAAACAAGGATTTTTGGAAATTGCCGTAACGAGGGTGAAAAAAGGGGGAGTAAGTTTCTATGAAAGTCCCTCAGTTTGAGACATATTTTGACGTCTGGTATGGTGGGAGTAAAAAGAGTCCTGTTCAACATCTATGAAAAGTAATTATTTTAAAGCTGTGGAGTCTGTTTGCCTATCTAATAGGCATGCAACACCAAGAACACGGCTTCACTTCAAAAACATACGGAAATGACTCTATTATAATAGTTTTATCTTATGTTGACGCATAAAAATTCGCGGGCACCAGCTAGTATTTGATATAAATTTTACGTATATACCTCTTAAATACGAGCCTGACATAAATGCTCTTGATAAACGATTAGAACAATGTAATTGAAATTTTGTTTATTTCTTGCTCTTGTATTACCCTAAAAATTTGATATTGATATATAAAAATTGAAAGAATAAGTTTCAATTTAAACTTCAGAACACTAATAATTAATATTTATCAACGTTACCTGTTAACAAGTCACCCCTTGATGTAAATAACTTAAAATAAAATGTATAGAAAGGGCACAAATTTTGTAAACATTTTTTATACAAACAATTTTCGACGTACGAGGTTTGAATATATAATAGCAAGACAGAAAAGGCAAAAGACATGTAAATATTTTACAAGGTCGGCTTTTTTGTTTACACAAGCAAGCCCTAAATTGTACGACAGTTTGTCATGTATTATTAAATAAAATGTTACCTGGTTTTTAAATTGTTCTGATTAACCGTTTTTATAAGAGGTTGTGTGTCATATACTAAGTGCTTATAGTAACACTGACCACAGGTAGTAATAATAACACCTGAATACCTGCTGGTTATTGACAGATGTGTTTTAAATGCAATTATTCGGTTGTGGGAATCATGTGAGACATTATTTAATATTCTTTTAGATTCACTCTGTATATCAGAGTAGGTCGAATTAGGTCTCTATCTACCCTATCACACCTAGAGTTACGACGGTGCTACACACCACCCAATTGTCACTCCTGTTGCGGTTACAGTGAGTACTTTACAATATTTTTTGTGATTATATAATAGTAAATTGTAAAAGGTGTGTATATCGAGCTTGACGAGCAAAGCGAACAGCGAAGAACCTTTATTTTATAAAAAAAAACAAAGAAAATTGAATTGAACCACAAACTTTCGACCGTAAAATCAATAGATTTTATAGATTGTACCCCTGCCCATGAAAATAAAACATCTAATGTTTTCATTTTCTTTGGTATCACGACAAAACGCGGCGTTCAGTTCCGCCACTCAAATTCCACCAGAATTGGGTGGGGATTGGGGAACGTAACTATTTTAATGAGAAAATAGTGTCCTAAAACTAGGTTCCCAGGTTCCTTCTGCATAACCCTGCAATGTGCGGAAAACTACATGAAGCGTTAAGTCGTCAAATACTTTGCATGTGTGTCATGACGCCGTCATGCAATTATTAACAACATTAATTGGAAAATTTGTTGTGCGTAACATAAAATATTTATGAGAGGGCTTTATAATGGCAGATTTCGATTGCCTGATGACTGCAGTTACAGTTTGGTGTAAAAGTCAAATTTTGATACAAAAAATACGGGTTATAATTACAGTTATATTTTAACGATTTTGTACTTGTTTTTTTTTTCGTGATAACATATTTTTTCATCAGTATTTACGACATAACGGATTTATAATTATCATAACGTAAACGTTGCGTCAGGTATACATTAACAAAGCGTCTAAACCAATCCAACAGTGACTGACTAATAAACGAAAAGACATCATAAATGTAATAGATAATTATAGTTGGCAAATTATTGTACTCGTACTCTTTTTTAAAATTGGAATTCTCTGAGCGGGAATCGAACCCGTAATAATCGATAATATTAGGATAACATAAGTAGTAAGAAAGATATTTTTTATTATGGCCGTATTTTACCTGTATAGTATTAATATTATTTTTATTTTTGTGTTAGATTTTTTTTTCTACTCACAATGTTTCTCGCACGTAGCAAGCTAGGCGAAGAAATATTAGGATTCTAGTGTACAGACACTCTGTTCCATTCTACACATTTGTGGTTACAATATGATATATATCATTATGTAGAATATCATTGTTTATATAAATTTTGTATGCATCGCTTGAAGAAGCTACATAACGCTTGCCCTCCAAAGAGAAAGGTGTAGTACAAATCTTTTATTCATGTGTCTGGAGATTCTTCACCGCTAAGTACCTATGTAGTTTTCTAAATACTCATTTTTCTCAATCTTTCTCGTGGCTTGGAATTTAAAATTATAAAACTAATATTATAATATATCTATAATATATATTGGTCAGGGATCGCCATCATGGTGCTATAGGAGTTGCAGTTACAGAGCATGATGCGTTTTACAGCGTAAAGCGGAGAACAAAACGTTTTGGCACTAACTTCTCTCTGCCTACGTTGATATTTACGCGATCAAGTAAGAAGAAATAGATAATTCAATGAATATTGCAGAAAAAAACAACTAAAAAATAATTCAATGTACCCTACGTTATTTGTTTTAATAATTGAAACCTCAACCATACTCAAAGAAAAAAGGTACGAGGTATCTTACTTTTTAACAGTGTAAAACCAGTTATAAACTTCAACGAGAGCGGTGGCGGATAATTTAACTTTATAATAAAATACTAAGCGTGCACTCTCGGGATGTTTTATGACTCTTTTTAAGTGACATTTGACAAGAGCGTTAGTGAAAATAATTTAAAATATACTGTTTGACCTTATAAAGTAAAAAGACAAATTTTGAAAATACCTACGTCAAATTTATATTTGCATAAATTCAGTCTGAATATTTTAGAGAACATTAATTGTCCAAGGATTGGAAATTCTTACGCTACTAATTGACTGATAGAGAATACACAGCCAGAACCAATCTGGTTTGGATGATATTGAAAGACAGAGTAGAGCAACAGTACATACATCTACAAAGGGGTTCTGTCGTTGCACCGACATTGTTAAAAGTCTGATGTTTGAAACATCATTGGAAGCTGGGTGTTAATGAAAAACAGAACGGCGAGCAAGTGGCGAACAAGTGTACGTCGGTTTTATGGCGCCGTACTAGTCAGATACAAGTACGGCCTTTTTACGCCAAACTAGTCAAAACTACTCGTTACACTCAAAGGACCTCATCTTAATCACCAAACATAACGTAAACTCACAATTTTTTTTTAATTAGGATAATCATATTTAAAAAAACATTAATTTCAATCTTAATGGGGGGAACTGACGAATGGTACCAGAAAAACGGAACTTTAGAAGCTCTTCAATTCCGTTCTGCTCAAAGAAGGTACCCCACCGAAAGCGTGGAAGTGGACATCGACTTCAACGTTCGACTTCAAACTTCAAACTCCTCTGGGAATCGTGTCTTCTGGTTACTCACCAAAGATGCTGAGGAAATTCTTTGTCAGTCGTCCTGGAGGAAATTCTTTGTTACCACCACTGTAAAAAGCCTATGGCAAGCCTTGCCCATAGTCCAGTTCCTATGCCACTTAGAAAGTAAGGCCAAGCTGGTATCTAATAGACTAGGTTTCATGCTATAATTATAGTGATTTTCTATAATATGGGGGGGTATTCAACTGTTAAAACAAATGTGCGTGAGACTTGACGCTCGAAGGTTCTCGATAACAATTGATGTACTGACGGAGCTTATACAAAAAGGTATTAATGTTTTTTTTCAATATTATTTTTAATGTAATATGGCTAGCGACATACATATTATCAGGAGCTGCCTAGCCTTTAATATGCAGTGATCACTTGGAAGCTATGAAAAAAGCCTATCATTTTTTAAAATAAAAAATGGCTAATTAACAAAACGTACTTATCTATAGTCAATATTTTAAACATATGCTTTGTGTTAAAAATTTGGTCACGCTTTAAGTTACTAGAGTCAAGGATGTGAACATTAAAAATCACAATACTCCACAGTGGGTGGTATCAAACCTACAAAACATATTTACAATTGAACGATGTGTAAAAGTAATAAAATGTGAAAATATATAAAAAAAATTGTCTACCTAATAGATTGATTTTTTGATACGTTCGTCGGTCAATACTTGAAAAAAAAATATTTTTGATAAAAGGATGATAAATCATTAGTAACAAAAGCATTACATAAGAAACATACTCAATATTATTTCTTGTCGTTTAATGAGTTACTATGGTATATTATTTATTTTTTGTGTCAATAAATTGCGAGTAATGTGATGATGTCTGCTATATCGCCCTGAGAGCCCATAAAAGCGAAGGAAAAGATGGCAATAACAGAATTCGGGTGATAACGCACCGAATATAAACGTGATAAGAAACTACATAGCTATAATAATAATAATCAATGTATTTTTTATCACGAAGACCTATTGCTGTTTCCATTTTTATAATATCTTGAAAAACAGAGCCATTATAAAATTTCTCTATTGATCCTGTACAAACAGATACGTATAACGACAACAGAGGCGTATAATGTTTATATTGTACTTAAATTACAAACTTCTACAAGCATTTTTATAAAAAACTAAATTTAAAAGTTGTATGACGGTGTCTTTATTATTACGAGTACAAGCAGACAAATCCACCACCAACAAATTCCTACTCGCGCCTACGTTGCTGTTTTATTAGTGTTTTTACTTGGATGCCAACGATGTTTTCAAACCAGGTGTCATATTGTCATAGCGATAAAAATTAGTCGTCAAAGGTCATTAATAAATAGATATTCAGTAATGAGTGATAGGTAATCAATCTCTCATAATTTTTAAGGGTTCCTTATCTTAAGCTGAATAAACATAAACATTTTTAAGAGGGACACTTTGATGTTCGTATGCCCACTTATCAAGACCGTTTATCTCTCGTATCTTTTAATCGTGTAGAGTTATCAAACTGAAATTTAAATAAAAAATAAGTAAAATAGCATGCATACGTTTGTGAAATGACATTTGACTTTTACGATGGACCAAAACTGTAACAAAGTAAACAAAGTTTGTAGACCGCCAAATAAATATATTGCTGAAGATATACTGATTGTACTATCATCTTTCGTTTTTAATGAGACTGTATAGTCTGCGTAAGTATGAATAAGTGAAGGCGTTTTGAACGACAAAAACCTCACTTATCACAAGGTTTGTTTTTTTCCCAAGACTGATGAGGCGCAAGGATATGGTAGCAGTTCTCAAAGAGCTAACTCCTTTTTCCTTGGGTATAGAGAACTGGCGTAGGCCTACAGTTCTTACTACACCGGACGTGGGATTTTTTTGGAGAAACTGAAATAAGGTTTTGTTTGAGCTATTATGGACGAAGTCATCCATACAATAAACTATTAGAGATATTGTGAAAGATGACACTGTTGATATTTTGGAACGTCATATCATCCTGCTGGTAAGTCCCTTGGTCATATTACCTATGGTTGTTCTCATCTTCTTAATAGTGAGTATTACATAGACACAATCAAATAGCTGAGATAATATTTCAGCAACTTCTTCTTCCATATGACCTTGTGGCTTGAAAAGTAACCTACTATAGATACAATTTTATGTCTGTTAATACTAAACTTAAATATAAAAAGCGGATAAATTGAACGAATTGAACGAAGCGGAATTATTTTTATCCGGTTTTTTAAACTTGAGTTTAGTATTTTCTGTCCTAAGTGTGTATTTCACACACTAAAAAATAGTAAAAATATTCATGTCTGTTCTTAAAATATTATGATTATTCTTTTATTCTTAAGAAGTATATTTTTTAATAGATTTGATATAGTGCTAGTACACCAAGAAGAGCGCCATGCAATTATTGTTGACATAGCTATGATTACACGATGATAATCTCGTGAAAATAGAAAAAAAAATATCTAAATATATGAACTTAGCTATGAGATTACTGCCATTTGGTATCCCAGTGCGATTGTCATTGTGCCAATAGAATTTGAGTTTCCAAAGGGCAGTATTACTTGAAACTGCGTGTATTGTGAGGAAGCTACTTACTCTAGAGTCCTAACCACCGATGGCAGGTAAGTCTTTTTAATGTATTTTTTTATATTTATTTATTTTTGTCTTGATCCATAAAAATATTTTTTTTAGTACGTAAGTGTAAAAATTATTTGTATTTACAAAAATAATATATATATATATATATATATATATATATATATATATATATATATATATATATATATATATATATATATATATATATATATATATATATATATATATATATATATATATATATATATATATATATATATATATATACCCGATAGATATATACACCGATGGCAGGTAAGTCTTTTTAATGTATTTTTTTATATTTATTTATTTTTTGTCTTGATCCATAAAAATGTTTCTTTTTAGTACGTAAGTGTAAAAATGATTTGTATTTACAAAAATAATATCTAAAAATATATATATATATATATATATATATATATATATATAATATATATATATATATATATATATATATATATATATATATATATATATATATATATATATATATATATATATATATATATATATATATATATATATATATATATATATATATATATATATATATATATATATATATATATTATATATATATATATATATATATATATATATATATATATATATATATATATATATATATATATATATATATATATATATATATATATATATATATATATATATATATATATATATATATATATATATATATATATATATATATATATATATATATATATATATATATATATATATATATATATATATATATATATATATATATATATATATATATATATATATATATATTATGTAACCAAACCAAATTCAATTTAATTAGACAGTTTTGTGTACTTAAATAAATTTATTGTCAGTATCATTGAAATTAGTAACGATTTATTAATCGATACTTAAAGGCCTGAAGGTTCCCGGCACACCCAAATTTTGATTTTCATCTGTCATGATACGTAGCTCCTCGTTTGTACTCGCCTTATTCATTTCCCTTATATACTCCGTAAATTCCTTCCCAGTAAGAATATTTAAAAACTCATCTGTAACATAAATAGTAATTAGCATTTAAGATAAATAATTTTAACAAAAAGCATCGCAGTTTCCCTAATAGCAGAGCAAACAGAGGTAACTTAATATTGATATTTTTCGTTTCTGTCAAGTTATTAATATATACCAGTTAATAGTAAAATTCATTTGGTTGCACTACTGTCTACCAGATCAGAGTAGTGATAAAAAATTTAATAAACAAATTCCCTGAATTGTAACCGCACCTACGAACATCGGGACACGATGCCTTAACAACGATTTAACAGTAAATTGGTTTTTGGCACAAGATTGTTGCAGTGATTGGAATCGAAGATGAAAAAAAAACATAGCTAATAAGTAGTCCAGTTTTATTTGTTAATTATTGCATTAAAATAAATAAAAAAATACACTTACTATGCAATTCATGTAAAGGTTTTTCATTACCACCGTAATCTTTTGGTAAGATTTCTTTAGGCAAATATTCGTGTACGGAATTCAAAGTTTTGTGTACGACAATACGAGCTGCAAGCTTTGCACTAAACACTTGCTTAAAAATTGATACAACTGCATCTATAGCTTTTGATTGGGATAAAAGATGGATATCTTTTATTCTCATACCGTATCCTTCCTATAAATATTGAATTACATAATTTTAAAATTTTTAATATTTCATATAATATTAAATATAAAAGTCGTTTAAACTAAGTGTTGATATATTCATATTGATACAAATGTACTTTAAATTGTAAGCGCAACTTATGGCAAAAATAAGACAAGAAAACAAAAAAAATATCACTTAATACTAAACAATAATTTTTTATGAATTTGATTTTCTACTAAAAGATTTAGTTATTATTTTCTTTTATTAAATTACGTAATGATAACCTACTGGAAAGAATTATCATTTAGACTAAAATTGATCATATTACCTTTATTATAGTCATTGCTTTTTGCATATCCGAAATACTGTACGCTTTCAATGTCTCCATGACATTAGCGTCAGTAAAATCCAATATAAGGACTAAACCATTGCAATAATCATGAGCTTGAATGTATTCACATTGCTAGAAATAAAAGTTTTTACTCTTTAGCTTCACGCTACACACAGTATGCTGAACATAGTAGAAAACATTAGGTGTTAAGACACTCCGTTTCCATTAAAACACTTCCGTTGCCCAATACCACTTGTAAAACTCAACCGAGCTCGACGTCGTCTTCTCGTCGTGGTTGTAAAAGTGAAAAAAAAACATTTTTGTGCTCTGGTTACAAAGTAAAGCGCGGCGTTGAGTTCCGCCGCTCAAGTGCAATACCTCAAATTCAACGAAAAGTGGAGAATAGAAGTGGAACGCAGTGCAGAACACTAGGTTCCCAAGTTCCCTCTACCTACCCTGCCGTATGCGGGATACAGCGTGAACCTGAGCACTCTCTTTTCAGTTTCACTCTGTATTCTCCACAGGACAAGGTAGGAAGAAGGAGCTTGGGAATCTAGTATTCTCCATCCCTTTCCCCACTTTCCGCCGAATTTTAGACATTGCGTATTGAAGTCAACGCCGTGCTTTGTCTTGTTATCAGAGCGAAGAAGTGAAAATGTTAACTATTTAATTTGATAATATTAAATATTTAATTCCCTCAAGTAGGGATCAAGCCAACTACTTGAGCTCACAGTCGCACACTTTTGCCCCTGCGCCACAACCACCAAAATTACTTCAACTTATTATTAGTTAATTTTATTAGAATCATTAATATTAATATACAATACCTATATCATACGATGTAGGTATTGTATATTAATATACAATACCTACATCGTATGATATAGGTATTGTATATTAATATTAATGATTTTATGCCAAGTTATCTTTTGGCTATTGCCAAAAGATAACTTGGCAATAGCCAAATTATCTTTTCACACAACAAATTATAACCAAATTATCTTTTCCAATATTATTTTCTCTAGTCAAGATAAAAATAACAGTTATGGATAACAACACACTCCACTAAATAAAATCTCATTAAATATTTTTTTAATAAAATATTATTTTTATTATTAGTTATCCATAACTGTTATTTTTATACAATATTTATATAAAATAGTATCACAAAAGATAATTTGGTGATAATTCTGGATCGTCTATAAATTATGATTTTAAGTAGAATTAAAATGATTAAAAAGAAGCTAATTAAGAGAGAGAGGCCACCGTTAAGCGTGTATGGGCGTTATATGGCAGGAAGTTTGTAATGGAAAACGGGATATTTTGACACTAAATTCCATCTGCCTACACTGATATACGTGATATTTTAATTATTATTGCTTTTTAGTTTACAGTTCATGCATTTTTAGATCGTTAATACATATGCAAGAGACAGTGGTTTATTGATTATATAGAGAGAAAAGCTTGAAAGGAGGATTTTGTTTAAATATATACATTAACTATGACAAATTTTACAACATAAGCACTGCAATTTTAAGAATATCACACGTATTTTTCTTCACAATCGCTTATATATACACGCAGGTAAATGTTACAGTTATAAAAAAAATATATTATAATATTTGAGGCCTGTCGTGGCGCAGCGGCACAAGAGTGTGACTGTAACCGACAGGTTCTGGGTTCGATCCCCAGTCGAGGAAATGAAATATTTAATATTTTCAATTTAAATATTTAATATTTCATTTTCTTCGCTCTGGTAATAAGGCAAAGCGCGGCGTTGAGTTCCGCCACTCAACACGCAATGCCTCAAATTCGGCGGAAAGTGGGGAACGGAAGTGGAACGGAGTGTCTTAACACTAGGTTTCACTTCCGTTCCCTCTGCCTACCCTGCCTAGTGCAGGATACAGCGTGAAGCTGAAAAAAAAAATAAAAAAAAATAAAAAAAATACCATGAAGAAATATTGATATAATTCCGTGAGGCCACTTGGATAGGATTTTGCTTTATTTTTAAAAACATATGTTCTATAGTGTTCCTTCGTTAGCTTACGCATAAAAGCACCTGATCTAAAAAATAAATAATAAAAAAACACCAATTATAAAGTCATGCAGAAACAAAACAATATAAAAATAATGATTGAAGCAGTAGCAGCAGTTTTTTCTGACAACTGAGGAATTAAAGGAGGATCCTAGCTTGAAGAAGACAACTACATATTCATTATTTTCATTTTTTCTTTCTGGTATCAAGGTAAAGGGTGGCGTTAAGTTTCGCCACTCAATATGCAATGTCTTAAATTCATCAAAAAAGTAGGAGTAACGGAGTGTCTTTACTGTAGGTTCTCAAGTTTCCTCTGCCTACTCTACTTGTTGCTCACATACAACTTTAGGCTGAGAAAGTGTGTAATGTGTGTAATTTTTCATGCTATATCTATATTTTTCATGTAATATAATAATAATATTTCATATCAGTTTCAGCTAAATGAATCCTTGCAATCTCGAGATAAATGATCTTATCACACGAACACATGGAAAGACAAAAGTGTGATTATTAAGTAATACAAGATTGTCCTGCGTTAAAAATATTTTTAAACATAAGCAAACATTAATAATAATAATATAGGTAGGTAGTTACAAATCTTTCAGTGATTCCAAATTCTTCAAGTCATGTATTCCAAAGAAATTAGGATATAATGTTCTATATGTGCATATTCTATCCAATTTGAATTTAGCTCTTTCAACGGAACCTTTGCTAATTATAATAGTTCTTTCTAAATAATCCCTCGCTGAAAGAATTGATAAATATATTATATAATTATATTATTTATTAAATAATTGAAATGAAATGAATGTCACAAAATATTTTAGTGCCTTCGTCTCTTTAAAGAATACGAATATATATTTAAGTGTATTTGGTTGAATGATATAATAATATTAAATTAGTTGATTGGTTTAGTATGATTATTTATACTTTTATATACCAAGTAAGTCGTAATTAATAATATAATTTACGTTATTTTGTTATACTCGCAAAAAAAGTCATATTAAGTTTAATAATAATAAAATATTTATATGTATTTAGGTGGGCGGTAGGTACATGTGCATGATAAATGCAACATAGAAAAACAATTTGATTTATTTAATTTATTAGTATTTTGGTATCGTGTAAATAAATATTTATATTTGAAAAAGCACTGTCATTTTGAAATCATAAATAGACAGTTTGATTTTAATTACAAGTTTAGTTTAATAATAGTTAATAACACAAAAATGTGTGAACTATGAAAGGTAAGTTCTTGTGAGGGGCACACAATAGTAATATTAAGGTATTATATTCACAGGTGCGCGAAGCGAAAGCTGCGAGTCACTAGTATTATTTATTTTTTAAATATGAATGTGTGGTTATCGGTAAAAATATAATACAAGAAAAAAAATATTTATGTTTGCTTAGTGTCGACTGACAATTGCTCTTACAAATACTTCTCTATTTATTCATCGGGATGAATAAGATTTGTCTCATATAAAAACTCACTAAAAACAATAAATCGAGAAATCGAATAATTCAGCTTGGTAATAGGAAGACAAACAAAATTTACAACCACAAAATATATGCTTACGGAAATCCTTTTTTTTAAAATGTGCCTGTTTCTTTATCCAATCTTCTAGCAAGTCAATGGCTTCTTTGATTTTTTCTGGCTTATCAAAGTTGTACTGTTGCCTTAAAAATTGTAAGGTGTCAGGATTGAACTCTAGAATTGAATCGCTCTTTAATGATTCCATTGTATTACTGAAAAGACCTTCGATTAACTGTGCCTTGTGTAATTTTACAGATATATATAATGTCTTCTTTGTAAATAAAAATATCGCCTTGAATAGAGTTTCTATGGTGTTTTTTTCCTGTTTTTATTTGTCTATAAGAAGAGCATCGACTAACACTTCTCATGCTACTTTACAAAATTGGCAATAATAATGCAGAAAATGGGAAATTTTACATTATTACATTTTGTTTATCAAATTCCTTAATATTTTACTTTTTAACAACTGTTTTTTTTATTATTAACTAGAGGGAATGTGAGGTGAATCTCACGGAGCTATATAAAAGAAACTTGCTTATATTAATATAAAAAATAAGCAACTTTATTTTATATTGCACCGTGTTGTTACTATTCTTGTATCTGAGTCTTGGTTAAGGTAAGGTGTAGTGCACAATATACAAATTGTAGACAAGGTTGTCTACCATTTGTATATTGTGCACTACCGGGGAGAATTGATCGTGCTGGAAGGTGTAGAGGTGATGTATGCTATGCTGTGCTATATACCTGCGTTCACACATTCTATTTACTATTTCTCACACTAAAATAAGTATGGAGTAAACTACAATCCTAGCCTAACAATTGATTATTTCAAAATTCATTATTAAAAAGAACGTTTCTGCAACGTTCCACAGCTTTTAAAAACAACTACAAGCAAAAGAACACTTATGTTAATCTAAATTTGTATCCAATCCGAATGGCATAAATAAAGAATAATTTATGAAAGCCCATTATTATTGCAATAAAGTTTATCAGCGGTGCCATATCCACAACCCAGCTATCGAAGAGGAAGACTCTAAAAATGTCTAGAACTTTCTTAAATCTTTTGGAGTGGAGAAGTCAAAACAAAGTATTATTCCAGATAATATTAATATAAATCTGCTAAATAAGCACTTTTCCGATTCGGCTTCTATAAATACTCCTAATTTTCCTGGTTCTAACCGTAGAAAAATTTTCATATTAGAATTATCATAAAAGATCATCATACGTCCGCGAGACGTTAGTTGCCGGCAGAACTACTTAATTTGTTAATAATTTACAAAAAATAATTAATAAAGATGCAAAAACACTACCCATTCAGAAACAATATGTGACGAATCGATTAATTATAAATTCATTAGTTTAATGCCTAATGTATACAAGGTCTTCTCAAAACATATTCTATCCTGAATCACTTGTACCTTAGAAGAAAATCAACCCAAAAAACAAGCAGTAAATTCTCAACAATAGATCTTATACATGTTGTAAGGCAAGTTATACAACAATATAACAAAGCTTATTATCTAGGATTTATCGATTATAATGAAGCCTTTGACACTTTGGAACAACACTTTATATGGAAAGCACTGTATATGAGAGGAGTGCACAGTAAGTATGTACAACTACTAGAGAACATATACTCCAGAAGCAGAGCTCAAATCAGGCTTGAAACTGCGGGTGAAGATTTGTTTATAAAGAGAGGCGTCTAATAAGGACTATTGCACCCAGTGGCTCTAGAAAATATATTTAGGAATCTACAATGTTTTTTTACCGTTAATATTAACGGTAAAAAGTTAAACTACCAAGGTTTTGCAGACAACCTAGTATTATTCTCAGAGTGCCTAAAAATCTGGCGAAAATGTTGCAGCAACTGTCAGATCAAAGCGTGAAAGCAGGACTCACAATGAACATGAACACTTCCAAGACTAAAATCATGACAAACGCTTCTCAAACATACGATATCAAAATCAACTTAGAGCTGTGAGTATGTTATATACAAAGAAATCAAAAGAAGAGTAGCCATCACAGAGGAGAAGGTATTGATTTTTCAGATGTTGATTAAAAACAAATGAAAAAATATTTATTCAGGGTAATAACAAATAATATATAAGGAATATAGATAGTTATATATGTGTAAACTCTAAATAAAGTAGTTTTTGTGAATTGTAAAGCCACAGGAAAGGCTTATTATGTATTATTTATATATTTTTGCTAAGCCTTGCTTTGCCTACGGTTCTAACAACTCCTAAACCTTTAGTTTGCCTGGCAGATAGCGATTCACGAGTCGCTTATAGCGTTTTGGTCACTTGTTGTACCTTTTATCTTTTTGTATATGTGTCTCTTATTTTCTTCTTCTCAGGTGTACAAAAAAGGATATATTATTATTAATAAAATCAGCCAGACGTCCAGAGCCTGATGATATAATAAATGATACTCTAAAATTGGATGGTCCCATTCTGTATCTAACTCTACTATTTAATTTGCCTAGATACCAGAATAAGGCGTAAATCCGATATTAAAAAAAGGAGATCCATTGAATATATGAAATTACAGACTCTGCAGTCTTCTCGGAACTATATATAAACTTTTAACATCAGTTTTAGTATACCGGATAATACAAGTTATTATCACACATCAATCTTTAGCACTAGCTGGATTTCGCAAAGGTTTTAGTAAAAATTATCGCATACAATCATTGGAACAGATGATAGAAAAGTATAGAGATTTTAATAGAAGGTTACTTATAAATTTTACTGACTACACAAAGCTATGATATGGTATCGTTTGGAATGGGAAGCCGGGGCACGGTCTTGGTGGGAATTGCTGGCGTAGTGAGGCCAGCATTACCCATAAAATACCAAGAAACCGTCTGTAGTGTTAGGTAGTGGAACACCAAACAAGCAGAACCCCGACCAGTCCACGTCATCCACGTCCAACGTCGTCCACCCTGGGACCTACTGCAGACACGCCCAGCGTGCCCACTACTTGGACTTGCAGTTGCTAAGGATGCAGGGCCAAAGGCGAACAATCTGCGCCTCAAAACAAATTCATATCACTAAGGAGGATACCCGAATAAAACCAAGCGCGCCCTGAAGCTCTGAGGTGGCAGCCCCACGACCAGGCTAGGATATAGTAGGTTAATCAGCTTTCTCGAAAAACTATCTGATTAACGAAACGAACACAGTAAGAAACTGGACTGATCCTCTACTATATTCCTGCAAGGAAAGTGAGGAGGACACACGAGAGTGCGGAGTCGGTTTACTTCTGCCCCCACCAACACGTCTGCAGAGGATACCAAAGACGATTTTTACGACGCACTAAATGGCACCTTAAAGAACTTAAAGAAACAATATATAGTGATAGTCGCGGGAGACCTAAATGCTAAAGTTGGGAGCACGGACTTGGAATACGCAACGAAAAGTGGGTTTTTAGGTTTAGGTTTAAAGAATATTTATTTCTCATTGAAAACATACTGTCACTTACTTGAGAAATTAACAATAAAAAAAATTGTGTGGGTAAAATACAAACAAGTGTTCAGCATTTCACAGTTACATGGACAATCATGGCATGGTTTCGTATACATATATATATATATATATATATATATATATATACATATATATATATATATATATATATATATATATATATATATATATATATATATATATATATATATATATATATATATATATATATATATACATACATATATTTTTCTTCACATTCTACGTATGAAATTTGACTTATCTTAGGTACATTAGTTTTATTAGTGCTTTTTAGTGTTTAGAATATGTATAAACGACGCGTACGTACAAAGCGAACGACTGGTAAGGTACTGTTTCAACCGCCAGTCGCTTATTGGTCGGCTGTTTGAGACTTTATCCACGGAAAGCATACATGGAACTCATCTGATAGCATAACCAAAAACCAAATTGACCACCTTGCCATTAGTTCCAAATGACGCTCCTCGTTGCTCGAAGTACGAAACCGAAGAGGTGCAGATATTGACAGCGACCATCATCTGGTTGTAACGGAGCTGTGCCCTTAAATTGCGGTAGCACGAACAGCGGAGGGACCAGGTATGGTTGGGAGAAAGTTTGATGTCGTAAAACTAAGAAATCCTGATACCTGCACCAAGTTCAGGCTTGAACTCAGGAACCGTTTCTCCTGCCTGAACACTGGATGGACACTAAATAGATGAAGAGTGGAATCGCATTAAAGTGGTCTATACAGAAATCAGCTCTTTATTCTTAGTGCACACGACACAAGCGCGCGAAAACTGGATGTCACAAGCTTCATGGCAGCTTATCAGCGACCAAAGAGAGCTTCATCTAAAACTACAACAAACCACCGACGAACTGCTAGTAACCACCCTTAGACAGCAACAGCGCCAAATTCGCAAGAAAATACGATATATTTTCTTGCGAATCTGGCTGACGCTGTTGCTGATAACAACCAACTCGCTACTAACTCCAGCAATCTAAGAGAGTTGTACAAGGCCACAACAATCCTGGCATGAAGTATTAGACCCAGAATAGTAGACGTCACGATGAGCTGCCCATCTTTGGACTTTAGAGGAAGCCTCTATAGTCCAAAGATGGGCAGCTCATCGTGACGTCCAAAGGGCAACTGCAACGCTGGCGCGAACACTTTTGAGAGCACCAACCTCGTCTGACCTACCGCAGCACAACACCCCTCCAACGACGCTGCTGGACATAGATGTCAACCCGCCAACTCCCAACGAAATGGCTAACGCTATATAGTCTCTCAAAATTGGGAAAGCCCCAGGACTCGATCTTATTACTGCGGAAATGCTGAAAGCCGACCTACTCTCCGCTGTTGAAGTTCTGACACCTCTTTTAAAAAAAATCAAGACTGAAGAGGAATTACCAGATGACTGGAACAACGGGCTGTTGATAACCGTTCCAAAAAAGGGAGACCTTAGCCATTGCAGTAATGTGAAAAGTATCACTTTGCTTCGTTATCGTCAAAGGTTTTCTGCAAGGTTATTCTGGATACGTTATCGAGGGCCGTCAAACCTCTCGTTTGCAAGGAACAGGCTGGCTTCCGTTCGAACCGATCGTGCACCGATCAAATTAACACTCTGCGTATCATACTAGAATAAGCATCAGAATGGCAAAGGGAAGTTTATCTAACCTTTCTAGACTTCGAGAAAACCTTTGATACGTTGAAATGGACGAGCATATGGTCCCGACTCTCCAACATTGGTGTCCCGCAGAAGATTATCGAGCTACTGAAGGCCATCTACAGAAAATATTCCTGTAAAGTTACGCACGACGGCCTCATATCGGAAGACAGCGAGGTATATGCGAGCGTCCGCCAAGGCTGCTCACTTTCGCCTCTCCTCTTCCTAGCTGTCCTTGACGGGGTCATGCATCGCGCACATACAAATAAGAAACGCATGATTTCCTAGAAGACCTGGACTACGCCGACGATCTTTGCTTGCTTAGCCATATGCATCGCGACATGCAGTTTAAGTTGGACGACCTACATCGGGAAGTGGGCAGTGCGGGACATAAATTAAACTGCAGGAAGACCCAAGAGATGAGACCTAGAGTCGAAGTTATCACACTTTTACGAATTGGAGCAGAGAAAGTGGAACAAGTCCATAAATTTACTTACCTCGGGAGCATCTTCTCAGAGACTGGGGATACCGAAGATGACATCACTTCTCAGATTGCCAAAGCTAAAGGTGCTTTCGCACAACTTCGACCTGTATGGCAATCAAGGAAACTGACTCGAAGGGTCAAAATAAAAATATTCGGGTCCAATGTGAAATCCGTGGTGCTTTATGGGTGTGAGACTTGGAAAGTCACCAAGACCATCTCGCAGCGTCTTCAGGTATTCGTCAACCGTTGTCTTCGCCAAATTCTCGGTATTTACTGGCTCGAGAAGATCACCAACTAGCAGCTGTAGGAACGTTGCCAAGATAGGAGCGTTGTCCCCGATCGACCAGCAGATCGATCGAAGCGCCAGAAGTGGAACTGGATTGACCACTCTCTCCGAAGGGACCCCGATCACATCCCTAAACAGGCTCTGGATTGGAACCCTCAAGGAAGACGCAAACGTGGTCGCCCCAGGCAAACCTGGCGGCACATTGTAACGGATGAGACGAAGAAAATCGGCAAGACTAGGAGCGAAATCAAACGCAAAGCTCAAGATAGGACAGGATGGAGGACTACTGTGGACGCCCTCTGCACCACCTCAGAGAATTAGGACATAAGTCAAGTAAGTCACACAAATGTATAAGCCACAACTCAGTTTTAAAAGTGCTAAAATATCCAATGTTAGAAATATATAAACATATTTAGAAAGCAGTAGTTGATTAAAACTTGGAAATATCAACTTCATTTTAGATTTGCTGATGATATTGTTATATTATAGGAGGAATCTAAAGACTTAGAAACAATATTATTACAAATATTCTTTATCTAAAAAGCCACAAAGTTGGCATAGAAATAAAGCACGAAAATAATGACAAACAGTCTAGAAAGTAATATTTCTACAGAAGGACATGACTTATAATATGATAGGAATAATTTAAATAGACAAGTAATAAAGAAGAAGACACAAAATTAAAATTGCATGAGAGGTGTGCACCGGTTTTAACAACGCAGAATCATTTCCACCCTTTCGAACATGTAGCTCTTGCGCTCTACTCTGCCGCCAATAAATGCAGGCTAAAGGCGGAGTATATATTACAATTCCCCTCTGGAGGATTTAAGTCCGCGGAGTCACCACTCCCAACAGCTCGCCTCAAGATTTGGTAACTTTCTAAAAAATAAATTAAAGTTTCATTTAGGCAATTGTAGAGAACATTTTGGTTGGATTTTGATTGAAAAAAAAAGAACATCAACGAATTTTCAATACATTCAGATGTGTAATTTAGCATCTAAATATATCACGAGATTTTAACGGGCACTTGTTTATTAGCTACAATTTAATCACGTTCATGAAACATTACAATTATTATTACTAACGACAATAAATCTATTATAATTAAATGTAATTCATATTTATAGAAAATAACTTTAAATAATTAAATCTTTTATTATTAATTTATATTTGTGCAAAAAATATACAAATATACAAGCAACCAGTATATAATTACTATTACATAACCAGTTTTACAGCTAAGAAGGGCTGTTATTCGTTGAATGTTGATTCCTAGTCTTGGAGGGATTCAACAAATTACTATATAAGAGACATTTTTAACATTTAAAGTATTCCATATTCCTGAAAAATATATTCAATTAGTCTCTTAAAACCGTCCAATCGCTCACGCTAAGCCATACGTTATCATTGAGCTACGTACAACTTATTTATGCTAACAATATAAATAAGTTTTAACAAGCGTATAATAATTTTGACGTAGCTTTACCGTAATTTATATAGTAAAAGTAGGCGAAGCCGCGTGGCATTACCATAATAGTATACAAATCATAATAGAATAACAGGCAAACAACACCAATATCCTATACATTTATCTAACGCTGGCAAACCTTTTCTAAGAAATTGTTGGTAGTAGTTCGATATAATAACTACATAGCTAGGAGAACACCTTAGTTGGCGTAAACTGACAGAAGGATGCCACTTTATTCTGACCGTGACCATGGACTTCTGCAAAGTTCTCGGAACGTCGGGGTTTTCAATAAAATATAATCGCAAATAACCCTCCAGTCCAAGAGTTTCGGTTGAACTTGAAAACGTTTTCTGAATTTTCAAATAATATTTAAGTTTCGTTTGCAGTTTAGGTTTATTTCAGGTCCGAGAAACAAAAAGCGGATTAACTTGATCTATTCAGCTAGATCACCGTAGCTTTTAAATTACTAAAACGATTAAATGCGGTTTTTATAAAAGCTATAATATCTTATATAACCAAGACAAAGTAGTGATTTTTTGGATTAGTGTTTAAAGTATTTAAGTTTATTTGCTTGTCAAAATTATAATTGTGACCAAATCGCAAATAGTTTTTTAAGACTGATATCTGTGTGACGTGACGCCTGAAAGTCGTACATGGCAATTGATCTCCACAATTACAGAATTAATTAGAAATCTTACGAACAACTTACGAAAAATATTAAATAAATAATATAAAATAATAAATGTGTAAAATTTTCGAAAGTAAAGGGATTTGAACGCATATCTCGTCGAAATCGTTTTTAGAGGGGGTCCGATTAATGTTAAGAAAAGCTTAGAAAGTAAAACAAAATAAATAATATTATATCATTTAGGTCTTGTTAGGTATAGAAAGATCTGTGTCCTTTGTTGCCTTAAGTGGGTTATTTGCTCTTAGGGTTCAAGCCTAGGAGAGCCTGGAACGCCCCAACAAGAAGAGTTTCCATAATAATAATATTTTTAATGAACGCGTCTCAAAAAGCGTGGGTTCAAATCCCGCTACGTTCAAATTTGTATACGTTTTCTATATAAGAATTAAAAATCACACAAGTATACTGCGTTATTTTTATTTACTTAAATATTCATAAAAACCGAGTTGCATTACGAAATAAAAATCATAATTTATGTAAAAAAAATCACAATTTATGACTAAAGTTGCTAAACGTTATGACTAAAGTTGCTAACGCAGTAAAGGTGATCAATCGAACGATTTTTTTATTTATTTAAAAGTAAATGTGTCTAATGATTTTCTTTGCATTATATATTCCAAAATACTTTCGAATATTTGTTTTAGCATTTTTTTTTTTTTATCTTTCCGCTGTATCTCGCAGATATAGGCAGGATAGGCAGAGGGATCTTCAGAACGTAGTGTTAAGTGACACCACTCCGTTTAACAAGAGTTTTAAGCGATATAATAGATCTAATAAGAATTAGCAATATAATAATAAGAAACATGGTGTAAAATTACTATTGGGGCATTTCACGTGAAGCGGACAGGAAAAAAAAAGTGAGGTTCTGAAAAGCGACCATATTCGGCCTATTTGTACTTCCAACATGTATGAATGGATACACAAAATATTTTTCTTGTGTAGTGTATATTTACCAAGTTATAGGTTTCTAAAGAATTGTTGTGATTATAATTACAATTTTTTGAAAGTATTTTTTTGAGTATAACAAATTTATTATAAAATATTTCACATAGCGATATACATTTAAAATATATTGTTCTTTTTGAATAAAATAAAATAAAAAAAATAAAAGTTTTTTCCTGTTCAAAACCGGAAGTGAACTTTTTAAACCAGAATTACAGTCACTTCGACCGTTTTTTTTTATTTTTTTTTCTTTCAAATTATAGCTTAACGGATATTAAAGGTGCACTAGAAAATTTAAAATGGGATCTCTTATAGTTTAGGCGTTATATTAAATAATATACACTCGCGTCGCAAGAGGTGTCATATGTAGCGCTTGCTTAGATCGGTTAGTGTGCGTCGAACAACATGGTTTGTATAAATTAATGTGATAAAATAATTAAGACATAATAATACAACATGTTAACAACACATAATCTAGTTTATTTCGTAATTTTCACAATTTTACTATGGTAATCTATGGCAGAACTGGTCCTCTTTACAAGAAGGCCTCGGTTTGTTGGAATAAAGCTGTGAAACTTTCTTGTTCCTGGAATGGTAATTATAGATGCAAACCGGGGTTCCAAAAAAAATCTCTGACGTTGTATATCATCTTTGGAACAGAAATAAATAGCTGTTTGTTTCAAAAATGATTTTGCCCATTCATATAATCGTATAGGTGTTGCAATTGCTTTACTTGGAGGTAACTGTAAACTTGCACGTGCAGCTAAACGTTTCAGATTCCCCCCTAGACCATCGCACGGCCCCTTTCCGTGAGATGTTGCATGAAAATGTAACTCTGCATCTGCATTAAAATCTTTTTTGTAATGAAAGAGATTCACAAAGTTAAATTTGTTTTTAAAATGTTGCGAAGCCCCGTCGGTTATGTATATTATTTTTGATGTAACTATTGATTTTTCTAAAAGATGATTGTGTAGAACCTTTTGGAAAGCATAGAAGGTGGCGGTGTCATGTTTCAAGTCGTCAGAAATCATAACAATGCTGCCGTGCTTTACTTCACTGCCGTCTCTGTAGTAATAGACTGACGTTAAAAGCGTTGCCTGTTCGTTGTTCCAATGAAAAGATTGAGCAGCCAGCATCTTGTACAATAAAACTATAATTTTCTGCAAAATCACATTGTACGAGAATCTGACCTTCATCGATATTCTCCTTGAGAGTTTTAAAATAAACAGCCTGTTCCTGTGTAATATAAGCGTGAGGTTTCAAAAGGTCCAAAGCGTCGCATAATTCATCTACAAAGCTATCAGAAGATAAAAGTTGGGTAGATATCGTATAGCGCTTTGTGCCATCCCATTTTTCATACTGCACGTCTGTAACTTGATTCTTATCAAATATAATTTTTAAATGCTCTCGAATTGCACTTAAGCCCGGACAAGAATTACAGCGTTCATTTGGCGGTGTTTTAGTAGTCATTAAATGACACAATAGTGTTGGATTTGGACACATCATGTGGCGAAGGCAATCCTTATAAGAAGAAAGTTGCATAGCAGTTCCAGCTGTAAGATTGGCAATGTCTCCTCCATTGAACATCAACTTTACATTTTGATGGTAAGTACAAACACACACCATATGTGTTCCGGAGTCGCCTGCCAGGATACATTGTTTGGGTCTTAGAGTAAAAAACTTTGTTAAACCTACTTTGATGTTCGGATATTCATCTTTAAACTTCTGATAAAGTTCGTCAATGTTACAGAGCAGGAGCTGTTTTTGTATGTGTGTTCTTTTTCCATCATCTAATTTAAGAGATATAAAATCTTTTTTACCAGGCATTATGCGGCTAATGTCTTCTCGTAGATAAAAACTTTTAACTATGTTCTCTGTCTCAACTGGTAGTTTACGGCCACCGCGTGGGTTTGGAGAGCACAAGATACCGAACTGATTGACAAGTTGTTTTGCTTTTCTAGCTTGTCGCCTGGACGTTCCAAATTCTTCTGCAAGTTTATTTTCACTCCATGACGTGGGTGCTATTGTTAATATCATAGTCTTCATAGATGTAGAAGTAGAAGGATGATTAAATTTCTCTTTTAGTTGCTTCAAAATCTCTTCGTTTTCTATAGATATGTCAGTTTGTGTGGAAATATGTTTAACCTTATCTTCGGGAATAAATGGTTCATCTTGAATGTTTTGTGAAGGTTCACTAGATGTTTGACTGCATAGCGCATTGTCTTCATTAGCTACCGGAGGAGATTCATTTAAAAGTCGTTTCCTACATGTCGTGAAAACCCCCACTTTTGAGCTAAACAATTAGATATTTTCCTTAAATTTTTCAATTTTCGATGAAGTACCAACTGAAATGGGTTAAAACATCGATCACCATACGGCGTCATTATAATACCAACTGTATTAAAACGTGCACAAGTCGCTGAGCGGTTAAACAATACTAACATTCTTTCGCTATAACAGAAACTTCAAAGAACACAAAACATTTACACGATCTATCTCAAAAAATATTATAGAAACAACTGGGGCTAATCATTTTTATGGTAAAAGAACTACTCATTATGTACTCCCAAGATTAATTAATGGAATACCAAAGATGCTTAGAGATAAATTGACTACACACAATATAAAATACAAAATAAAGGATTTTTTAATATCAAATTACTTAAATGAACATGCTGTAGCATAAGTTACTTCGTCGAATTTTCTCAACCTACCTCACAATTACACATTGTTTTTGTTATTATTCTTTTATCTATTTTGTCGTTTCTTTTTTTATATTTATTATTCTAAAGGGATATTTGTATATTATGTTGTTTATAATTTGTAAGTTTTATTTGTATGTATCTAAATATTTTACTATATGCTTAGGAATGTGCAGTGGTCACACAAGCCAATTCGGGCTTAAGACCACGAAGATAATGTATTTATTATTATATATATAATTAACGAGTGCAACGTCTAAGCGAGCAGTACGTATTTATTTTCCTCCCAGTATATTACATGTTTTTTACCAATTAAAGTGAACTTATTATATTTAATAGTGTCAGCTTTCTTAGTATAATTTGTGAGCAACACAATTAGCCAGGTTTTATCATATTAACTAATATAAGTGATTGATTATCAGTGTGTGAACTTAAACTATTTATAAAGCATTTGTCGTTCAATCTTAAGCTTTAGTGCAACCGCTGTGTGTCATTATCGGGGTCAGCGAACTCTGTACGGACTTTGACCCGTCGGTGCAATCATCTCGCTTTGTTGCAATTTTGCCGTTTGTTTTTTAAAATAATTAACGTTTGTCAAATGGCTTTATTATATGCATGTTGTCGTGTAGCTGTAGCTAATGCTGATGCACCTATAATATGCACTACTTGCAATGGCTATTATCATCTGCAGTGTGTGGCAGCTTCGCTAAAAACTGACCCGAAATTGCATAAGGGTTCGAGATGGACATGCCCAGAGTGTTTGTCGGTGCAACCCAAAAGTATTAAAAAAGATAATACACCTCTCCGCATGCCGGTGCGCAGGCAATGTGACAACGACAGCTTCAACGTAACGGTGAGGAATAAGACTTCGAGAATAGTGCCCTCATCATCATCGCCTGTGTCGCTAAGTTTGGATAAGTCCACAGAATCATCATCAGATCTACGTGACTTTATACGAAATGAAATTTCCGGATTAAAAAAGGATTTGGAATGTAGTTTTAAAACTCTTATAAACTCAGAACTTAATATCATCAAAGAGGAAGTTCTAGCAGTTAGAACGTCTATTGATTTTATTAATAAAAAGTATGAGGAGATAAAAGAAAGATTTGATCGATATGACAAAGGTTTACAGTCGGTTAACGATTTAACTAATGACATGGGAGTTTTAAAGTCTTCATTTTCCAAGTTAGAACATGAAAATAATGTTAGAGACCAGTGGGCGCGTCGTTCAAATATTGAAATTTGTGGCATTCCCGAGAAGAAAAATGAGAATCTTTTCAACATTATAGAGAATATATCTGAACACATTAATTTTTCTTTTAATAAATCGGAATTCGATTTTGTAACTCGCGTCGCACCGAACAGCAAACACTCTAAAAAACCAAAACCGATTATAATTCGATTTTTGTCAAGATATGTTAAAGATGACTTTCTAAGCAAAGCGAGGCAAAGGAAAAGCTTTAAAGCATGTGACCTTGGTTTTACTGGGGTTCAATCTAATATATTTTTCAACGATCATTTGACCATTTTGAATAAATCTTTATTGCACCATACCAAACTTAAAGCTAAAGATTACAATTACAAGTTCGTTTGGGTTAAGAATTGTTGTATTATGATAAGAAAAACTGAGTCTAGTCCTGTTTTACATATAAATAACAATTCAGATTTATTCAAAATAAAATAGGAACTATTATTCTTTATGTTACAGTTAATTATTGTTTTATTTTTATTAGTTTATTATTTTTTTATTGCTTGTTTTTATTATTTGTCCTTAACTATCTAAATAATTTTATTAATAATGTTTTTGTAGTGCACCTATCCTCGACACTTTATAGTGAATCTCTCGGGGTACAAAATTTAATTATTTTAATCGCACCACTTTTAATATTAGTCTATATTACAACACTGTTAGGTATGTTTTGCTATTATGTCATAACTTTGGTATCGGACAATTCGATTCGAATTTAAAAATTTATTACCAAAATGTTCGTGGCTTACAAACTAAGACAAATATAGTTTTCCGACAGGTTTTATGTAATGACTACGATATAATATGTTTTTCTGAGACTTGGTTGCATTCAGGCATATTCGATTTGGAGTTGTTTGATCAGAGGTATTATGTTTATAGAAGTGATCGTAATTACGCTAATAGGGGAGACAAAATGGGTGGAGGTGTCTTAATTGCGATTAAACGGGAATTAAAAGTCACTAGTGTTGAGTGCATCCCGTCAAACAATTCAATAGCTGATATTATTCACGTTTCTATTTATCTTGATCAATATTCGAGATATAATGTATATTGCTGCTATTTTCCTCAATGTTCCGGCCATAAAGACGCTTTGTCTAATTTTTACGAATATATTTCAGATGAGGTTCTTTCACACCCCGATGATGTTTTTCTTATACTAGGTGACTTCAATGTACCAAACGCTGAGTGGATAGATACCTGTCATTGCGATTTGAATTTGGTTGGAGATTTTTCTTCTGACATTGTCAATGAGTTAGCCAATTTTCTTTCTTTTAATAACTTTAGTCAGTATAACAAATTTAATAATGTTAATAATCGTATTTTAGATCTTGTAATCGCTAATATTATGTGCAAGGTTGGCCTAGTTTCAAAACCAATCGTGTCGGAAGATTTGCATCATCCAGCTTTTGAATTTATTATTTCAAGATTACGCGTAAATTTATCTAAAGGGAAATCGCATTTGATCAAGTTATATAGAGGTGCCGATTATGAAGCAATTAATGAAGATCTTTCTCGAGTAGACTGGGAAGCTAACTTGAATGGTGATAATATTGATTCGTCTGTGGCAAAATTTTACCAAATCTTAAATTCTATTATAGATATGCGTGTTCCGACTAAGAAAATTAATTTTAATACTAAATATCCCGTTTGGTATAATCGTGCATTGATAAAAATTATAAAAGAAAAGCTAAAGTATCATTGTAAATGGAAAGTATATAAACAAGACAAAGATTATAGATCTTATGCTGTACTTAGAGATAGACAAAAAATTGTAGAGGATGACTGTTATAATAAATTTATCAGTAATACAGAATATAAAATTGGCATTAACAGTAAATATTTTTGGTCGTTTATAAAGTCTAAACGTAAATGTAATGATCTCCCGGATATCATGTTCCTAGGAGATTCTACTTCTTCTGACCCTGTGAAAATATGTGATTTATTTAATTCTTATTTTGGTTCAGCATTCCACCCCAACAAACAAAATAATATTGCTACGACTTCAGCTTCCACACAAATGGTAAGCATTAATTCGATCACATTTACTGTATCACAAATCTCTGGATACTTAAAACGTCTCGATGTTAGTAAGAGTGCCGGTCCAGATGCTATTCCGCCTTTATTTTTACAGAAGTGCTGTCAACAATTAGCGGAACCATTGGCTTTGTTATTTGCTAGCTCTATGAAGTTGGGTAAAATGCCGTTTGAATGGAAAAAATCCTTCATAACTCCTATATTCAAGAATGGTAATAAGCATGATGTATCTAATTACCGCCCAATTTCAAAACTGAGTACTATACCCAAATTATTTGAAAAAATAGTTTATGACACGTTTTCGCAAATAGTTCGACCATTTATTACCTCTGAACAGCATGGATTTGTGGCTCGTAAGTCTACAGAAAGCAATCTTTGCGAATTTCTGGATTATCTTTATCTTTCTATGGATATTGGGCTACAGGTGGATGCTGTGTACACTGATTATACGAAGGCGTTTGATAAAATCTCTCATGACTTGTTGATTCAAAAACTGGGACAATTTGGCGTGCATGGAGATTTATTACGATGGTTTAGTTCATATCTTAGAAATCGCAGTCAGGCAGTTGCGATAAAGGGTCATTGTTCAGCGTTTCTTCCAGTTTCCTCAGGCGTTCCTCAGGGATCACACCTTGGTCCACTTCTCTTTATTATATTTGTCAACGATATTACAAGTTGTTTTCATAATTCTAAAATTCTTCTTTTTGCCGACGATATGAAAATATTTAAGCAAATTATAACTTTAGGTGATTGTAATTTACTTCAAGAGGATTTGTGTAGATTGATATCCTACTGTGATGATAATCATCTAGTTTTGAATGTCAATAAATGTAATACTATGACATTTAGCAGGAAAAAGAATCCCAAAATCTTTAATTATAAGCTCGACGACAAATCAGTTGCTAGACTACGTGAAATACGTGATCTCGGTGATTACTTAGATGACAAGTTGTTTGCTTCCCACGTTAGTATTATGACTCAAAGAGCATACAAAATGTTGGGTTTTGCGTTGCGGGTATCTAAAGATTTTAAACGGGCGGAAACCCTTATCACATTGTTTAATGCTCTGGTGCGATCAATCTTGGAATACTGCTCCACATGCTGGAATCCTCAATACAAAATATATACCATGAGTATTGAAAGATTACATAATAAATTTCTCTGCCACTTAAAACGAAGATATTCTTATGCAGAGCGCCTCATCAACAACGTGGAGGATATATCTCTTGAGAAGCGCCGTGATCTCAGAGATCAGGTGTTGTTATATAAGATTGTAAATAATATGATCGATTCTCCTCTTCTTGTGAGTAAGCTTAATTTTGCGTGTCATAGGTTAGGTGCACGCAATAAACCTCTATTTTCTGTTTCTAGGTGTAATACAAAATATGCCTCTAATAATTTTGTTTCACGTGCATGTAAAAAGTTCAACTTAAAGTGTAATGATTTGGACATATTTAACTTAAAAATTAATTCTTATAAAAACTGTGTTAGAAAACTTTTATAAATATGTAATTATAGTAATTAATTGGTTAGGCGACGTGTATGTATTTGTTTGTGTGTTTAAATGTCATTAGTTATAGTAATAAGTAATATTATTTATTCTTAGTTACATGTGTTATTAAGCTGTGGAAACTTTATTGGTTTCTGTTTAAATTTAAGTGTGTTATTATTTAATTTTTGTAAAGTACTGTTTGTTTCCCTTAAAAATAAATAAATAAAAAAAAAAAAAAATAAATAAATAAATAAATAAATAAATAAAATAAATAAATAAATAAACATTTAAATTAACGAAACCAGTAGGCGTCATATTTCTATCTCTTTCTTGTAGATAGGTCTGACTCTATCCAAGACTTCACATTACTAACAGATGGCGCTAGAAGATACGTTTCGCAAATAATAAAACTTTTCTACTGCTTTCTCCAAACCTTTTTTATTTTTTAAAATATATTATGAATTTATATTTGGGTTATGTAGTTTTATTTATATTAAAGTAATAAAACTTATTCAATTTAATTCAACGAGATTAAATAAGCTAAAATGATATAAATTATTAATTAAGTTACAAGTTTAAATGTAATATCGTGTAAACTACTAGACTTATGCAAGCGCCAGAAATCACCCCCATTGCGACGCGTGTGTACATTAAACAATCTAGCCCCTAAACTATAAGAGATCCCATTTTAAATTTTCTAGTGCACCTTTAATATCCGTTAAGCTATAATTTGAAAGAAAAAAAAATAAAAAAAAACGGTCGAAGTGACTGTAATTCTGGTTTAAAAAGTTCACTTCCGGTTTTGAACAGGAAAAAACTTTTAATTTTTCTATTTTATTTTATATTCAAAAAGAACAATATATTTTAAATGTATATCGCTATGTGAAATATTTTATAATAAATTTGTTATACTCAAAAAATACGTTCAAAAAATTGTAATTACAATCACAACAATTCTTTAGAAACCTATAACTTGGTAAATATACAATATACAAAAAAAATATTTTGTGTATCCATTCATACCTGCTGGACGTACAAACAGTCTGAATATGGTCGCTTTTCAGAACCTCACTTTTTTTTCCCTGTCCGCTTCGCGTGAAATGCCCCTATTGTAATTATTTGGCTAATTACAGAATTTAAATATCGATTTTCTACTCACTCAGCTTCACGTTGCATCTCGCACATGGCAGGGTAGGCAGAGGGAACTTGGGAACCTAGAGTTAAGACACTCCGTTTCACATCCGTTCCCCACTTTCCGCCGAATTTGAGGCATTACGTGTTGAGTGGCGGAACTCAACGCCGGGTTTTGCCTTGTACCAGAGCGAAGAAATGAAGACTTAAATATTTAAATTGAAAATATTAAATATTTCATTTCCTCGAGTGGGGATCGAACCCACAACCTGTCGGTTACAGTCACACGCTTGTGCCGCTGCGCCACGACAGGCCCCAACAACAGGCCTCGTCTCGATTTTCTAACGTTTTCTAATATGTAATGGTCTAATAAAAAAGCTTTAGATTATTATTTTGTATGTGTTCTTATTATGTGCAATATACAAATATACATTAAACGAAAATAAAGGAAACAATGAAAAATTATTAATAAACCAATAAAAAAGTACTCATTACTTCTTTTTAGGAATCCCTTAACCAATTTAATTATAAATATATACATTTTGTTCTTCAAGCATTTTTTGTTTATGTTTTAATCGACAGCTAAAGCCCTAAAGGTTCCTGGTACACCTAATGCTACATCATCGTCTGTTAACACCCTCAAATCTTCGTTTGTAGACGCCTTATTCATTTCAGCCAGATAGTCTGTAAACTCCTTTCCGGACAAAATTTTTTGAAATTGATCTGTAATGAAAAACATAAGGTATAATAAGGCCTCAATTAGCGTAGGACTGAGATATCTATCCTGTTGATGCTGGAGCGATTAATTTTCCAATTTAGAACCCGAAGATATGTTTGCTCGAAATACTCTTTTCGTACTTAAACAAAATTTAATTCTGACCAATTACACACATTTGTAACTTTTCAACGAAGCCAGAAATTATTGTACTTTAGGCTTTTTTTCCGTGGAACGTTCAATTTACAAAGATGATGACAAAGACATTTTTTTGTAATTAACGGCCGATATCATTAACTATTATTTAAATCGTGTATCGGATTATTTTTTGACTTAGCAATGTATTTAATACTGAATTTGCTTCTATCTTTCTCTCTATTCAATTTGGGAATTATTTTTAGCTTCATGCTGTATTCCTGTCGCGGGGCTCGCTAGGGATACGGCATTATGAATTAATATTTTATCATTGGCTCAGCGTTTCGCTGTTACTTGTTACTTGAGGCAGAGGCGGCATCACCGTTCCGTCTGTTCCCAATTTAACAACTCTAATCACTTTTCGTGTCATCGTATGAATACGCTGATCCACTAGGAATAGATCAGTCATACGTTTTAATTTAATATACTTTTACGTTCTGAATCTGTTTGTGATTAAACATGGTGTTTGCACTATAAAAAATCCTTTTCTTGCTTATTATCAATATTAACTTTCCGGTCTCATTCATTCTTTTGACTCCATATTATGTACGTGCTAGACACCTATCTATCGGTATGCTAGATACTCTCGTAACCGCTTCACGCAGTTTTAATTCATCTGTTTGTTGTCATTTCAAGCTGTCCACATGTCACGGCAGGCAGGGTTAACTTATGAACTTTGAGTTAACATACTCCGTTCTTCTTCCGCTTCTGTGTGTCGAAATGCGATGCTCAACACTGCGCTTTATCTGGTTACCAGAGCGAAGAATTGAAAATATTAAATATTTATTTTCCTCAAATGGGGACCCACAACCTGTGGCGCGACGACAGGCCTTAGACCAGGTAATAATATACCTACCTGGCCTAAAGTCTGAAGCCAAGGCCAAAAAAAAGGCAAAACAAAAGTGAATAAAAACCTAAATGTACATAAACATTAAACATTCTAAAATAAAAAAATGCCTTACTGATAATTACACACATAAGACTTTATAGTTTTACGACTTAAAATATTGTATTTGAATTGTAAGTACCGCAGTAAAAAAGATTGTTTATTTTAATATTTTTTTACTCATGTACACATATGTTTTATGCTTTAATATTATATAACCTAGTAAGTACTTATATTTCACAAATGTATATACTAAATTTTTATCAATTTTAGGAATGCGGTTGTAAACGGGAAGTGCAATTAAAAATTGCAATATTTATTTTCATTTTATATAAAACTAGGGTGCTTCGCTTCGCTCACAAACCCCAGCTTGCAATGATCATAAGATAAATTTAAAATGTTATGTTAACAACTTAAATATTATGTTAGTAACAGCAATTGTTTTTTTTCCTTTCATATTACAGGACTATGTTATACAACAGACAAGTAAACACAATATATTGTATTATATTATTTTTCATCATAATATGAACGCTGTATCCCGCATATGGCAGGGTAGGCAGAAGGAATCTGAGAGTCAGATGACTCTTTAGTTTCGCTTTACCTTGTTACCAGGGCAAAGAAATGAAATAATAAATATTTTATTTGAAAATATTCCATTTTTTCGAGTGGGGATCGAACCCACAACCTGTCGCTTTTACAATCACACGCTTGTGTCACTGTGCCACGACAGGAATTGATATAATTAATCAAATAAATGAAAAAAAGAAGACACTTACCATGAAGTTCATTTAGGGATTTTTCGTTACCACCATATTCTCTTGGTAGGAACTCTTTAGGGATATATTCGTAAAATGTATCTATAGATTTGTGTACAGCAATTCGACCCGCAAGTTTTGCACTAAACACTTGTTTGAATAAAGCTACAATTGCTTCTACAGCTTTCGATTCTGATAAGAGGTGTACGCCTTTCAATCTCATTGCATATGCTTCCTATAAAATTAAAAATGGAACACATTACAATAGTACAATTAGCTATGTTTCGGATTTGTAAAGTAAGAAACAGGGCGTCTTATGGCTACATTTTGAGTCACTGTATTGATCTAAACTAAAAATCACATATTATATAAAACAATTACTTTAAATACTTTAGTTTACCTTTATTATAAGTAATAATTGTCGCAACTCAGACACATTGTATGCCTTTAGCGTCTCCAAAATGTTCGCTTCACTAAAGTCCAAGAAAATAATTATGCCATTGCAGTAATCGTGTGCTTGTATGTACTCGCATTGCTATAATAAAAAGTTTAAAATTATACTACTTACAAAATATATGCTTATAATTAACGTAATGGAAAAACTCACTCTGAAAAAATATCGATATATTTCCATGAGTCCACTGGGATACGTTTTTGCTGTACTTTTTACCATGAACGTTCTGTAATGTTCTTTAGTGAGTTTAGGCAAAAATGCACATTTTCTAAAATATAAGAATAAAGTTATGAAAAACAAGTATATTATTATTTAAAAAACAAGTATATTAATAATTGTCAAACTTGTTGAAGTGTTTTTGATTTAATTAGTAAATTTGAATATTTTTATCAGAGTAGGCAGTTCGGAACATACAGAATCTGCCGCAAAAAAACAATAAATTATTTTAATATAATTCTTCTACGAGTCACAGTCATCAAACTTAATGTAAAGAACAATATATTTCTTACCTATTAAAAATTTTCTTTTTACTTTACATACAATAACTCAATTAGAGAACCAAGCCGTTCAATTCTGTACTTCCTGCCTGAATTGAAAGCCTATCATATTTGGCGGCGGGACTCAATGGCAGACTTCGTCTTCCACGAACGGGGAAATGAAACTAATTTGGGACCATAACCCACAAGCCTCACGCTAGGAATTCGTGTCGAAAGTTAGAATTCTTTAAAAAATATTGAATCTTTTATGTCAGGCCGTTGTGAGGCAAGGTTGCGACCGTAAAAACAATGATTGTGAGTTCAGTTCCTTCTCAAGGAAATAAATATGTAAAAAAAAACAATATTTCTCGCTCTGCTGAAGAGGCAAAGCGCGGAGTTGAACTCGGCCAACGGTGAAAAAGGGAAATGGACATGTCTTTATGTCTAGTGTCCATACTTCCATACTTAGTGCGGAATATAGCGTGAAGCTAAAAAAATCTTACGTATAGTATAGTGATTCACAATTTCTCATATCTTGAACTCCAAAAAAGCCAGGATACAAAGTTCTATACGTGCATATTCTATCCAACTTGATCTTAGCCCTTTCCACTGAACCTTTGCTAATTATAATGCTTCTTTCCAAATAATCCCTTGCTGAAACAAACACATGTATAACTAGAGACAATAAAACTACAATACAAGACAGTATATAAAAAATATCTTTGAATTACCGTTATTCAGTTAAGGTTCAGAATGTTATTACAAAACTTATATAAATTAAAAGAAAAACAAATTACCGCTTTATTATTGTCATACCTTATTTACAACTACTAATATTTTAATTTCAACTATGTATATTAAATATCTTAACATTCTGCAAAATTATATTGTAGTATTATTATTTACTTATAAATACGTGGGAAGCTTCGCCCTGGACTTGCAATGCTCCCCAAGCCCTGTTCATTCTATTCTCAATAAGTGTCATAGGTAGATATTTTTTTTTAATTTCTAGTACTAACGACAGTGACATAATGGTGTCAATATTTTTTTCTCTGTTCTCGTATCAAGTTACATTCTACCAAATTTGATTGTAAAGAAGAAAATATATAACGTCTATAACCGTGAAACTTCAAAATACAATAAAATATACTAACAAAAATCTTTTTTTCTAAAATGTGGTTGTTTTTTAATCCATTCTTCCAGCAAGTTAATGGCTTCTTCAATGCTTCCCGGCTTGTCCAAGTTATACTGTTGCCTCAAAAATTGTAAAGTGTCGGGATTGAACTCTAGGATATTGTCTTTCGGTATTGATTCCATTGTATTTTGATAGAGATGCTTCGATCCACTGTGGTGTGCGACAGGTTTACAAAGATTTATACTTAGTAGAGATGAAGGTTGTTGTCCATTAACAGCGGCCCTATTTGTTTTTTTAATAATGTTTTAAACCTTCTTTTTTATTTTTTTTTATTTTAAAAGAAACAAATAAATAAAGAAACTATATATTTTTCGTTATTTCAAGTATTTTTTTTTCTAAAATCAAAGATTTATTTTAAGATATACTTAAATTATTAATATTATTACGAAAAGCCTTGAACTGATTTTGACAAAAAAATATATTTGATAGAAAGATGTAATTACACGATATAGTTAGGCTAAATGAGACTTCACGTGGTTACCCTTATTAAATCTTGGCATTTTTTTAGTAAACATTATTTATATACCAATATTTGGCAGTAAAGGTTTAGTGAAGACAATATCTTTAACTAAGTGGGCTATATTTTCATTTTATAAAATGAGTAAAGATATACACAATAAATAACATATCTATATATGTTTACTATTATTTGTAAATTTTGAATTTCATTTTTTTTTATAATTTCATATTATCGTTGCGTTTATATTATCGTATTAGCGCCTCCGCCGCTAAGTCGTAAGTGATCATCGTAGCCCACGGCTCCGTGTACTCCAGAGGAGCTACAGGAGCGTTGCCGTCTTTTAAGGTGGATGGGCACCGGGGCCCGGCATTACCTAATGCGAAACGTAGTGGCCAAAGCCACTACTTAACGCCGGTCTTAAATGCCAGGGGTGGTAACAATCCGGTCGAGTCTGCCCATGCGTGTTGCCATTGCTGGCAACGTGACTCTACCACACGCAAAATATATATATATATATATATATATATATATATATATATATATATATATATATATATATATATATATATATATATATATATATATATATATACGCTTATAATGGTAATGTATTTTTTATTAGAATTATACGATGCAAATTTAAAAAATGTTAGACATTAATTAGTGTTGTCAATAGAATCTAAAAGGATGTCTTTATTCGATATTACAAATAAGTATAAGTTAAGGTTATAATCCAGTTTAAATAAAGTTGGAGAAGTTGAAGAAGGAGTTCTATCATAATAGTATTGCTGCTATAGTAGTTGATATTGGAGCATGTTCCACTGAATGTCATATATATTTCTTTTTTTAGATAAATTACAGTAGAAATATAATATGTATTTTTTTAAATGAAACATTTTTGACCGGATTAATCGCGTATATTGATTGCTAAACACGTTTTCCCGTGACCACGGACTACTGTAAAGTGTTCGAAACAATTGAAAATATATCAATATCAAGAAGACAAATTCTTTTAAATATTATATTTAGAAATGTTTATAATTTACAATAATAATGGACGAACCCACTCAAAGTCTAAAAGTTGTTTGGATAGAGTCAGTTACACATTGTCTCTAACGAATTCAACTTTGTCAAAACATTTGCGCTTTTCTTATTTATTTGAATTGTGAGGCCGAAAATGCCACTACTGTGGAATGAGGAACTTCAAGTTGTGCTTAAATCGATTTCAACCGTACGGTTGAAGTCTATCGCAAATAAAAGTTTTTACAAATTAGTTACCAAGTGAGTAAATAGGTCTTTTTAAATTTTGTAACTGAGCTGAATTTGCCTACACTAAATAGCCGCACTGATCACAGGTACGTTGTTGCTTAGTATTTACTTCAAAAAAATAAAATAAATATTACTTGGAATATAATAACTAGCACAACTGGGAAATCTAAATTGTAATGAATAGGCAGAATTAGAAAGAAACTTTAAATTAATATATATCAGCTAAAGTAATTTTCACATTGAAGTCGTCTGATATTACATTGTTGAACTATTTCAAAGTAATATTAATGAACGTAAAAATAGTTTAACATTTCTGCACATATTACCAGAAAAAAAATCTTTTAGACGCATTATTTGAAGAAAAAATTATGATAGCTATATTTGTGAAGTTACTGAACTCTATGAATATAATCATCACATAGTGCCCTTCAGTTTTTTTATCATCGTATTCTTTTTCCAGCTTCACGCTGTATCCCAGGATAAGAAGAGGGTACCTGGGAACCTCGGCTTAAAATATTCCATTACCATTAAAACATTTTTCGTTCCACACGTTTATTCACCGAATTTAAGGCATTGCGTGTAGAGTGCTAGAACTAAATGCCCATCTATTTCAAATATAAGAAATATCTGTATTTATAAAACTGCATAGATGCCAACACTTTTGCCTGCATATACAATTTTCTATGCCCATAAAAATCTATTAAGTCTCAATAATAACATTTTGAATTATAGATATTCCTTATTGCACTTAAAACATATAAGAAAAATAAAATTAGAAGTAAGTTTATAACGGTGGGCTTATTTATGAAAATGTATATACATTACCACATGCATATGTGTATGTCTACATACATACACGTGAAGTGAGGTTGTTTTGCTTTAAAAAAAAGAGAACTCTTTAAATAAAAAACAATTGTTTACACAAGTATAAATGTTTTTATTATTGGAGAATCGACAACTATTAGCTTAATAATAATTTATAAATCTATTGAAAAGAATAAACTCAAATTTTTTCGCTTATATAAAATATGATAAGTTTGTGTGGAGATTTCGAAAGCATCAGTCAATACGTACAATAATAAAAAAGAGCATAAAGTATCGATATTTTATGTTCTCAAATCATATAGTATTTATTACAAAAATAAAATTGTAGGTATATAGTTATTTTAATAATCAAGAGGCACAGCTAGTGTTGCATACGTTGATTTTATGTATGTATGTTTGTGTCAGTGAATGCGTCCACATAAATGTCGTAAAAAGTTCAGTATAAATATCGTATTTTGTGGCAAACGATAAAAGCGATTAGGAAGATACCATATGCAGAATTATTCTCAAAGCACTTGCAGATGGGATTTTATAAATTGATCCAGACCTAGCGTTGCCTAAGTATATCTAAGATGGTCTTAGAGATTGATATGGTATAATGAATAATAGAAAACGATAATATAATAATAATAATAGAACATGTTTTACAAGTCCTAGATAATAATTTTACTATAAAATCGGGTTGGTTTGAGTTAAACAATACTCAAATTCTACGCAGTTACGCAATAACCGGGCATGTCAGATACGCAAAGCAATCTCAAAAGAAATCTCAAAGCTTGAGAAACTTATTTACTTAAATTAATAATAGGCATAGGTCCAGAATTCGACAAGGACAGATTATACGCACAAAACCTTACAATTCCCACTTACGCGAAGGCCATCGTGCAAGGGTATGAACAGCAGCAGGTAGTCATTTCGACTTTCATATTTTTAAGCCCCTGTCGCCTCTAGCTACATACTTTAAGGATTATTTAAGTTCCACTCCTGTGCGCATTTCTGTAATGAACTCTATAAAACCACGAATAATTTCTGGCATAACTACCAAAATTTATTTTCCGACACCTCTTGTTTCACTTCGATTCTTATGTTATGCATTACAATGTAATTCGGCCATTGTTCAGCCATTATCTCATGCGACTTCCCAAGATATTTAAATGAATGCTTTGTGGAATTTAGTAAATACATACATTTGCATGAACGAGTGTACTGCGATAGGGCTTTGTTACCATATGCTTCCATATTTAAAAATTGGTTTGATAACGATCTCGATCTCGTGTATAAGTTTGGGCGATATTTTTCGGTCACTTGGACCTTTCGCCAAATCGTTTAGACAGTGCTTGCCAGGGTTTAGATATTGTCATCGGACATTCAATTCGCTATTAAAGTTAGCTGAACTTTTAATTTTTTTGCATTTCTTTACTCTTGTACCAGACAAAACGCAGCGTTGTGTTCCGCTTCTCCACACGCAGTACCTGGAATGCAGTAGAAAGCAAAGAACTAAAGTGAATTATTAAGAAATTATTGTTCGTAATAATTCACTTTAGTTTTTTTCACTCTGCTTTCTACATACCATATCCAGCACATAGCAGGTTAGCCAGAGGAAACTTGGGAACCTAGTGTTAAGACACTCCATTCCGTTTCCCATTTTCCCCCGGATTTGAGGCATTGCATATTGAATGGCGGAACCTAACGTCACGCTTTTAAACATTTCAATTGAAAATATTAAATATTTCATTTCCTTGAGTGGGGATCATAATTAAATTAATAAAAAAAATAAACGCAAATGTCCAGAATGAAGCCTGTATCAGCGCAGAGGTGCATGCGTGCGAGTGTAACTACGATGAAGAGGGTTTGATTACAACTCGTGGAATTGAGATATTTAATATTTTTATTTCTTGGTCTTGCTAAAAAAAGCAAAGCTCGACTAAATTCAGCCACTCAGATGTCTCTAATTAAGCAAAACGTAAGGAATAGAAGGGATTGTCTTAAGGCTAGATTTCGTAGGACCAAATTTCCTCTGCTATGTGTAGGATACAGCGTGATGCTGAAAATAAAAACAAGAGAGTAAAATTAAATGTGAGTTAGATTGACCCCATGTTATCGCATAAGAGATATTGAGAAAAGTTATCTATATAGGTTTCAATTGGGACTACAATCTTACAGTAATAAAAGAATCAGCTAGGCTAAGTTAAGTTTAAGTGAACATTATCTACTTAACGAAAGTCGATAATCAATTTAAATCTTAATGTTTTGTTTTGCCTCAATTTTTAAACGAGGTTAATCAAAACAAACGCAATATGGGGTGGCAGTGGCGCAGAGGAATAGTGTCTGACTAAACACGGTGGATGTGTGTTCAAGTACCACTCAGGAAAATGTATTTCATTTCTTATTACTGGTCAATAATTACTGGCTATGCATTGGTGTGGATTTCAACCACGCATTATGTTAAAACTAAAAGAAATCTGCGAACAATAATACTAAATTCAATTCCATAGTTGTGTTAATTCTTGAGCTACAATTACTGCACAATCTACTATTTTTTTAAAAAAAATTCAATGATAAACGATATTTTTCAATACGCACTAGTGTGAGTAAAAAAGTAAGTAAGAAAGTTGATTATGTTTATCCGTCATTCACGCTGAAAATACTGAAGGGATTTCGATGAAATTTGGTACACAGGCAGGGTACTGGGTAGCTGACTTGGCTGTTAGAATACTTTCTGTCAAATTCAAATACAAATTCAAATATTTTTACTAAAAATAAGAAGTTACAAGCATCGTTTTTTGAACGTCAAACAATTTACCACCAGTTCACAAAAGTTACTGCCTCAGACCTGAGAAGAACCGGCGAAAGAAACTCAGCGAGAGATGTCCTTTTTTTTAATCAAAAACTTTACATTATATAATTAAGTGACAGTGATACACTTGAAACAGCCTGGAGCGAGCATTTTATTCCCAAGGCGTGTTATCATTTATAAAATCGTTAATATGGTAATAACCTTTAACACACAAACGCCTTTTTTTACAACTTTTTTAAAACGTGAAATAGAAAATTCTGGGATGTTTTCTGGGTTCCTATTGTAAAAGTGTACACCCTATCCCATAAAAACATTACGGACTCGATGCAATCGAGTTATAGGCGCACTAAGTTTAAGCCTATTTCTAGTATTAATATTACGTACATCACTGATTTTAGTAAATTTATTAATATTTTTCTTGACATACATAACATTTCCAAAAATGTATTGAGATGCAACAGTCAATATGTTAATCTTTTTAAATGTTTCCCTTAAAGAATCTTTAAGACTTAAGTTATAGATTGCGCGAATAGATCGCTTCTGCATGACAAAGATTGTCTTAATACCGGCTGCATTAACCCAAAGTAAGATGCCGTAAGACATAATACTATGGAAGTAGCTAAAGTAAACCAGGCGAGCCGTTTCCTCATCAGTGAATAATCTAATTTTTTTACAGCGAAAGCTGCAGAGCTCAGTCTATTCGCCAATCTATCAATATTGGGTCCCCACTGTAATTTGGAGTCAATGGTGAAACCGAGAAATACCGTAGAATCAACAAGCTCTATGGTTTCACCATTCAAAAGTAAATTGGCTTTAACAATTTTCGTTTGAGGTGTTCTGAATATTACACATTTTGTTTTTTTACTATTCAACAGTAAGTTTTTAGCGCTAAACCAATGTACTATTTTAGAGAGAGCATCGTTTACTTCGTCATATACTTTTTGTCTTCTTTGCATTTTAAAAATCAACGAAGTATCATCAGCAAACAATGCTACCTCATGGCCCCTTTCAACTTAATAAGGCGAATCATTCATATATATCAAAAAGAAAAAAGGACCAAGAATAGACCCCTGTGGGACCCTCAGACTGATTAGTGACTTAGGAGATTTCCTGCCATTTACATCAATCTTCTCATCATGTTAATTAAATAAGAGGTCAGAAGATCGAGTGTACGTCCTCTTATACCATTATGATGTAGCTTCACGACCAATGTTAAGTGCTGCATACAATCAAATGCTTTCGACAAGTCACAGAACTTGCCAAGAGCATCCTGCGATCCTTCCCACGCCTCAAAAATACTCTTTTATGAGACCTACGCCAGCGTCGGTAGTAGAGCGACCCTTAGTAAAACCATACTGTTTATCATGCATTAGCTTGTTTGAATTAAAATGCATTAATATTTGATTTAAGATCATCTTTTCAAAGATTTTACTGAAAGAGGGTAGGACAGATACTGGTCGAAAATTGTTTGGATCTGATGTACTACCAAATTTAAATATAGGTATGATTTTACTAAATTTCATGAGGTCTGGAAACACACCATACTCTATACAAATATTAAATATATATCTGATGTTTTCTTGATATCCAGGGTCTCAAATGCCTTAACAATGTCTCTTGAATTGACTAGATTCAATTTGAAGTCTACATTACATTTGTTAACGCTCTCCTTAAGTAATGATTCAAAATCTCATTTTATCCCGATTTAATACTCTTTTCTGATAAAACGGAACACTCGATATTCATCAATCACGGATTGTGTAGTTTAGTGAGGTACCAATAAATGGCGTTGCCTGTATTCTACACCGCATATTAAAATGCCATATCCAATTAGACACAAACAACTGTGACCCTGCGATGCAATTAAAAAATCTCTTCTTTGTAATAATTCTATTTGTATAGTTTTCTGAGAACAGTGTCGGTACCAACACAATGCAGTGTTGATACCGACACTGGTATATGGCAGCGAAACGTGGAGAAGAAGAATGTAAGAAAGATGAATACTGTAGAGATGCGATCTCTTTGTCGGATATGCGGAGTCAGTTTAGCTGATCGCATACCCAATGAAGAGATACACAGAATGGTAGGTACTAGCGTAGATGTCATAGTGAGAATGAAGAAGAACGTTCTCAGGTGGTTTGGGCACGTCGAGCGAATGAGTGAAGAAAGAATGCTAAGAAAGATTTATGAAGGCTAAGTGAGTGGTAAGAGAGGGAGGGGGAGACCTAAGTTGACCTTCGAAAACACTGTATCGACGATACTGGAGGAAGGTCACGTAAAAAGCATGAGGACCTCCCGGAGGGCATGTATGAAGGGGCTGATGACAGTGGACGAGGCGAAAGAGGTATGCGAAGACCGTAGCGTTTGGCGCTCCGTTCTCTCTGCCTACCCCGCTATGGACATAGCGTGAAGCTAGGTAAGTAAGTAAGTAAGTAGTTTTCTATTCCCAATAAAATGTTTATCCGCCTATTTATATACTAAGTACAAAACGTGAATATAATAATCATAAAAAGTATAAAACTCAAAGATTTATAATATTTCAATTTTCATAAGTATTACATATTTTAGGAAGAAATTGCGATATTAACTTGTATAATGTATCTATATCTTATTTATATAAATAATTCTACATCTTATTTATATAAATTAGGACCAGTCATAGCGAAGAGTCGATCACAAGATCGTCACAGAGAGAGTGTTTTAACACTAGGTGTTCTGCTATATACCGGATACATCGTAATAAAAAATCTTAGAATCTATATAATATCTAATATATAATTGTAATATAAAAAATCTAAGTAAAGAAAGACATAATTTACTAAAAAGTCAATAAAAAAACATTATCTAAGTATAATATTTTTTTAATATATATTTTTGCATACCACAACCGTATTTCTGTTATTGGCAAATTCATCATTATAAACATAAGCCGTCATATTAATCGACACTCAAAGCTCTAAAAGTTCCTGGCACACCCAAAGCTTGATCTTCATCTGTCAAGACCCTTAAATCCTCATTTGTAGTCGCCTTATTTACTTCATTCATATATTCTAAAAAGTCTTTTCCGGTAAGGATATCTAGAAACTCCTCTGTAACATAAGTTATATATACTTCAGAAAACTCCTGAAATCTTGTAAGTAGCTTTTAAGGTGCAATTTTTCATTTTCATGAAAATACAATAAAATAAATATAAATATACATATAGGACATAAAATGAATCACAGAATCACAATTGTGGAAAAAAGTGTGCATTTTATATCTGTATATACAAAAAATTGGATTTAATCTATTATTTTTTCTTCATAAAGTATAAATATAAGTTAATAGATAAAGCCATATGTATGGTTGGGCTATGAGCTACTTGTTCTAGTTTCGTCATTGTAAGAAGTTTACGATGTTATTTTAATTGTAAGTGAAGATTTATAAATAATACTTACTGTGCAATTCATTTAATGATTTTTCCTTACCACCATATTCTTTTGGTAATATTTCTTTAGGCACATAATCTGAGAACGTGTCTTTAGTTTTGTGTACGACAATACGAGATGCAAGCTTTGCACTAAATACTTGTTTAAATAAGGCCACGAGTGCATCTACAGCTTTTGATTGTGAAAAAATATGTATGCCTTTAATTCTCATTCCATACCCCTCCTATAATATTGAAAACGCTATAGTTTAAACTGTTTTACATGACAGAAGTGACTTAAAAAGCTGAAAATTTAAAAAATATATATATAAAGTTGAATAAAGAAAAACATATCTGTTAAGTGCTATCAGATTCGTCACAGAGGGTTCCGTATCAATTCGTCTATTGGTGCGTATAGTTCTGTGTCAGAAAGTACATATATTTTTTTAATAATTTGTGCTAGATAACTATGTACTTTTTTTCTTTACTTGTACTATAAATTTTTAATTCTAGCCAAATTTCTTTTTACATCCAAAATTATGGTAGTGGTTAAGTACGTATTGTTATATATTTTATAAGTTGTATGTATTTAAAAATAAATAACATTTGTTCTCTGTAATTTTCGGTAAATATTTTATTTACTTTTTTGCTATGAAGTTGTCAATATTACCTTTATAATAAGTAGTGCATTTCGTAACTCCGTCAGGTTGTATGCCTTCAACGTCTCCATCATATTCGCTTCGTTGAAGTCCAACAAAAGTACTAACCCATTGCAATAATCGTGTGCCTGTATGTATTCACATTGCTACAATACAAATGAGAAAAATAAGTGATGATTAAGATTAAAGAAATGTTTTTTCCTGAATAAATATTGATGATGATGATAATAATGATGATTAGAACAAAAAATCGGTATAACAAAAACATTATATCAAAGTGAAAACATTTTGTAAAATTCAAAATCTATTCAAATTTATTAAACTCTAGGTCTTATCACCCGGTACGTAATTTATTAATCGACAAAAACTCGTATCAATACAAATTTTACAAAAGTAACTAAGTATTTATTTAATAAAATATCTTGAGAAAAACCACGTTTAAAAATTTGCATTGTTGAAAGTGTTACTGAAATTTCAAAACGCTCAGGTTGTGTCCTTCGGACCATTTATGCCCTGGTCACATTGCTCTTGACTAAAGTAATAATGATCAGGATAAGACATAAAAATTTATATTATAAATAAAATGCCAGTTGACTTGTTTGTGACCAGAATAAAAATTTATATTGTTTTAGAACTAATGGAGATAGTAAAAAAATTAAACGTTTCTCGATCCTTAGTATTTCGAAACATTGCTTATTAAGTTGCAGTATTCAATATCGAATGAATTCGAAGATAATTTAAAATTATGGGCGATTTTTTTTATATACAGCCTATATAATGAGAGAGTCTCACCATGAAAAAGTATTGATATACTTCTAACAGTCCAACCGGATACGTCTTTGCTTCACTTTTAAACAGAAATGTTCTGTAGTGCTCTTTCGTTAGCTTAGGCATAAAAGCGCCTCGCCTATAAAGAAAAAAAAAACCAGGAAAACGTCAAAAAAATTGTAAGAATGAGTGAATATATCTATTGCTTTAAATTTTATTATTATTCAGATGCTGATTGCTAAAGAAGCTTGTATCCACCGTGTTATAATTAGTAATCCCATATTTGAATTTTTGCATTATGTGATGTATACAATTGCAATATGGCCGTCGTAATATGATATAGTCATACAACATTTTCTGTACAAAAATGTGCATTCTTTTATATTATATTACGTCAGCCATATTAAACTTGCAAGGGATAACATTTATACATTAATTTTCTTTAATTGTCGTGGTTCCGTCATAATGGAAACAAATCTCAGCATGATAAAAAATCAAATATAGTTGAACAAATAGTCAGACACTGGGACAACTTAAATCAACTAAAAATAGATAGTAAAGGAGTAAATTAAATAAAATACAAAATATAGTCTATAAGTCGAACGCAATATATTCATACAGTTTCGTTTGATAGACTGGCAAAAAACATGATTCTGTTCTTTTTTTTTTCAGGTATAGACATTGTCGATTCTATACAAATGTATACTTACAAATACGTCAATGATTCACATTTCTTTATATTGCTCACTCCAAAAAAAATCGGATACAGCGTTCTATACGTGCATATTCTGTCCAATTTAATTTTTGCTCTTTCGACAGAACCTTTGCTTATGATAATAGTTCTTTCTAAATAATCCCTTGCTATAAGAAATAAGAAATATGGCAGAGTTAAAATCAAATGTAATTAAATATTATAAAAAGAAAACAAATGTGTAAATAGGATATCGTCTGATGAAAAACGTGAATATCAGATTCGATTTATGCTAAATTAAGAAAAGAAAAAGATTTCCTCGCTCTGGTAGAAAACAACAGTTTCTTAGCGGCCCTGAGATCTTCTCTTTTCCTGAAATGCGGGAAAAATCGTGAAATTGTAACTTTTTTAAATATAAAAATTAATTACTTTACACAGTTTTATTTTTGTAAATATAAATAAATATAAACTTGAAAACTGTCTTTGTTGATAAAAAAATGTCAAAAGTTATTTCGATAATCATTTATGCAAATTGCTTATTACTCAATTTCAATATGTGCAAAGTAACATGATCTACATTCGACGCGATAGTGTCTGTTTATTATTGTATTCCTTTCCGTACATTTTATTAAAAGAAGACGCATTACAAAAATATGTTCTTGCATACGCTAAGTTAAGTATAAAAATAAGCTCATTATTATTTTATTTTTTAGTAATTTAGCTAATTAATTATTAAATAGTATTACTTTTTAAGCATTTCCTTATCCGGTATGCAATACGACGAATTAATAGCGATCAAGTGCAAATGTTTGTATTTTGAAATTAATAAAATATTTTAAATAAATATTATTACAAATTCAGCGGAAACGGAACGGGAATCGGAAGTGGAACGGAGTGTCTTAACCCTGTCATGTGCATCACAAGCTATATACCTTTAAATGATGAATTTATTTATATTTTTTTGGAAATAGCTATGTACATATTGATGACAAAACAATACCTATGTATTGTTTTGTCTATTAACAGTCTATACTGTTCTATACAAATTGTTTGGCTTGTCTAAGATACACTTAAACTTACCCCTGAATACCGCGGTAGCTTGTTACTAGAGCCAAGAATTGAGAACACTTATACCTTCGAGTAGGAATCGAACTCACAACCGTTGTCTTTAGATACTCCGCTCAGCTTAACGCTGTATCCCGCACAGGATAGGCAGAGGGAACTTGGGAACCTAGTGTTAAGACACTCCATTCCATTTCATTCTATTCTCCTCTTTCCGCCAAATTTGAGGCATTGCGTATTGAGTGGCGAAACTCAACGCCGCGTTTTTTGCCTTTACCAGAGCGAAGGAAGAAATAAAATCGTTAAATATTTAAATTGAAAATATTAAATATTTCATTCCCTCCAGTGGTAATCGAACCCACAACCTGTCGGTCACACGTTTGTGCCGTTGCGCAACGACAGTGCATTTAATGTACGCATTTAAATATTTACTAACGAAACGAATAATCGTAGATTAGTATGACGTCTAATTTAGACATGATAAATAGCGTTTGCCAATAGTGCAAAGAAAAAAATTTTAAAATATAAATACTATATTTACGGAAATCTTTTTTCCTAAAATGTGGTTGTTTTTTAATCCATTCTTCCATCAAGTTGATGGCTTCTTCAATTCGTCCTGGCTTGTCCAAGTTGTACTGTTGCCTCAAAAATTGTAAGGTATCAGGATTGAACTCTAAGAAAGAGTCTCTCGGTATTGATTCCATTGTGCTTTGGTAGAGATGCTTCGATCGACTGTGCTCAGTTACAGTATTGGCATCGTGTATATACAAACTAGCTTCAATAAACATAAGGGCCACTTTCCATACGCAGCACTAGATATTTTTATACATGTATATTTTCTGTGTCATGATTTTTCATTGTTCTTTGTAGAAATAACTTATGATGAATAATCTTTTCTATTTTTTTTTATATGAATATTATGCACTATCTTGATTTGGATTAGAATCTAGAAAGATCTTGAATCTAGAAATTACGAAGTATTGATACTATTACAATAAAATAATTTAAAACGCTGTGTATGGAAGACGATCTTTAGTTTCATTAAGGAGATACTAAAGAGTTTCATTAAGCATATAAATAATATTAAAATTATAAATAATATAAAATATCTAATTATAAATTTCATAATTTGTGAAGAGGTATGTTTGGTCCACAAAAAATTACAGTAATATAGCTCATTCATCGGAAAAACTCATAGGCTACATTTTATGTACTGACGTTGTATAATTTTAAGCAACTTAGTATAATATATATATATATAACGGTTATTCTGTCATCAAGTATAGTATATCGAAGCGTTAGTATAGTTTTGCAAAGTTTCGGTAATGGCTATCAAAACAAATGCTCAATAATAATTAACATAAACATGTTGACTTAACGATCTTCAAACAATATAATATTACAAAAATAAATTGTGTACATTATTTTTATTACTAACAAACACTTTTATTTAAACATAAAACGTTAAAAGTTTATTATATATGTATTTATAAAAGGAAGGTCGTTAAGGAGCCAGCCTTAAATGTGTCTATCAAAAAAGAAGAGTAAGGTGTGCTGAAAATATTTAAAGATTTTTTTATAATAAAACGGACTATGATTTTTCCTCTGCGTATGAGTGATTAGACAAAGTTATTTATTTTTCTATGTTTCTCATCGTCAATGTTTTTTTTATTTATTGGGTACAACCTTTATCCCCTAATTCATGTATCTTAGATAGATAGGTATAGATTAAACTACTATACTATAAAATAAAGTGGTCGTTAAATGAAGAGAACAAAAGTCTGCATTAGAAAGAGAAAAAGTTTATTTCAGTCTAGAGTGTAATGTACAGTATAACAGTGTTTTTTATTATGGGAAAGACGGCAAATGAGCGTACGGGTCACCTGATGGTAAGTGATCACCGTCGCCCACGGCCCCGAGTAACTCCAGAGGAGCTACAGGAGCGTTGCTGTCCTTTAAGGTGGAAGGGCACCGGGGCCCGGCATTGCCTAATGCGAAACGCAGTGGCCAAAGCCACTACTTAACGCCGGTCTTAAATGCCGGGGGTGGTAATGATCCGGTCGAGTCTGCCCATGCGTGTTGCCATTACTGGCAACGTGACTCTACCACACGCACTTTAGTCGCCTCTTACGACACCATCAGTACCTGGGTGATCCTATTCTAAGCCGGAATCACACGGCAAATAAAAACCTAAACCAATAAAAGCCAAATGATTTCAACGCTATAGAGAGTTTGTCGTTAAATCGAGTGACGTTATATGGAGTTTACACTGTATACATTAATATATAACACTTTGTTCTTTTTCGTCAGCATAAGATTATAATGAATTTTTTGTTCTGTCTTTCCGCTTCAAGAAGTATAGAAGAAAATATTGTAAAATTGTTAAAGTATTTAATATTTCTTAGTTATCTAGTCTTAAAAAACTAGACTAGACTTCGCTACGATAGTGCTCGTTATGCACGATATTTTTGAACTGCATAAATAGCTTACATAATAGAGATACTTTATCAACGTACACAAACACAAAGCTGTTTCGTTTTATAACTAATATCCATAATATTTTATAGTTGTCATATTTTAAAATTTATTTATTTTTAATTTGTCTGTAAACATTGAACTAAGGACAAGTAAATAATTATTATTGCATAATTTATTGAAAAAGGTAATTCTATCTCTGATCGTTAGAAACGATCCATCTATTAGCTTTACATGGTATCCTGCATACAACAGAAAGGCAGAGAAAACGTGAGAACGTAGTTTTATACAACTCTGTTCCCATTAGTTCCCATTATTATTTACTTCCTTTTCGCCAAACTTCCTTGCCGCCTTTTAGTTATTACCAGAGTGAATAAATGAAGGAAATATTTAAAAACATCCATTTTTTTGTATATACCACAGCCACATTCGTTTAATATATCTAGTAAATATTTCATGCTTTGGGGATCATAAATAAAATACAATAAACTATTACAAATATTTAGAAAATTTAATGATATATACATAAAATATTTGCATATAATTTTGAATCATCGGAAAATATCAGAATGTACTTATAAAATTTGAAAAAGTGAAACAAGTTACTATTCCAAATATCGCAGAGAAAAAAATGTTTAATGTTGTGGAGAGGTTTTTACCGCATAATAATACCTTCCGGACTGTATTACTCTCTGGTTACCTTGCTACGAGTATGTGCGGGATACAGCGTGAAGCTGAAAAAGTAACTATGTAATTCTAATATGTCATTCTAATATTTCTTATGTACCTATTTAGTACAATAAAGTATATTATAAATATATCTGATATTAATAACGTATAGAATGTAAATGAAGTTATAAAAATATATTTCAATTATGATTTACATAATCGTACATCTTTGAGAACGCTAATGTATAATTTAATCAACCGCCAGCTTTTTAAATGAGCCAGGCATTCCCAAGTATTCTTCGTTAAACTTAAACGAACTCCGCTTGGACTCGTCACAGACGAGTTTATTAGTATTTTCTACAATCTGTCTGGCTTCTTCTGAAACAGGCATTCTTGCCAGAGTTCTGAAAAACAAACATAAAAATATATTAAATAAACATTTTTTTTCTTTTTTATTTATACATCACTATTATAATAATTAAGCACGACAAAAAACCATGGAGGTTTGTCTCGAGTATCACTTTCGTCTCAAATATATATAATATTTTAATAATATATCAGTAATAATTATTTTACTTTTCCTTCGGTAATTTTGGTACGTATCTTACCGTCTAAGTTATTTATTAAGTAACCACGTGTGCCTTGGTACGCTACTCTAACATGTTATTAGCCCATAATGAAGCTAATTTATTTAGTGTATGTAAGTACTGTATTACGTATTGCAATATTGTGAGAAAATAATTTTCTTTATTGAAATAACTTGAGATTTATTTAATTTTCTTTTCATTTTGATATAGATGAAAATAATGTGGCAGTGTTTGAAGATAATATTTTCATTGTCTTTTAATGCTCTTGTAAACTCCTATAAACTAAATTCGGTAGAAAGAGACTGAGTTTCTTGTCTATCCTGCAAGTTCAAGATACAGCTGAAAGCTGAAATACAAGAAGGAAGAAGTTAAAAGTGTTATTTAATGGCCGGATTCCACTTAAGTCATATATATATATATATATATATATATATATATATATATATATATATATATATATATATATATATATATATATATATATATATATATATATATATATATATATATATATATATATATATATATATATATATATATATATATATATATATATATATATATATATATATATATATATATATATATATATATATATATATATATATATATATATTGTAAATCTGACTTAGTCCATGTTCTAGTATTCACCGCAAAAAAGTAAAGATAAATATTATTTTATATCATTGATCTCGATCTTCCTATAATAACATTTTATTTCATTTAAGAATATATCTTACCAGATATTTTAGCAATACTTAAACTATTGCCGCCGTAGTCTACTGGTAACATGTCTTTGGATACAGCTTTATGTAGATCGTCGTAAGTTTTGTGGACATAGAGCTTTCCAGCCAAATTCTCTCTAAGAGCTTGTTTAACTATAGTTATTAACGTATCAACGAATGATGGAGAGTTCACTAAGTGGATACTCTTTATTTGAACGCCGTAACATCCCTGAAAATTATTACAGATAAAAATGTGGCAATTATTCTATATTAGTTTTGTGAAGTTGTAGAGGTTTAACACACTAAACTCGAGACCGGATACTAATTGGAGTTATAAAATATTTAACATTTTTTTTATTAAAGAAAACTATAGGCTATATATAAGCCACATTAATCGTTTTGATGTAAACCATTGTACTGTCAGACCACTGTGGCGACCAGGGCTACCATCACTTACAATATCTTATGTTTAATATAATATAGTTTTATTCAGACAAGTGGGTGAAGCCGACAATATGTAAAGCATACTTCCAAGTATAATATTGCAACAGTATTTGTATTGTACAAGTTTGGGTTACCTAACTGGATATCACAAATTTTAATGTAATATATATTTTTTTAGGTATTTTTTTCTTGTTTTTCGCTTATAAAAACAAAAACCTCGATGTTAAGGATGTAAAGTTCACACAACACGCAATGGTCCCAAAAATGTAATATGTGGAACAGAACTCTATAAAAAAGTTGAGGCGAGGTCTTATTTTATTTATTATTAATGTTAATTAGAGCGTAGTGAGTAATATTTTTGTACAATATTTTAAAATCAAAGAAGTATTATTTTACATAATTTACGGATACGGATTTTCGTACAAAATAATATTATAAATATTATTTTGTACGAAAATCCGTGAATTATACAAAGAAATGAAGAAATTTAGGGAATGAAAAAGGAAAACATAGGTATAATTATCAAATATTATGTTATTCTCAAAGAGTCAAAGAGAAATGATAATATGATGTACGAGGCCTGTCCACTGCACTATGACAGACCTGTGCCCATGCACAAGCATGTGATTTTAAAAGTGACAGGTTTTCTGTTCGATGCCCAATCGAGCAAATTTTGTTTTAAGTTCTATTACAGACCTACTCTATGTAAAGTATTTAAGAATTGTCTTTAAAATCGTCTATTAGTATAACCAAATAATCTAGATGTCATTTATGATCCTGAAGTACTAATTGGGACTGTTAATTTAAGCTGAATTCGCCTTTTGGTTCAATGAATTCTAGATTTGCGTATAACGCTTTTACGCCTAATAAGGAACTAATTGTCATATTCCAAGGAAAATTGTGATTAGAATTTCAAAATACAATAATAAATGTCTAATTATTATTGTATTTTGAAATTCTTACTTGGTATTTATGTAATTTCAAAACATTATTTTGGAATGAAGAAATGAAATAAGTATAAATTTGAATAGAAAAGTTACTCGAACTCAATAAAAAATCATTAAAATTTAATTTGTAATGCAATCTTTCCGTAGAATATGCACGGTCAGATCTGTTGACCGAATATAAACTAACACACAGAATGTTATATGTATATTAAGGATTGTACACAGAATATTATATGTATATTACTCGAGCTCTTATATATTCTATACTAACGTGTTCAAGTGGTTCTCTGAGATGGGCACGTAAAGTTGAGGGATAAATGAATGCTTAAAAAGAAGGCGGAAAAGTAAGGCATGGGGAGACACCTCAAGGTTACAGAAGAGGCGAATAAATTATGCAGATACTGTAGCGGACAACGTTCTGTTGTCTGTAGGTACAACGAAAGCGCCACACAAAGTAGGGTAATGTGTTTATAAGTCTATGTATGTATGTTCCCGTGTTACGTTGACACACCATTTACCTTAGCAAATTAGGAAGATTCTTATATCAATCGATTCGTCTGAACTTTGTGAGTATTAATTAACACATAACAGGAAATGAAATTCATCATAGTAACACCAGCCTCCACATTGTCAAAATGAACAAAATATATATTTTTTTAATTTTTTATTTTAAAATGTTAATCTACACTTATTAAATAAACTTAAAAAATCAACGAAATACTTGAAATTGGGTATCATTGAATATTTGGATTATGGTTTTTGAATCAGTAAAACGATTATGGGCTACTCAATTTAAAAAATATTAATTTTAAAAACGTATAAAAATTTGATCGTAGCGGGATTTGAACCCGCGACTTTTAGAAACCGTCCGAGCTAGTAAGATTTGAACCCGCACGCTCAAGGGCTCTGACCAATAATATTACATTGCATAGCCAATATGGTTGGGTGAGACTAGAAATAATAATATACAAATTGTACAATTAGTATAATTTTACATATTTTTTATATTATTACATAGAGGACATAATTAATGTATAATTTTACAAATATTTAAATATATAAAGAGACATTTACCAAACTTAAAATCTCTCCTTTTTTTATGAGTATTGGATTAAACTTTGTTATGTCGTTAACACTCAAATTCTTCAAATCCACTATAAACGTCTCTGATAAATTGTAATCGAAATGCAATCTGTAATCGGTTAGCTGAAAAAATAAAACATTATAGACAGTATATTTTTGATCTATGAAACATACTATTAAAAACGAGTATACTTTATATATTATTTCTTGTGCGTACGCTTTAATGTTTGACTTTTCCTTTGTCAAGACTATTTCTCTGCCGATCGTGTAGAGGTAGTGCTGGTGTTACTACCAGTGTACTAAGGTGCCATTTTTGTAGAGTCCCTTAATTGTAATAAAATTCAGTTGTAGAAAATCAACAGAAAGTATCAAATTAGTTGAATTTTCAAAGAAAACTTAAGTAAATTTATCAGATCATCATCACCAACTTTTTGACGCCCACTGCTGTATATTGATTTTAAAAACTCGCAAAACTCCGCCCTAACGACCTTCGGGTCTCATTGCTATGCGTCTCGGCCACTACCACTTCAGCTGAGCAATCCTTGTATCAATGCATTCGGTAATTGAAAACACCGATCATCATGATCTTGATCACTCAGCGGACATTGGAAATAGAATTTTAATGAAACACATATTTACCGGCCGTCTCACTCTTGTATATCTAGACGGGCACCACACACTAATAAAATACCCATTTTGAGATACTAAAGTATTTTGCATATGAAGTTCTGTCCTAGCTAACTGAACGCTGCCTATCTAGATTTTTTTACACGTAATTACACTTAGTTGGACTGTATGTTCCAGTTATATTTAATGGTCAACAAGGTCAATGTTCCCAATACTAACTGGAGCAGGGCATCCAACATGTTTTATGGTACGAGCACGACGAGCGTTGGCGTCCCGCAAGTCTGAGTATTATCCCCAATGCAATAATTTGTTTCATATAATCGACATATTAGAGAATTATAGTATATTTTGCTAAGCAGACGATAGGTAGAACTGCTTGCACTTAGTGTATATTCAGGCTGTGTAAATATTTCTCGAGAAAACGTTGGCCATTGCTGAAATAATTTATTTTGGCAATGGTCGACGAGTTGAGATATCCCTCAAGAATATCTTCTTACGGGTAAAAGGAATTTGGTTCAATTGAACTTACCGAAGAAAAAAATTTATGCATTAACCCCTAAAAAATCATTACCTGTACCTTTAAAAAGTGTTAGTCACCTTTAAGGCCGGCAATGCACTTGCAGCTCTTCTGGTATTTTAAAGTTTTCGCAAGTTTTAATTTTATTAGTTGCTACTGTTCAAACCTGATGCTGCTATGCAACGTACTAAATAAAAAATTAATTACATGCATCCAGAAACAACTTTAACCACCTTTCTTCTCCTTCTTAAAAAAAATTAAAATAACTACAGAATTGAGCAAAGAAAGTTCTTGCGGCGTCCCATTTTCCTCGGCGTCCTGGGCGTCTTAGGTCTTCTAAGTCAACTCAATCAGAAGACACAAACATTACATCGTTTTTGGTGTATTTTCTATGAAATTTATTACTTAATCAAAACCAATAGGGTTCTTCACATGAACCTACAGTTACGAACTTTGGCACGAATTGAGTTACGTCAATGTATTCATAGTGAGTATTTCGGTTCAACGTTCAATTTCTCTTCGATACCATAGACGGAAACGCCATATTTTTACTATTAGCGTGATATAATTGCTGCTTACGCCTTTTGTGCCTTATATAGGGTTAAAATTAGCAAAACCTATCATTGAGGCATTACATTCTTCGCTTTTCTACAAACATTTGCATTCAAAATTTGTTGAGTCCCAAATGCAAAATATGTCTACCATCACATTGGAATAAGATGAGATTGTTTTACCATTTCAGAAAACAATATCCTCCTCAAATAATATAAACAAACTACACTAACTGAATGGTGGGAAACTGGATAGTAGTACATAAACTATTTTTTATCTACGTATACTTACCATGAAATAATATCGTACAAATGTTTGAAAACTAAAATGATCCCATTTACCAGTTGCAAATTGAATTACAGTAACTCTTGACAGTTCTTCGGTAAGTTTAGGCATTACCACAAATTTTCTATATGAAACAATATATCAATATTACAAGCCACATAAATCAATTTTTATAAATAAAACCTAACTCACTTACTCAGTTTCACACTGTATTTCGCACGCGATAGGCAAAGGAAACTTGGTATCTATATATTTTTATTTAATTATTTTTTTATTAGACAAGCCAACGTAAAATATAAAATGATATATATATATATATATATATATATATATATATATATATATATATATATATATATATATATATATATATATATATATATATATATATATATATATATATATATATATATATATATATATATATGTGTGTGCGAAATATAAGAAAGATATAAGTGCGAAAAAACATTTTTTTTATTTCTTCGAGTACATCGAAGGCAACAACCGGTCGCGTTTGCAGTTACATGCTTGTGCCCTTGTGACACGATAGGCCTCAATCCTAAATCTATGTTTTTACTATAAAACTAAACTTAGACTGACTAATACCATGAGTAGCCGCGATCCTACTACAAGAGACTAATTACTTAATTTTGACCATTCAACACGCAGTGTCTCAGACCAGGGTAAGAAAAGAAGAACTATTTGTCGTAAAAGCAGGTTCTATCTGTCTAATCTACCGTGTGCGAAACATAAACAATACATTTAATATGTAACATATAATATTTTATATTAATCATTCATACTTACATATTTTCTAAAAGTTTATCAAATTCACCAATTGATTTGCTTAGGGCTATTTCGGATAACAATCCTCTCATAGTTAATAATTTTTCAATCATATTTTTTGTGCCCTCTATCGATCCTTTGGACAATAAGTAAAAGCGTTCCAATATTTCACGATCTGAAAACACGATTTAAATTAAAAAAAAGAAAAAATAAATTTATAGCAGTTTATTTGTTATTCTTTTACTATTTATAGCTAGAAATATCTATTGTTTTTTTTTTATTTCCATTTTTCTTAAGGATTCGGCGGAAAAGTGAGGAATGGAAGTGTCCTAAGGGCGTCCTAACTCTAGGTACCCTACGAAAATACAACGATATACAACGCGAAGCCAAAATAAAGTTACTTCATATTTTTTAGAACTCTGAAAATTTTGAAATGAAGACAAAAGTACCATAAAAACAGTGGAATACACAAATTGTTGAAAAAATATTATGTAACTTAAGATTTCTAAATCGATTTCTAATTAGTAATAATAAAAAAACTTTATTTCTAACACAATGCAAATTTAGAAAACTAATGCTCATCTTTAGGAACATAATCGTATATACATACATATGTACAATACAAAATAAAATTATGTGACACTTGCACTAAGGCCGGTGTTATTAGGCGCCAGTGCATTTCTCACAAAGAAATACCCACAGAGCATATGCTCACCGCAGAGTATAAGTATATTTCTTCACTTAAGTGAATAAAAATACTTATACTCTGCGGGTATATTTTTTTTGGGCGTTCTGGTTTTGTAACTGGCTTAAGGAGTTGCTACTTTTAAGCAGAATAAGTTTGTTTCCGTAAGAACATTTTGTTTATTCAACTACATTCTCCTGGCTATTCTTATAAGTTTCGATGGTTTAGATGGACAGGTTTAGCATCAATAATCATTTCATATTATTTTGTAAACAGAAAAGTACCGCTTCTGACCATCTTCTTACTAATTTTAATTGTTCCTTTGATATTAGTTGCTATTTAGTTAGCTTTTTTCAATTTTACTATGCTCTGTTGGGACTCAGGCGCGAGTAGTGGTTGGATAGCAAAATTTGTAAGAAAAATCCAGTCCTATTCTTTTACAAATTTAAGGGGTTTTGTATTAGAGAAAAATACATATCATTTCCATAACACACGTGATCATTTAAAAAATTCGTCCATTCATCTATACTTTGCTGGTACTTAAGCGTAAGTTTCGTTTACGATCTCTCAAAAAGGTCTAATAAGAACGAGAGAGCTTCTTAGAATTATGTGGGCTATACTACTATTTTTTTGACAATATGAGGAATATATAAGAATTCAAAGAGTTCTTTCCTTTAAAAATAGTTTTATTTTTGTGTGTATATGTGTATTTTTAATTATAAGAAGTGTCCGTTATTGTTTTAAAATAATTATCATTTGTCCAAGCTTTTTTTAGGAACCGGGAACTTTAGACTTCATCCTTACGCGTGTAGAACTTGATCCGATATTTATAATCTAACAGACAAATAATTACCTCAGCATTTTTTCGAAATTACTTTTCTTTAAATACAAAGCCTGAACAATTTGTAAAACTTATAAAAAATGTAGTTTGTGTGCAATTCCGTCAATGATTTACCTACCTTGCATATGCATATGAGAGATATAGCGTGCAACTAAAAAAGAACTTACGCAAATATTTCATGGCTTCGACTAAATGATCTTGTTTTTTACCCCATTCTTCAATTTTTTCAATATCTTGCAGTATTGAATTTTTATCGACATTGTAGAATTGTCGCACTTTTTCCATTTCATCTTGACTGACTTCTAGTATAGAATGTTTTGGTGAGTGTTCCATCCTATCTTTATAGCTAGAAAAAAAAATGGAATATTATATTATTTATTCTTTCATTTTGTTCGTGAGCGCCTAAGTTAAATCTAATCAATCAAGACTTGCAAGTTTTTCTTTATCAAAATATAAGCATATTATAATAATAAACAGATTATAATAATTTTAATAAGATTATTACAATGTAACAAAATCAAAAATAAAGGTATGTCATTGACTTCCAATATCTGGTTTGAAGTAGGCGCAGCGGCGTAATGTCTGACTAAATTCATATGTCCTGGGTTTGATTCCCACCATCTTGATTAATACTAACACTATTGTCTTAATGTTATTGAGCACGTTTTGTCTGAACACTTATATATAAATGACTTTCAATATTTATTTGGATATCAGTCACTCAGGCAGGCAACAAATGAGTCTTAACATTGCCATTTTATCTACAAGCTGTATCAACTTATATTTAACATGGTGTCACTCCGTTCTGATGTCTGCCAGAATTCATTATAAGTTGCGTGGCGTAACTCAACGCCAAAATCTCCCTGATACATTGATAGAATTAAAAGAAACGATATATCTAATCTAAAATAATGTCCATACAATTAGATTGCAACATAGTAACAATCAGTGAATACCGTCTTGATTACTGATATAAAATATAAACAGTACTTAATTAGGTACATTATACTTGATTAAGTAATAGTACTAGTATAATAGCGTAAAGATTTATCTATCCGTATAATAAGTATATTTTATAAAATAACATGTTATAAAAACACTATTTTGTAATTAACTAAACGTCTTAAATATTTATTCTTAACAATATATATTTTAAAAGCCTGCTATACACTTAATATGTATAAATGACTTAACTTGAAGACTTAAGTAAATGCTCGTATACCTAAGAGGTACATTCGCTTTTATTTTTTTATTTATAAAAAGAAAGTGTATTTTTACATCAGGTAGTAGATATTGGTCAAAATAATACGTTCACAAATACTACTTGGGGCCACTCCAATTGAATAGTTTTACATTTTCTTGCTCTAACCACAAACAAAGCATAGAGTTGCGTTCCAACATGCTGATACAATATCGGAAAATTGAGGGCTACCCTGACTACATATGTTCGATACAATGTGAGGTTGACACAAATAAATAAATTCCTGGTCTGGTCGAAAAGGCTGTTATTGGGTCATGTAGCAATTTGAAAAATATTGCAATTTTTCAAATTACTGATAAATATAGGGCGAATATTTTCCTTATTAAATGCGAATTGGTGATGATCAAAACGTTACAATCTTATTTATTCTTTATAAAAGAAATAAAATAATTATAAAAAAATAAAATTACTTACGTTTCTCCTTGAAGTAGAAGCATGTTTATGACACAAAATATGACTTTTATTATATTTTATTTCTACTCAGTGTTGATATTCCGATAGATACTTTTTAAATGCAATTGAATATTTTCAATACTGTTTATCACAAAGTGTCACCTTATCTGATTACGTATATTCAGCAGGTATGCTAGTAATAACAAAATGATATATCAAAATGATATGTTTACTGTAATTTGTTATAAAATCTAAATAATTATATTAAATATAAAGGCGCCCGCGCTTCTCTCGCATTTTTTTAACATGCTTTTATTAGCTTGGGTTGTAACTATGTACATATGTATGAAAAAATGAATTTTTGTAACGGAATCTTTAAGCATGATTTTCACCAAATTTTCAGAATTCTAATTAATTTGAACCTTTGCATACCTTTCATGAACCGACGACAATTAAATAGTATGAAAACCGTTTCCCATTAACCTTATTAGAACCGTCAGGATTAATAAATTCTTTTACTGATCCTTCTATCTCTTGTACTCCCCCTAAGAGAGATAGCTAGCACGATCTTCGCATGCCAAGAAAAAAACTTAAGCAAACTAAAAAGGAGAAAATAAAGAATAGTTTAAAAAACTAAAAAGCACGCTTTTATTGCTTATCGAACTAAAAAGTAGAAAATAATTTTTAATTAGAAAAGAGATTATATAACAGTAGTAGCAGGTCGATCACTCAATTATATTCAATAACCTCAAAATAAAATTTAAGTTAATAGAACAATTCAAAGCGAATTAAATTATAATCTTAATCAATTTTGTCTGGAGACAAACCAAATTTGTAAAAAATGTCGTAGGGGATTTTTTTTTCATTTTTCATTCCGTGTTGAGTGGCGGAGCTCAACGCCGCGTTGAGGTTCTTGTAATATATTTTAATTATAATAAAAGTGTATTTTATTTAAAAATATCCTTTTTCTAATTAATATTAATGAAATAGCGTTTATCAGCTTCTACGGTCGCTACCATAAATAGCAAATAATTTCTATTATGAGGCATCAGCATCTGAAACAATACAATACATTTTCAATATCAATATTCAATATTGCTCCCAATGAAAGGTTTTTGTGTAGTATTAGAATATACGATATACGTTTGATTGTCGGCTTTGTGAAATCAAACTTGAATTTGAATGAGCATCCAATCAACTTGATGCCAATAAGAATAAGAATTTCACTGAATACAAATTTATACTCGAATGGTAAAGGGATAAATGAGAGTCACTTATTAAACAATATATTTTGTAAATAAATTGTTTTGCAGGTTAGGTATATTGCTAAAATTTTTTATCAGTTATTTATAAATAAATACTTTATCAAATTTGAAGCCATCTTGGCACAGTGGCAGAAGTCTACTTAATACGACGACGATCGTGGGTTAAATTTTTACTCAATGGGGTCAATTATTTTTATTTTCTTGTTTTGGTAACAAGCAAAACGCAGCACTGAGTCCCGCCACTCAAAACAGTGCGTTATCCGGAGAGTTCGTCTCCGTCTGCCTAACTACGAGTATAGTCAGAATATAACGTTAACATAATAAGATTTTTGATACGTTTTTATAAATAATAGGCTCATAAGCATAATATAGTTTAGGTATGGAAGGAAAGTTTTTTAAGATATTTGGATTTGAACCCCGCAAAATGAAAAAAATTTAAATAAAAAAAAATCTTAAATTAGAATTTACAAACATCGTGAGTACTTGAAAATTAGACTCGATATCTCACCTCCCTTAAAGTTGGATCAAAAGTGTATAATATAAATACAAAATCAACCCTATTTAATAGCAAACACAAATACCAACCTAAGTGTTTAAAGCGAATTGTAAATTTTATAGCATTTTCGTACATATATGCGGGAGCTAGATCAGCGTTACTCTTACTGATTTCCAGCTCATGAATTTCAATTCGACGTCGCAGTAAGCGATGCCTGTATTTTCCTTTGTCATTGTTATTTACTATGGCGTCGATTTGAGGTAATTTACATGGTATGTGTATTTTGTTCTTATAAAAGTTAAAGTAGAGCAAATTAAAAATGCCTCAACTTGAAAGAAGTAGTTATTATGAAAATATTTAAATAATAATGTCTTTGATTTTTGCGATTGTTACACATTTTAAATTAAACACTTTTAAACGGATTAATCGCGTATATTGAATGGTAAACATTTTTGGGAAACCAGACGTTTCGAACACTTTACAGTAGTCCGTGGTCACGGGTAGACTGAGGTGGCATTTGTCTGTCAGTTGATATAATTATTATATCAAACTACCGCCAACGATTCCCAATTCCAGGGCAGTACGCGAGGCAATTAAGGAATCGTTGGCGGTAGTTTGATATAATAATTATATCAACTGACAGACAAATGCCACCTCAGTCTAGATATATTATTGATACACAGCTATGAGATGTTTCAATGTTCGAGATCGTTGTGGATTCTTAGTCTATTTGGAGAATTCATTTGCATGATTGTCAGGTGTCGATAAAAACTAATTATTTCTTTATTTATTAAGGAAATGTCCGTTAATTTACTAAGACGATAGAATCAATTTTGACTAGACGATTTCTTACACAGTTTAAAACTAACCACAATTTGCTTTTCGTTATCACAAACATTGCAGACACAATTTAAATTTATTTTTCTTTTTAAACTGCAATAAGAAAACATAATCTTCATGATATTGGATGTCTATCTTAATGTCTAAGATATGATTTGAAAAGTCTGGACAGACTTGATTTACATAATAATAAACTAACTCACTACCATGTCATTAAACATGTCTCATTTATCTAATTGAAAATATTCGGAAATTGTTGTTCAATTTTCGGGCAGAGAGAACCAAGTGTCAAAAAATTCCGTTTTTCGCCTGCATTTGAGACATCGTGCTATGATAAGCGGAGCTTAAAAGTGCACTTCTAACACTGTAGCGGGGAAATAAAATAACTAATTTCTCAAATAGGGTTCGAACCCATGGCGTTTACAGTCAAACCACTGCGCCACGATTGCTGAGAATATAACAATATAACAAAATACACTTGTACACAAATACAACACACCTATATATATTGATACTATGTACATGTCAGGTCAGCGCTACTTTACCGATTCCAACTCATGAATTTCAATGCGACGAGCTACGCAGCAAACGACGCCTATATTTCCTTTTGTTATTTATTTTATACTTCGTTCTGTGAACTTAGTTTTATTGCTTGTTATTAACTTTTGTGAACTCATTCTGTTATAGCCGTTCAATTTAATTATAACCATTAAGAATTAATTTTGTAAATCACATTTAAACGGAATATCATATAATATAATTTAACGTTCATTAAACATTTCTGTGTATAAATCAGCTGAAAAATATTTTCATTCGGATTAAAAATTAATCCAATTTAACGATAATATATCATATACCTAACATTTTAATAAAACTGTCCATGCGAGCTTTGTTTTAATATTTTTGCTTTACATTACACGTTCCTTCCATTAGGTTTAATACAAATCGTAAATCAGCATATTTGCGAAGCATAACAGCGTTTGCAATTTCACAATAAGTGACAGGTGCCAGATTTGGGCGGACTCGATTTGTGCATAATATTCAATTTCGTCCCGTCATATCTGACGAGTGCCCAACGCAATGTATTGAACTATCACGGCCAGATTGAATATTTTCGTAACACATATTTTGTCATTTGTGCCTACACAATGGACAGGTGGAAAACATATTTGTCCATATATATATTTATTTTATTAATAAAAAAAATAACAATTTTATCAATTCTATAAATGCTGTGATTTGTTATTACCAATACTGATTGTTGATTAAAAATTGATAAATTATACGAAAAATCAATTTAAATTAAAGATTTTCACGATTGTTTTCGTTTTATAAAAACGAAAAAAATAATTTAAATCTTTATACATACATATATATTTATAGTATTTTGAGAGTGCACCTAAACAGACGAAAAATATGATCTTACGTATTAATGCCTTTGATTTTCACGATTGTTACATATTTTAAATGAAACACTTTTAACCGGATTAATTAGGTATATTGAATGGTAAACATTTTTGGAAACCCGATGTTTCGAACACTTTACAGTAATCCTTGGTCACGGGTAGTCTACCCGTGACCACGTACTTAGTTACTTGTGGCTAGGATCACCACTCGAGGAAATGAAATATTTAAAATTTTCAATTTAAATATTTAATGTTTTCAGTTCATTACATTGCATTTATGTAGGTAATCAGTCCAAGTTTATAAATAACAATGAATGTATGATGGATAAATTTTGTATTTAGAAAGAAATATTTCTTAAAAGTTAATTACACCGCAATAAGACAGAGGTATTTCTCGATATCCCACTAGTCACACTCAGTCAAGTGATAATGACGAGAAATTTAGAAAGTAACCGAAGTTTTTACAAAGTGATGTTTTTAAGTGGTTATTTCTTTATATTATAAGATATATTTTTCTATAATATAAGTTTCAAGCACATAATTATAGCTTATAAGTAATGAAATTGTAGAGTTAAATGTCCCACCAGTCACTATGGAATACCCCTTATATAGAACGATGTTAGCATTACCATTTTTACCACTTTTACATAACGTTTACTTACACTAAATGTACAACAGATCATTTATACAATATATATCAAGAGATTATTATGATTAAGTTTTTTTTAAAATGTATATCTTATAAAAACTCTCTAAAAAATTACAACAATCTAAGAACAATACTGGAATCTAAGACAGATATGTCTCTATTGCTTTTATACGTACGTAGTTAAATTGATTTAATAATGTCACCACTCCTAAACTGAAGTGGGACAACAGCGTATGAAATAAGACGTAATATCCCTCAATATCTTGAACACGTATTAGAAGATGGCTGTCGGTGACGGGATTAAATTGAAAGTTGATATTATACAAAGATAATATTTAACATTGTATAGGAATCTCAATGTGGCGCAATAAAAGTGTAACTGATTAAAGGCGACGATATTTATAAAGGCACATTCTTTATCACATTTTTTATATAAAATTGACTTGTAACTTTAAATACTTTACTAATAAAAATAAATATTAAATATTTATACTTAATAAATATGAATTTTAACTTTTCTATTTTACTACTGCTTAGATAATTGTAAAGTTGTAATTACATTCTAAATTAAGACCTTTCTATTAAAGAAAATTTTCATACCAAAGTAATTTAGTGTGAAGTAAAAGAGACTATAAAGAAAATAACAGTGTAATATTTGCAAATAGAGATCTTCACAGAACTTGGGCATGTTTTGCTTAAGTATTAGAAGCTTCGCCTGTGAACGATGTAAGGCAAAAACTCTTAAGTTCAACGTTGTTGCACAGTTTTGCATCACAAATTCTCGTTAACGCCACTACCAGAACAGTCCACCGAGAAGTTAATACAAAGCTTTGAGAATGTTTGTTAGTGAATAACTACTGTTTATACTCTGACAGAGAACCTCTTAACAATCATTTTAAGCTCTGGCTTCAGCGGATGAATAAGTTCGAAAGAAGGTTTTTAAACTAACAACAATTTATTCTTTGGTGCCCGTTTTGTATATCTAATATTGAGTTATTCATTTTTTTTCTATTTTATGGCTCAGGGTTTTCTCTAAATCAGTTTCACACAACCGCCTATAAATGTTATATCAAAAGTCAAATGAGCCACGATTACATCACGGTTGCTTCATAGTAGATTTTATGAAACGTTATATATAACATGTACAAATACATAACATGTACAAATTTTATTATATTCAGATATTATCCATCGCTGAAGCATAACTCGATCGGTATAATTTTATAACACGATAACTTATAAACGAAAAGTTATATCTATGTGATATTCAACCCGGAACTTGAGAAACTTTAACTGTAACCTGTATATCCGTGTATTTGTAAAAGCTCTCGTTAACACCTGAAAGCTCTCACCAAGAAGTTTTAAGTCCCTTCCACTGTATAACTTTTAACTAACAGTGACATTAACAAATTACTGTATTTAATTAGAGCCCTTACTTTGTAAATAGTGAAGGTACTAAGTTTGACATCAAAGAACGTCCGTTTCGTCCAACGTTTCAAGCTAAGATCTAAAGATAAGTTCAAACAAAAATAAATAATAATTGTATTATTCCGTATCCGAAATTGTCAAGATTAATTCAAATAATCAAATTTTCTCTACTATCAATGAAATACAGTTAAATATAATTTTAATTTAATACGTTAAAAAAGGTTATCTTGTAGTAAGTATATATTATACTAACAATCAGAGATCATTAAATGTATAATTAAGTAATGAAACGAATTATCAAAACAACTTATAAATAGTTTTATAATGACAACAAAAGATTTAGTATGATTGATGACCAATTTATCTGTATCTGTTTTTATTTACCACACTTACTTAATTGTTATTTAATGATTACAAAATAACAAGATATCTCAAAAATATAAAATTCAAAACCCCAAAAACTAAATATAAATTATATATCAAGCATGATTTTGTTTATTTTTTTATTCTTTTTGTTTCTTGCATAGGCAAAGAGAACCAGGCATCAAGACGTTTCGTTCCCGCCGAAATTCTTCTTTTATCTTCGTGCATTTCCCGCCAAAATTTTATCTATACAGTGAGTTTTGGGAGGCGAAACTCAACATTATGGGCATCTATTTTCGCAAAACTATCTCGCTTACGTCCATGCTTTCCTAAAGTGCCACAACGGCTTTAAAAATGTCTGATTATAAAAGTAATTTATAAAACAAAACCTTTCGAATTATGTTGTTATACTTGCTTTAATTAAAACATCAAAGTTTTAAAATTGTTTTGACGATGCTACAATAGCTTATAGGAAATTAATTTACTTAGCCACGTCCTCTTCATTAAAGGTTTAATGGGATTTTGAACTACAAACGATTTGATTATATAGAGCTTCTGAGATTTTATGAAGCTCTTTACATTGTGTAGGAGATAATAGGTTCAATCTTTGTATAGAGCAGAAGGAAGGGAAGTAATAAATTCATACAGAAATTATTATTAACGCTGATAATTTATTGATCTTTTTGTATAGATAAGATATAATTAAATTCTAAAATTACATATACTTTACCAAATGTAACAAACAGCCAGATATACCGATATAAACTTGTGACTACATGTACTTTTCCATTCTTGGCTGAGATATAGCATTACTTTTTTTGGTGAAACCTAACGTCCGAACTTGTAATATTATTCTTATTATATATAGATATATTTAAACTAAAAGAACTCGAATCTATGAGATAAAATTTTTGACTGTCGAATTGTATACGAACATCTTCTAAAGTAAATACGTACTTGACTGATTTTAATGGAATTTTATCTGTTGTGTAGTTGTTAGGCCTGGACAAAATCTGGGCCATATTTAATTTTGAAAACTTCCATATGTGCAGAAGAGTAGTGATCCAGCCAAATCATAATAAATGAATAATAGCGTTCTTAGCAAAAGTTGTTGAAAATTGTGAGCATTTTGCATTGAAATTGACTATCTGTAACATCTGATGAACAATCATAAGAGTCTCCGTAAACTTTAAACAATATATAATACCGCCTAAGTAAAAGTTATTGAACGAAGTAAGCATTTCGCATTGATATAAAAATTGAAGATCTATAATAACGGTTAAACAATCATAACAGTCTCAGCCGAATATAAAAAAAACTGCCTTAATAAAAGTTATTAAGCGTAATGAGATTTTTACATGTGTAAATAAAATTTAAATATTTGTCGGTTATAACAGTATATTTATGTTTTATCAAGTGATGATAGATATTTACTGCATACTAGAACACACAGCTATTTTAAAAATCTTTAATCAGTCAATATTTCTATTTGTCTGGCCTAATCTTCAGGTCACTTGCACCGATTTTAATGAAACATTCACTGATGGATAGAGGGGTTTGCAGAAACGTATATGCTTCTTTTTATGCTGGAATTCTGCGCAATCAGTCGTGCGCGCCTACAGCCTACAGCCTAAATAATTAGATAGATATGAAATTAAATTCGATATTTTGTGAGCACAATAAAAATTGTTTTAAAAAAATACCTACGATTTATTAAGCATGACATTAAAAAAAATCGTATAATTCAAGCAGCTAAATCCGCGAAAGAGAAGGTTGTTGTTAACAAAATAAATACTGACTAATCGACTAAATCATAATTGTATCACAATTTATAAATTTATTTGAAATTATAACGTTGCTTGCTATAATTGAACTTTTCATAGAAAATTCGATGAATTAGAAGGTAAATTTATTTTCTCAAAATTTCAAGTAGATATAATTGACTTGATTTAAATAAGTTATAACGGTATAAACCATGTTTTTAAAATATTTCAAAATATTATATGTTTTTTCTACTTTTTTTAGCTTAACGCTGTACCCCAAACATGACTTAAATTCCCCACTTTTCACCAAATTTGAAGCATTGTGTTAAGAGGCGAAACTCAACGCCGCGTTTTGCTTCTTACCAGGCAGAAAAATTTAAATTATTTAATTTGATAATATTAAATATTTCGTTTCTTCAAGTGGGGATTGAACTCACAACCTATCGTTTACAATCACACACCTGTGCCCCGGCGCCACGACAGGTTATATTTATATCAGAAACACAATGACGCGAGAGTCTGAATCGTAACGGATATGTAGTAAGCTCGTAAATTTTCTTTCGTTTCCCGCCTTAAGTTTGCATGCAATGGTTTGAAAGGCGGGGGGAAGTGAGAAAGAATGTCTACACACTAAATTTTCTCCATTTATATAGTTAAATATAGTTTTTATAGCAGGTTATAAAGGAAAAGGCCGGTATTGTATTGGTCAAATTTAGAAAAGTCAAGCCTAACCGCCTAACGCCAACTAGGCGAAAAGTAAGGGTATAATTGATATGTTTTTAGTTACGCAATCGCAAATATGTTGCAAACTGTAGCATGTGCGAATATACGTATCTCCATTAAATATTGTTTATAAGAACCAAAACTTCACATTAACTAATCCAATAATAATTTCCAAATCAGCCTTCATTAAGCGAACAAAATCAAGCAAGTAATCTAAAAATTGTAAAACAAATATACAAAATTGAAATTCGTTTTCAATCAGCATAGAGGATAATATTCGAAAATCCTCGTTTCCCAGGCGTCGCTTATTCGTACCAACAGAGAAATGTCGATGGAAAAATTTGCTTTTAAAATTCATGCGGCAAAATTTATGGCACGTTGAATAATTTGTATTATACGTGTAATATAAGTGATTGCTAATTCAATCCCGTGATTTTATGCCTATTGATATGATAAAGGTGGAAAGTTTGTTAAATCTTGGGCTAATCCTGGGAACTATTGATTCTTTTTTTATATTTTGATCAATAAGGCTTATAGATAAAAAAATGGCATTTATATATATATATATATATATATATATATATATATATATATATATATATATATATATATATATATATATATATATATATATATATATTTATATATATATTTGTTTTTACTACTCTCTACGTGTTGTTTTTCACTTCACCTACGTTCAGTGTTACCTTCGGCATTTATTACATGTAATCTGATATATATAAGGATTGAATATTTCGAGGGATGAAATAGCTATTTTTTTCTGTATATTGAAAATTAATGAGGAAAAGACAGAAATATTAAATATTTTAAAATCTTCTCCTCTCCTCTCTCTTCTTCCGACTCTCCACTCGCAATGTCTCCAACGGTATAAATAAAAAAAACAAGTGGAATACTGCTGTGCATCTTATCTATCGTTTTTTTTCAATCAATTACCTAGTGCTGCATTACAGCTTTGATCGTACGTGCCACTTTTGTTTCTTTTCATTTTCTTCATCTTTAGTCTATTTATTATTTTATTGATTTGAGAAAAAGGTTTTTATTTTTTTTAATTATAACTTTTACCATTTTCCCTTCAATTTTGAGACATTGAATACTGAGTGATGGAATTCTGTCATATTTTGTCTTATTACCAAAACAATAAAAATGAAAGTAATTTCTTCCCAGACGTGTATCGAATGCTATGTCGCACGAAAATATTTAATATTTCATTTCCTCGACTGGGGATCGAACCCAGAACCTGTCGGTTACAGTCACATGCTTGTGCCGCTGCGCCACCACAGGCCTCGAATAAAATACAAAGCAAAATGATTGTAATAATACATACCTAAATATGGAACGATAATTAGAAAAAAATTAGATAGACATCGTATATGTATGTATTTACACATTTACACAGGCAGAGAAAGTGTTTGGTATTATTAAAAATAGATTAGTTTAATATTTACATGACATTCATGATAATATATATTTTGTTTACATTAAGAAACAGCTTAAATAGTATATTAAAACTAGCTCATCAGCTGTCAGACTGAAATATTAATTTAATATTAGATATAGAATTTGCAAAATAACGCCCATAAGTGACAGCCGCAAACACTGTGTATATATTGTTTAACTGTTTATATATAATGCCGTATAACAACCATAACTCTTACTTTCATACGAAAACTTGTTCCATTCTCACCTAATTTTCGACATACATGTAATATTTTAGCGTTATTTACTTTACTATGTAAATAAGGTTAAAGCTGTAGTGTGGTATAAAGAGTGCTTTGACTTAATGATTAAAAAAAACACCAAGTAAATAAGAGACAAACCCACGATTCTAACTTTGAACCAAGGATCTATTTAATAGTATATTAAGCTAATCACTTTCAGCTTTCGCCACAATGACAGAATCTATATTGTGTATGAAATTGAAAATTTGACCTGTGAACTTAAGTCCTCTCAGCCATATCAATATTAAGGGCGGTATTAATTATACAAGTGTACAGCGAAGCTTAACCGTTTCCTATAAAGGGTCTTTATTACGTTAAAACGGATCTCTAAATTGCTATTTCCAATTCAGGGGCATTGTCCTTTAGATGGAAACTGTTAGGGCATTTTTAGAATGAAGCTCACTATTATTATTTTTCCGAAACTGTGAGGTTGTCAAGTTCAATTCAATCAATACATTCGGAGGCGGATTATATTAAAAATTATTATATTACACCGGTTATCAGCAGTTAAAGTGCGGAGTTTAGTTCAGCCTTTCATTATTCGAATGGATAAAAAGAAATATTTTAATTCTAGATTATTTTAGCTTACAAAAAATAATGTGTTATGAAACTACCTTTTAATAACGAACCTATCAATAAATAGCAATTGCAAAAACTACATTAATATATCCAGCAACACTCGCACCATCAAGAGAAAGAAATCCAAAAAGATTTAAATTTGCCGCATTTGGACAATAAGTAAGGATCTTTTTAATACTATATTTAAAACACCGACGCCATTAAAGGGCAGCGGAACATAGTTATTGCTAATGCTGTGGAGATACAATATTTTCATAGTGCGAGTAAATGTGTGATCCAATTCACAATGATACACAGTATGTGTATAGTAGATACCGGAAATGTCTCAGTGGTAAGAACATACTCAGGTGGTTTCAAGAACGCAGTGCCAATGACACTGTAGGCAGGTTACCTAAAAGCAGGAGGACCTATTAAGAAGTTGATTTTCAAGGACGAGGCCAACGAGGTCTGTCGAGACGTAGCGTTTGGTACTCTACTCGCTCTCGATTTCCAACTTAATAAAGTTTGATAAAAATGTATTTATCGAATATACTTTCAGTTTAGGTTTAAGGCAGAAAATCAATGTTGACGATATATTTTGTGTCTATCGTCAAGCTTACTTACTTACTTACTTAGCTTCACGCTATATCCCTAGCGGGGTAGGCAGAGAGAACGGAGCGCCAAACGCTACGGTCTCGGCATACCTCTTTCGCCTCATCCACTGTCATCAACCTCTTCATACATGCCCTCCGGGGGGTCCTCCCATGCTTTTTACGTGACCTTCCTCCAGTATCGTCGATACTGTGTTTTCGAAGGTCAACCGAGGTCTCCCCCTCCCTCTCTTATCACTCACTTTTCCTTCATAAATCTTTTTTACCATTCTTTCTTCACTCATTCGCTCGACGTGCCCAAAGCACCTGAGCACGTTCTTCTTCATTCTCACTGTGACATCCACGCTAGTACCTGCCATTCTGTGTATTTCTTCATTGGACATGCGATCAGATAAACTGACTCCGCATATCCGACGAAGAGATCGCATCTCTACAGCAATCATCTTTCTTACATTCTTCTTCTGTAATACCCACGTTTCGTGCCGTATAACAGTGTCGATACCAACACTGCATTGTGTACGGCCAAACGCGCAGCTATGCTGACGTTTCGCCGTCTCAACAATGCAGCTAAGGCACCGTTAACTCTGTTACCGGCAGCAATACGCCTTTCCACATCCATTTCGTATCTACCGTCTCTGCTAAACATACTTCCCAGATATACTACCTCATTCACTTGTTCTAATATCTTATCATTTACACTGACCTTGCAAACTGTTCTTTCTTCATTTCTTTCAAATACCAGAACCTTCGTCTTATTCGCATTCAGGCTTAGACCATTATTCGCGCATCCTTCTTTCAGAGTGCTTTCTGATGATGCAATAAGAGATCGCTTTCTGATGATGCAATAAGCACTGCATCATCTGCGTACAGCAGGCAATTTATATTCGAGGTACCTACTTTCACTCCCATGTCACTTTGTCTCACTCCATGAAGACAGCTGTCCAAATACAAATTGAACAACCAAGCTGACATGGCGCAACCTTATTTAACACCCGATTGGATGTTAAACCAAGGCGACATGCCAGCTCCTACTTGCACGCAGGCTGAGTGATCTCTGTAAAGAGACTTTACAGCCTGCAGCAAGGGTCCGCTCACATTGTACCGGGGCAGTATCTCCCATAATCTCTTTCTTACAACTCTGTCAAACGCCTTTTCCAAGTCCACAAAAGCACAGAAAACTTTTTGGTTTACTGCCAAAAATTTTTCCGTAATCATGCGGAGGGAAAAGATCTGATCCATACAACCTCTTCCAGGTCTAAAGCCTCCCTGGGCCTCCCACAATAGCCTTTCAGATCTATCTTGCATTCTTCTCGCTAATATTTTAGCATACACTTTACTACCTAAGCTAATCAAACTGATAGCCCTATAGCTTGCGCAATCTATCTGTGAACCTTTGCCTTTATACAAAGGCACGATGACTGCACCTCGCCAATCGTCTGGGACCTCCCCGGATTTCCAGCATAAATTGCACAGAAACCAGAACAGGTCCAAGACGCGTGGCCCACCATATTTGATCATCTCGGCAGTAACTCCATCTGCTCCCGCTGCCTTACCACATTTCAAACTTCGTATGGCACTCTCAACTTCTTTTATACTGATTTCGCCGTCCGCTACATCAAGACTCAGCGTTTCGCTGTTACTTGAGGCAGAGGCGTCATCACATTCATACATCTCCTTGTAAAATTCCGCCCATCGCTGCAAAACCTGTGGTTGTTCAGTTAAAAGTTCACCGTCTTTCGAAAGCACCCCTTTCATTCTACAGGTTAGCGAGCAACTCCGGGAACCACTCACTTCTCGCCAGAAAAGCTTTGTGTTTTCCCGAAAGTTGTTCGTTAACCTTTCATCTCTTTCTTTCTCAGAGTTTTCACGCTTCATCTTTATCAGTACTTTCGTTTGGTGTTTTTGCAGCTTATACTCTTTCTTTCTTATCTCTCTCATGCTTTTATCCTTACCCGAGGCTTTATAATCCTGCCATGCTTTCCTCTTTTTTCCTACTGCATCTTTCACTTCATCATCCCACCATTCATCTCGCTTTTCGTTAAAATCTCTTTTCCCTTTACCACATACCTCTGCCGCTATTTCCGTCATACAATTCCTTAGGTTCTGCCAGCATACTTCGATATTTTCACCTCCAGATTCGTAGCTGGCTAACTTTTTGGAAACTCTTTCTTGATATTCCTCTCTGACCGGTGGATCTTGAAGCTTCTAGCTTCTTATGCGATGATTCGCAGCCAAGCTTGGACAACCGGTGCGGCTGCGCCAACCTGCGAACAGACCCCTTATCATAGCTACGACTAGATAATGGTCTGTTCCCAATTCAGCACCCCTAAACACTCGCGTGTCCATAACTTGGCTACGAATACGCTGATCCACTAGGAATAGATCAATCATACTTTTCTCTTCCGTTCGCTCCCACGTATACATGTGAATTTGTTTGTGGTCAAACATCGTGTTTGCCACAAACAAATTCTTTTCCTTGCAAATTTCCAATATAAGCTTTCCGGCCTCGTTCATTCTCTTATCACCGTACTTCCCTAGCACTCCTTCGTAACCGCTACGCGCAGTTCCGATCCATCTGTTCAAATCACCGCATATTATTACTTTTTCATTCTCTCTAACACTACCTAGAACGTCCCTCACACTCTCCCAAAACTCTTCGAGTTCGCATACTGGAGCTGAGGATACCGGCGCATACGCCGCTAACAAGAAAACTCTTGTTATCCCCAGCTTGAAGCGCACCCAAAGCAGCCTCGAGTTGATCGCCTTGTATTCTATCATTGCACTAACCAACCGAGAAGACACTAACACGCCTACACCTCGACTCCCTCGCTCGCTCTCTGGTACGCCGGCCCAGAGAGCGATCCGGTTGCCAGGTAAATCGGCCGTGTCGGCCTTTTCGCTTGGTCTCAGTCACACAAATAACATCCAGATCTCTGTCTTCCATCACATCTAATAATTCATTCATCTTTTCTTCCATCCCTCCTCTTACATTCCACGTAGCTATTTGTAGCTCCGTCCTCCACTTCCCGCCGCTCCGGACATGGCGTGCTGGGTGGCGGTCCCCAACGCCGCATTCGTCTCCACTTGTCGCACCAGCGGGGACGCACTGGTGCGCGTCGCCTTGGGGGGACGCCCTATCAGTGCGCGCTCGTGTGGTGCACATTGTGGTTGATGGAACGTTGCAGCCCTCTAGAGGGCTGGCAGGGGTCGCTACGGGCAAGCCTTCCATCGTCAAGCAATGTCTTAATTTAGGGTAGAAAATGGAAAACGACATGTATTGTTACTAGATTATCTTAAATGCTATGCGTAAAAAGAATAGAACTCTAAATTGGCCTAATCATAACGTTTTCATGTGACAGTATGAATATAGCCTAAATATGCTGTTAGTGAGATACATATCGCACGACCTAACGAGTGTCCATTCAAACCGGTATATACAGTAAGTGATAAGTGACTTGAGTATATTATGTGAAGAAGGTACATTACATGAATTATGCTTAAGTAAACAAACAATGACCTATGTTGTTTAGATTATTTAGATTAACTGTGAAAATATAAACTGAAACTGATTATTTTTATAATTTTGATGATTATGAATGTCGTCTGAACCTACTAATGCCTGTTGTAATAACAGGCATTAGTAGGTTCAGACGACATATGTACAACGGTCATAACGTCGATTATCTTTGCGCATCTCCCACACAAAGGCTTTATGATATTCTATATCATAAAGCCTTTGTTTGTTCTACAGAACATCTCATAACGGAACGATATTCTACGATATATTCACCGATATTAAATACAAGCACTGTCCTGCCAGGGTATCGAACCCACAGCCATCGTGAGTCGTTGCATAACGATGAGTTCAACATAATTTGCAAAGATAGAATAACTAAATATGGCGGAGATATGGAATAACAGCATATCTAGTCAATACAAGGTCAGTCGTTCGTATTTAATCAAAGGAGAAAATGGAATATATTATTTACGTATACGCTATTATTACTTTTGAGGCCATTTACCGCATAGCAAGTAAAGTATGAAAGAAGAAACCCAAGAACGAAAATCTCGATTTTTATCTTCTACCTCAATTGAGGACTTATTTGAAAAGCGGAAAATTTCTTCATTTGCTCACCGTTGAGTTTGGACGTGATAAGGTTATTTGCACTAGCTCTCCCTATCTACCAAATAACAGAGATACATCGTGGAAATGTCTAAATAACTATGACATCTAAGATCTATGAGCTTGCCAAAAGCTATAAATCATCATGTTAAACAAGAAAATATTATAATGTTGTTTTTTTAAATGTTTACAATAAATTTTAAGCTTTCCGGTCAACGATCTTATTATTCGAAGGTAAATATACCGAAGGTTGACCAATTAAAGTAAATAATATACCGGAAACCAGCAAAAGCATGAATTTGTAGCGAAAATTATAAAAATCATATTTTTGTATAAATTCATATTTATACAATTTCCGTAGATATCAAATTATAATTTAGGTAATTGTGAAACATTGTTTAAATATTCAATTAATTTGAATTAAATTTGCACACAATTTAATAAAATATTTTCGGTGAAGATTTTTAATATAATAATAAAATTATTATTTTTTACGATACGTACAGATAAAGGAATAACATCCTGCTACACTAACAATTTTAAAACAATAAAATTTCATTCTTATCTAAGTGTGCAAAAATACTTAAAATATATTTCAATAATAAATAAAAAATTGAGAGGCCATCGTGACGCAGCCGCTCAGTTTCTGGAATGTGGCGGTTGTGGGTTCAATTTTCACTTCGAAGAATTAATTATGTTTTCGGACCCATAACTGAGCCGAATGATTTCGCCTTAGAATGGGATCACGCTGGCACTGGTGGTGTCGTAAGAGGCGACTAAAGTCCATGTGGGAGAGTCACGCTGTCAGCAATAGCAACACGCATGGGCAAACTCCACCTTAAAGGCCGCTCCTGTAGCTCCTATGGAGTTACACGGGACCGTGGGCGACGGTGATCGCTTACCATCAGGTGACCTATACGCTTGTTTTTATTATTAAATATTCGCAGGCAGAAAATGAAGGAAGATACATTTTAAAATCGACACTATCAAAATGTGTGAAAAATTATAGCTTAATTAGTTATAACCATATATTTAATTTGGCGAATCCAAAATTACGAAGTACTTTTACAATTAAAAAAAAAATAATTTAGTAGGAAATATTTTCGCAAACTTTCCTCTTAAAGAGTAGATTGAAAGCCTTACTATCGCTAAATTCACGAGAATAAACTTTGGGAGCTAATTAAAATTTCCCAATGAGGGTTTGAACATGGTAAGAAAAGAGAGCGTTTTAAATATAAAATGCTCTTTTCTCTTTTATGATCATTTTATTTTATGAGATTTTTTCCCTTTGATTATTTTATAAGACGTTTTCTCCCTTTAAAAAGTATCTTACTAGAATTAGAGCTACCTAACTACGACTAGAATAAAATCTTCAAAGACAATAAGCATCTTAGATTTTATTAAACAAAATAATATATATCTTGATAACCTAATACACAAAGCCATAATTCTCTGTAAATAAGTTGACATATTTTTTATTGTAGTTAATATCAGTCAATTGCTCTCAATCAAACACCAACTGTATACAAATATATATTTTTTTTTTCATTCTAGTTATAGCAAACATCGTGTTTAATTTAGACATTAGAAACATCGTTCTAATTGCATAATAATACGTTTTTACTATCTACATAGCATATTTTATTTACTCTATTGTATTTTCAAATACTTTTCACATTCAGCGGTTAATATACGATGAATTGGTAAATTTATTTAATTTACATATTTTTAACATATGACGGTCAACGTTACATGCTCTGCGAAGGAAAATATCAATATATTTATTTATTAACGATCTCCTTGTACTCTTTGAACCCATTATAATAAATTGATATTTATTATAGTATTTTACATTTAATATTATAATCATAAATCTAATATAAACAAAAGTCAATTATACTTACTATAATTGGTGGAAGAAAGAAATATATTCCCATTATAATTATGATAATCTTAACAATATATTAATAGGTAAGTATCATATACTAGCTAAAAGTAGGCAATATTTTTACAACCGTTTTATTAATATTTTTTATATTTCTCTCTATTTACATGAAATTATGATAAGTTATATACCTTACCACTCTATACATTACCTTTACCATGAACCACTCTATACATTAGTCGAATCCGCGTGAATTTTTTCCCAGTAGTTTTTAAATGACTTATCCATAACTATATTAATAATAATAGCTTGAAGAGATACATATTTTCATTTAGAATTACTTAGTTTGGGCACTTTCAGAAAAAAGAGCCAACAAAGAATAGCCCAGAACATTTATGAAGGAAAAATGAGTGGTCTCTTACCACTCACTCTTCCTTCATAAACGTTATATGCTAGCCAGGGTTGCCTGGGTTGTCCTTGAAACACACAGTATCGATGACTGGAAGTCAATTATAAAGCACGGGGACACCCCGAAGAGCGATTATGAAAAGATTGATGACAGTAGATGAGACAAAAAAAGTGTGCATATATGTATGAGCATAGCGCGCTGTTAACTCTGGATACACCGCATAGGAAAATACCTTGAACGTATTGAACATTTCGTAGCCCAAAAATATATTATTTTTAAGTTCTTAATACAATTGAACAAAATGTTTATTCGCTTCAGCTCTACACTACATCTGAAGCCTAAGCCTCGGATCTCAGCTGTGAGACCCGGATAACTTAGCAAGTTAACAAGTTTCATAACATTTCTGAAAATCGTGTAAGTACAATGCTACTTATCATTACAGGCAATCTATATATTAAGCTAAACCCCATTTCAAATAGCCATTTAATTAACCATTAATGTATGTTACTGTTATGGATATTATTGAATATTATAAAAGTGTTATTAAACCTTTTTGCATACGCAGCGTCTTTACAGTAGAAAAAATTCTGCCGTCACCCTTAAGACATAGATAGACAAAGAAAGAAGTCGTCTCTGCCGACTTTTATGGTAAACAAATGAAAAGTATACAATTCTCCCAGAATATATAGATAGGCATATATTCACTTAGCTTCACGCTGTATCCCGCACATGGCAGAGTAGGCAAAGGGAACTTAGGACCCTAGTGTTAAAAGACACCCCGTTCCACTTCCGTTCCCCACTTTTCGCCAAATTTGAAGCATTGTATGTTGAGTGGCGGAACTCAACGTCACGTTTGATGGGCATATTTGACCTATGATTCGTTTTCGCTATTGGAATTTGAATAATTATGCTTGATTAGCTGAAAACGTACAGAACAGTCCATGTGTTGCATTTTAATTCTAATCTAATTCGCCTAATTGATAATTTAATTATTAATGACGATATCATAGAAGAACACTTCCTGTAATCTTCAAGCACTTCCTGTAATCAGTACTGGTTAGTTTTTGTACAATATATTTTTAGAAAGTACTTGCATCTACAATATTGATTGGAAAAGATGTATCGCTAATTGCAGCGAAGGAGCGAAAGTCGTGACTGAGATTTAAATCAATATTGCCAAATGCTGTCGCATATTGATTTTTAACACGCACTCTTTTCTTCAAGGTTTGACCTTCTGGTTTAAATGACTTACGCTTACTCTTCCGGAAATAATATAAAATTGTGAATCCAATTAAAGGCAAAACCTTGCAAACTCGTGTGTTCAAAATTGTTTGTGAAGACATGAGTTCGCTTCATCGCACTATCTTTTATCACATAGAGCTTTCTAATTTTTTTACAAGTATTGACAAAAGTTCTTGAACTGAGAGCTGAACTGGGGATGTTCTTCATGATAGTAAATATAAATGCTCTTCATTTAATCCTGTATAAAGTTAGCATTTTTCGCAGATATCTTAAAAAATTTAAACAAGAGCCCTTAATGGAGGGGAAGAAAATATTTTAACAGCTAAAGATAAATTGAAAGAATATCATTTAAAACTTTGTTTGTGGTCATCTTTTCTGCAAAAAAGATATTTAAGTCTTTTCCGTATATCTAGAAGACGGGTGATGATTATGCAACAAACCAATCACTTGTAGTAGGCTTGCCTTGCCTTCTATGATGAGTAAGCACTTGCCTTCTATGATACAGGGCTTACATAATTTGCAAGAGTAATTATTAACATACTTTCCAAACTTACATTTTAAAGTCAATAGAATTGGCAGATCTCACAACAAATCTAAAGGTAAAACTGGTAGAGCTACTGACCGCGAGCTTAAAATATCATTTCCTAAGTGTTTATGTGTTTTGAATGAAACGAAAACAAGAATATCCAGGGCTAGTAAAGGCTAAGGCGCTAAGGAAAGTTCTAAAATTATTAATGTCATTTAGCACTTAGTATTTGTGCGGATTAACATAGTTCTTCCCAGTGGGGGCATTAATACTAAAAAGAGAAACAGACTACTACCAAAAAAAGATTAAATTATTAACATTTCTTAAATAGCACCACACTTTGAGTTTTGTTTTTTATGTTAACAAGTACATCTTTTTCAATGATATTGTATTTTTATTGTAGTATAGAACCTTGTCATTATTCTTTTGCCGTCAAAAATTCAAATTCAAATTCAAAAATTCATAGATGAAAATACACTGTTTTCTACTAATATAAATCTTTTTATTTCATTAACTAAACACTGCTGTACAAATGTGGATGAAAATGTATTTGACATATTCATTACTAAAGGTAACGGCTGTAAGTTCATTTGCCACTTGGGGAATGAAATAAGTATATAATATTTTTAATCCAACCCTTTGGCTACGAGGCAGTTCTGCCACTTCACACATAGCGCCTCAGAAACTTGGCGGAAAATGAGAAACGGAGTGTCTTAATTGGAAACGAAGTTTCTTAACTATTAAGGTACCAGGTTCCTTTAGCTTAACCTGCGATGGATAGAGCGTGAAACTATAAAAACTTTTTTTTTTATATTTCTTTTTTATGGATAACACACAGCAAGCGAGCGTACGGGTCACCTGATGGTAAGTGATCACCGCCGCCTCCGACCCCGTGTAACAACAGAAGAGCTACAGGTGGTTGCCGGTCTTTAAGATGGATGGTAGGCCCATCCAACTACTATTCCTATATCCATCCTACTAGTAAGTACTAAAAATATCATTTTTTTGTCATTGGATTTATAATTTTTTATATAATTCAAGTCAGTTCTTCGCCAATTAATTATTTTGCTTGTTTCCCAAATACAAAACAATATGAAGTCCAAGTCAGGTTCACACTGTATCCCGCACTTGGCAGGATAAACAGAGGAAATTAGACTTCTTTCCGCTGAATTTGAAAATAAAACTAAGTAAAATATTTAGCAATCAATAAATATTATTATGTACTACTTCCGCAATTCAGACATGTTCACATGTTCTTGAAATCTATACGAAAATGATAGAGCGGGACAGCGCTCTATGAAATGTTTCCCGTTTCTTTCTGATAAATGTTCCGGGCTTATCGTCCGGTTGCGCAAACTCACTTTCTTCGCCAGTGCGCATGCGGCAGGTCTGTCAATTGGTTCTTCCATAAAAGAGTCTAATTGATTGAATATTTAATATTGAGTTTTAAATAAAAATGATTGAGTTAAACGATTTGGAAAAAGTCGGCCTGAGCTTCGCCATTGCTTTGACTTTATTAATAGTTAAAATTTTTGTAACTTTGTTGTATAATTATATCATCGGACCGGCGTTCAATAAAGTGGATTTCAAGTCGAAAGGAAAGTGGGCTTGTGAGTATTGATTATTATTATTTTTATATTAACAGCATATTTATTTATTTTATATTTGTTGTTTTAACCTGGTTATTAATTAAAAACTAAATAAAGTAAATGTCCTATTCAATGTTTTGTTCTTTCACCGCTGACCGTATCATTTAACTACATACCTATCAGTTACATGTTTTATCAATGTCACGTAATTTATTATTCCGCATCTACAAGGGTTATTGGATTTTCATGAACTTTATAAAACAGCTAGTCATAAAATGGTCGCGTACTTTATATAAACTTGTAAAACATACGTATAGAAGAAGCTACCGTATTATATACATTGTTTTTTTTAAATTTTATTTTCAAGGCATTTAGTTTTTATTGACATTTTTTAGATTTTAATTATTCGACGTAAAACGGGGACGCCTTATACAAACATTTAATAGTTTTTGTTTTCTAAACAACGATCAACAAACGCGTAGCTAATAATACGGTCTGCTTTGGCTTATCTTAAATAAAACAGTTACAGACATTTTATGTAAAAAAAGAAAGTTATACACAAAATTTATATATAGAATATATAATTTACTTCCAAATTGTTGTTTTATAAAGTAAGTAGTCCGACTGCACAAGTGAGCAACTGCGGCATGTTGTGGGTTCGATCGCCATTCGAAAAAGTAATATTTATTATTTTCATTTCTTCGGTATAGAAACAAACTATAAGCGCGGCATTGAGTTCTACCACTCAAGACGAAATACCTCAAATTCGGCGGAAAGTGGGAAGCAAAATGTCAACACTAGATTCCTAAGTTCCCTCTGCCTACCCTGTTATGTATGGAATACAGTATGAATATGTATGGTATCCACATGGTATGTGGATACCATTATTTATGGATACCTATGGATAATGGTATCCATAGGTATCATAATTAATACTTTCTTTGAAGTGGAATGACATTACTTATAATTTTCGCATTTCTTCTTAGTAACTTTTATGTGTTGAATAGCTAACCATTCAATTACTCCTAATTGTGAATCTATTTCTGGATTGAAATAAATGATATTAATGAGAATCTGATGTCAGTACAGGTTTCCATATTTTTTTCTTTACTTATATTTGAGGCCTGTCGTTGCGCAGTGGCACAAGCGTGTGACTGTAACCAACAGGTTGTGGGTTCGATCCTCATTCGAGTAAATTAAATATTTAATATTTTCAATTTAAATTTAAAATGTTTTCATTTCGTCGCTCTAATACAAGGCAAAATGCGGCGTTGAGTTCCGCCACTCAACACTCAACACTTGCGACGAATTTTGAGGCATTCAAACCTCAATGCCTCAAAATTCGTTGAAAAGTGGAGAACGGAAGTGGAACGGAGTGTCTTAACACTGGGTTGCCCAACTTCCCTCTGTCTATTCTGCCATCTGTGGGATACAGCGTGAAGCTAATTAGGTAAGTAAGTAAATCATACGTTTAAAGATTACAATTCTGTTGATTCTGTTGATGTCAATGTAAATTAAGTCTGCTTAGCTAAACTGAAATATGAAAATTATTGTTTCATTGAAAATCTGACATAGCACTTACCTACATATATATAAAATAATGTTGAAAATACAAATTCTGTGAGGTATGTTTGTTAAATAAATATTTATGATTAATAGTATAGCTCAGGCAATTTACTTACATGCAGTTATAACAAAAAAGGTTCTTAATAATGTTATGATTGATTATCATTATTTATTGTTGTAAGTCTCTGTTTCTAATCTATCATGTTATGTTAAGAACGAAATTAATAGACTTAATATGTATTTTATATAAATTGTTAATTTTAGAGTCTGTCTATATTAAACAATATTGTATTTTACAATATATTGTAATTAACAAGCGTAGTGTAGGAATCATTTTGCCTTGGCTAGTGTGTTAAGAACAACAAACAGAATATTTTTTTACCAAAAAAATGTAATTTTCTTATAAATTGAAATACGGATCAAATAGACAATTTAACATATCTTAGTGATGTATCTCTCATCCATCATTATAGACCGCTGGAATATTTGTAAATACATTATTGTTTCGTCTTGTTTATCAGAGACGCGGAATTAAAATAATTCATTACCGGATTACGGATTATAAGCCACCAGCACCTGTGCTACAACAACTGCACGTTGTCATAAACATATCTTTACATACATTTCATATATAATGTATGTATGTCTGTATAATAAACAAAAAAAAATTAAAATAAGCTTAAAATATATAATCTTACTTCAGGGTTTTTGTTGTTATCTTTTGTTGCAGAGAATATAAATCAAATTTCATTTTTTCATAAAATCATTCAATTCTTGCTTGTTTTAGTGCTTATAAAAAATATCTAATACTTCATCTGCTAATTTAAGTATAACTTTTAGTTAAAAAACTTACAAAGTCCTTTTTTTCATTTTCATTCTCTATTCTTTGTTATTCTACATATTTTTATTCAATTAAACATTCATATTTAAAAACTAGTACAATATTCTATAAGGTATAATATAAATTACATACTTATTTGATTGGCACTGACGTGTATTTGCAACAGAGCAGTGTCCTACTGTTAACATAACACACCTATAAATTACTATCAAAAGCTCTTTGGTTTTTCGATTTATCTTGCATAGAACAATGTAAAGGTAAATATAGACAGTGTATTTTGAATTTGCCACTAGAGAAGTTTAAAGTAAATGTTAAAGCAATGTTAATTAAGGACGTGTACTACACTGTCCAAGAATATTTGAATGATAAAAATGTATTTAATTTAGGTCATTTGAATTTCATGCAGGATAGTCATCATTGTATTAAACAATGAAATTGTAACTTTATTCAATATTGAAAAGAGCAACTGTTGAGTTTCTTGCCGGCTCTTCTCAGGAGAACCGCATTCCGAGCCGGTGGTCATTTTATGTTTGTGATGATTCAAAAGTGCTCACTAAAGCTTATTTAAATAAAGAATATTTTGAATTTGAATTAACAAGTCACACTGTTCTATTAGTCTGACTTTTTATCCAAATTCTAGATATTGGATGTTGCGTTGCGGAACTTAACGCTGTACTTTTTTCCAGGGTAGAGTGATAAAAAAAATATATAACATAACCTATACTAACCTGAACTTTTCCCTGGTGGTAATCGATCGTTACAACTTTCGATATACCTCACTGCGCCTTAATGAACTCGAGCCCTTATAAATCTTAAAAATAAATCGTAGTGTATCTGTATAACGATTATTACACTCTTTATCTTAATATATTATACAAATATTATACTATTTACGTACAATGTGCAGTATTATGATTATTATCATCATTAAACTTATAAAGTTGTATAATCTAAGGTCACTACAAAAAATCTATGATTTTATAATATATTAAATGTGTATATACAAAAACTTGATCTCCGGTTACTAAAGTAATTAATACGTACAACGCCAAGTTTCCTTTTAGGACTTTGAGTTCAGTAATAAAAAATGCGTTATCTAATAACAAAAGTTTAATTTGTTTTTAATAATATTGATGTGCGTTTGTAGTAGCTGTAAATGATATTTTGAAATTGTAGTTGGTACTCTCAGTGTCTGGGAGTTTCTTCCACTCTGGTAGGTTCCAGAGTGGCGTTGAGTTCCGCCATTTTAAATGCAATGGTGGAAATTCTTAAGACTACTTCTATGACTGTTTTCAACGCGTTATGATATTGATATTTTGATATAAAATTGTAACAAAAAAAACATTTTAAATGTATTTAATCGACCGGTTTCGATTAATGCCCTTATAAATGTTTTATCAAGAAATTAGATGAAGGTTAGCCAGCGAGCTTGCACTTGTATTCCTTTATAGTTAAGGTCGTCTTGAACACTGTCCTTTTGTGTTTGACCTCAAACTGGTTATTATTAACTAATACCTAATTTGAATGATTCTCATATGTACCAACTGGAAGATGTGAGTCGATGGGCTATAATATATTAGTACGAAATGTAAATTTAAATGCATATTGAAATATCAAATTATATGATTGCCATAATGCCTTTCATCAGTCATGTAATTAATTTCGCCGAACATCATACAAGTATAATACTTAATGATAATTTTAAGTTTTGATTAAATAAAATAAATAAATAAATAATACCTGCACATTATTTCAATAATTTTATATATTTTTTCTCATAAAGCAAAAATTCCATCTGCTTACATTTTTTTCTGTTTATAATTGTTTTGAATTATTCATAATTATATCTACATAGAACAAATATTTTATCAATGACGATTTGATATAAACATTTTATAAACGTTTACAATATTATAAACAGGAAACCTTGTACAATAGAATGTGCTTTGTTTAATAACTCCCTTATCGAAAATTTGACAATTGTAAAGATAATTTGTTAAAATCGCCGAGTGTGCAAGCTAAATTACGTTTATCTGATATGAATCATTAATATACGTGGCTTAATATGCTTATAATATTAAGCATCATCTTTTTTCATGTTAATATTCTTTCGGTAAGTACTTATAATAATTAGAAAAAAGAAATAAAGACGGGTGGGTGGCCGTGTGTAATTTTGTTTTTAGTTTAATTGTGTGAAATTATTATTTTATTTTGTAACTAGCGGCCCGCACGCGGTTTCGCTCGTTTGGATTACTTTAAATATTTTTTTACTAATTTAAATTTCTTGTTCTCATAAAGTTGTCACTTTTAAGACAATATCTGTACATTCATGTTTTAAAAACTATTATTTCGCAATTTTAGAGACCATTATACTAAACATACCATAAAAGTTTTTTTTAAATGTCTTATTTCATGTACAAACAGAGATCAATTACAGATTACTTATACTATAAATTATGCCAAAGTGTCAAATTATCACTTATTTATTATTAGCTTTCAACTTACTTCAACAACCAACATTTGTTATGACTAAAATATTCTCAGTACACTTTATATTAAGAAGAAAGTTCGAGCTTTCGGTAAACTTGAAATAATAATAATAATTAATATAAGAAACTCGAGCAATTAAAACAAAAATTAAAGGTGTTTAGTTAATGAAATTTCTAAGATGCCTTCCCTCGTGTTACATCAGCTTAAGTAATTTAGTGGAATTTTAATGGCACATTAAACACGTGAATTTGGTGAATTATCTTCGTTTATTAAAAATACTTTGCTAACATTACAAAAATTTTGTAATGTAATTATGTAATGTTGTTTATGATTTATAAATAATTTGTTGTTTATTTTAATATAAATCGTGTCTTTTCTTAATCTTTATCTTTTAATTTTAACTGCAGCTTAACGACCCAGTGGTCAATGGTACGCGTATGGCACATGACGTTTTCTGAGTGCTTAAGCGAACAGTGACTTACATCGAAAAAAATAACCAAATAAGTTCAGTAATAATAAATTCTTCAAATTTATTATAATAGTAAAGCAATGTAAAAGAGCTCTAAGCATTTAGAATTTAATACAATATCATAACATCTAAACCAAAATTCCGTATGTTAACATGCGGAAACCGCTTTTTGTATGTAATTTGATATATGTATAGCAACATTACTTAATACGTCAAATATTGGCTGTTAAAGATATCGTGTGTCCTAAATGATATAAGCAATTACAAATAATTCACATGCCTTTCTTGGGAAATCCTTATAATTTTTTAGTATTTTAATTATCTCTCGCAATTCTCCACTTTCGTCTCGATCATACTGGACCTTGAATTCTGCAATTCAATATGTAATATCTCGATTCGAGGTGTTATGTTATGATAGATGCATATTGAATTGCGTAATTTAAGGTCGTGTTTTGTGCTATCAGTCTAAGAAGAATATTTTATGAAAATAGTTAATTGCGATAGGACATTATTAATATTTTTACTATGTTTTAAAGTGTTATTCCACACTTAGGACAGAAAATACTAAACTTAAATTTAAAAAGCGTATACAATTTTTGAACGAAGCAGGATTTGAACCCGCGCCTCTGGAATACCGTTCCAGCGCTCTGACCAACTAAGCCATTCGTTCTCACCGAGCTCCGTCGAAATTCTTATACGCTTGTTACAACTTATTTATGTTGTTAGCATCTCTGTAGGGAGATTTTTACAAATTTCCGCTACCCAAAGACAACTCGTAAGAATTATCGTTTGGCAAGAGAGAATACTATTTATTTTAATATTTTTACTATGTTTTAAAGTGTTATTCCACACTTAGGACAGAAAATACTTTTTTTAAATTTAAGTTTAGTATATTCTGTCCTAAGTGTGGAATAACACTTTAAAACATAGTAAAAATATTAAAATAAATAGTATTCTCTCTTGCCAAACGACAATTCTTACGAGTTGTCTTTGGGTAGCGGAAATTTGTAAAAATCTCCCTACAGAGATGCTAACAACATACATAAGTTGTAATAAGCGTATAAGAATTTCGACGAAGCTCGGTGAGATCGAATGGCTTAGTTGGTCAGAGCGCTGGAACGGTATTCCAGTGGCGCGGGTTCAAATCCTGCTTCGTTCAAAAAATTTTTATACGCTTTTTAAATTTAAGTTTAGTATTTTCTGTCCTAAGTGTGGAATAACACTTTAAAACATAGTAAAAATATTAAAATAAATAGTATTCTCTCTTGCCAAACGATAATTCTTACGAGTTGTCTTTGGGTAGCGGAAATTTGTAAAAATCTCCCTACAGAGATGCTAACAACATAAATAAGTTGTAACAAGCGTATAAGAATTTCGACGGAGCTCGGTGAGAACGAATGGCTTCGTTGGTCAGAGCGCTGGAACGGTATTCCAGAGGCGCGGGTTCAAATCCTGCTTCGTTCAAAATTTTTATACGCATTTTAAATTTAAATTTAGTATTTTCTGTCCTAAGTGTGGAATAACACTTTAAAACATAGTAAAAATATTAAAATAAATAGTATTCTCTCTTGCTAAACGATAATTCTTACGAGTTGTCTTTGGGTAGCGGAAATTTGTAAAAATCTCCCTACAGAGATGCTAACAACATACAAAGGTTGTAAGAAGCGTATAAGAATTTCGACGGAGCTCGGTGAGAACGAATGGCTTAGTTGGTCAGAGCGCTGGAACGGTATTCCAGAGGCGCGGGTTCAAATCCTGCTTCGTTCAAAATTTTTATACGCTTTTTAAATTTAAGTTTAGTATTTTCTGTCCTAAGTGTGGAATAACACTTTAAAACATAGTAAAAATATTAATAATGTCCTATCGCAATTAACTATTTTCATAAAATATTTTTCTTAGACTTATAGCACAAAACACGACCTTAAATTACGCAATTCAATATGCATCTATCATAACATAACACCTCGAATCGAGATGTTGCATATTGAATTGCAGAATTCAAGGTCTAGTATGATCGAGACGGAAGTGGAGAATTGCGAGAGATGTTTAAACTACTAAAAAATTATAAGGATTTCCCAAGAAAGGCATGTGAATTATTTGTAATTGCTTATATCATTTGGGACACACGATATCTTTAACAGCCAATATTTGACGTATTAAGTAATGTTGCTATACATATATCAAATTACATACAAAAAGCGGTTTCCGCATGTTAACATACGGAATTTTGGTTTAGATGTTATGATATTGTATTAAATTCTAAATGCTTAGAGCTCTTTTACATTGCTTTACTATTATAATAAATTTGAAGAATAAATATTTGGTTATATTTTTCGGTGTAAGTCACTGTTCGCTTAAGCACTCAGAAAACGTCATGTGCCATACGCGTACCTACCTTTGACCACTGGGCCGTTAAGCTGCAGTTAAAAATAAAAGATAAAGATTAAGAAACGACACGATTTGCATTAAAATAAACAACAAATTATTTATAAATCATAAAGAACATTACATTACAAAATTTTCGTAATGTTAGCAAAGTATTTTTAATAAACGAAGATAATTCACCAAATTCACGTGTTTAATGTGCCATTAAAATTCCACTAAATTACTTAAGCTGATGTAACACGAGGGAAGGCATCTTAGAAATTTCATTAACTAAACACCTTTAATTTTTGTTTTAATTGCTCGAGTTTCTTATATTAATTATTATTATTATTTCAAGTTTACCGAAAGCTCGAACTTTCTTCTTAATATAAAGTGTACTGAGAATATTTTAGTCATAACAAAAGTTTGTTGTTGAAATAAGTTGAAAGCTAATAATAAATAAGTGATATACATTTGACACTTTGGCATAATTTATAGTATAAGTAATCTGTAATTGATCTCTGTTTGTACATGAAATAAGACATTTAAAAAAAACTTTTATGGTATGTTTAATGTAATAGTCTCTAAAATTGCGAAATAATAGTTTTTAAAACATGAATGTACAGATATTGTCTTAAAAGTGACAACTTTATGAGAACAAGAAATTTAAATTAGTAAAAAAAATATTTAAAGTAATCCAAACGAGCGAAACCGCGTGCGGGCCGCTAGTTACAAAATAAAATAATAATTTTACACAATTAAACTAAAAAAAAATAATTACACACGGCCATCCACCCGTCTTTATTTCTTTTTTCTAATTATTATAAGTACCTACCGAAAGAGTATTAACATGAAAAAAGATGATGCTTAATATTATAAGCATATTAAGCCACGTATATTAATGATTCATATCAGATAAACGTAATTTAGCTTGCACACTCAGCGATTTTAACAAATTATCTTTACAATTGTCAAATTTTCGATAAGGGAGTTATTAAACAAAGCACATTCTATTGTACAAGGTTTCCTGTTTATAATATTGTAAACGTTTATAAAATGTTTATATCAAATCGTCATTGATAAAATATTTGTTCTATGTAGATATAATTATGAATAATTCAAAACAATTATGAACAGAAAAAAATGTAAGCAGATGGAATTTTTGCTTTATGAGAAAAAATATAGCGACATATTGAAATAATGTGCAGGTATTATACTTGTATGTATTTTATTTAATCAAAACTTAAAATTATCATTAAGTATTTATTATACTTGTATGATTTCCGGCGAAATTAGTTACATGACTGAAGAAAGGCATTACGACAATCATATAATTTGATATTTCAATATGCATTTAAATTTACATTTCGTACTAATATATTATAGCCCATCGACTCACATCTTCCAGTTGGTACATATGAGAAGAAAACATAGTAAAAATATTAAAATAAATAGTATTCTCTCTTGCCAAACGACAATTCTTACGAGTTGTCTTTGGGTAGCGGAAATTTGTAAAAATCTCCCTACAGAGATGCTAACAACATAAATAAGTTGTAACAAGCGTATAAGAATTTCGACGGAGCTCGGTGAGAACGAATGGCTTAGTTGGTCAGAGCGCTGGAACGGTATTCCAGAGGCGCGGGTTCAAATCCTGCTTCGTTCAAAAAATTTTTATACGCTTTTTAAATTTAAGTTTAGTATTTTCTATCCTAAGTGTGGAATAACACTTTAAAACATAGTAAAAATATTAAAATAAATAGTATTCTCTCTTGCCAAACGACAATTCTTACGAGTTGTCTTTGGGTAGCGGAAATTTGTAAAAATCTCCCTACAGAGATGCTAACAACATAAATAAGTTGTAACAAGCGTATAAGAATTTCGACGGAGCTCGGTGAGAACGAATGGCTTAGTTGGTCAGAGCGCTGGAACGGTATTCCAGAGGCGCGGGTTCAAATCCTGCTTCGTTCAAAATTTTTATACGCTTTTTAAATTTAAGTTTAGGATATTATTAGGTACATTAGTGTCATTTATCAGAATTGGGCAAGTTTTATTGAAATTTTTACAAAAAATGTATTATTACTTGTTATTTTAGCTATGTTAATATTTTTGTAAAATTCCTAAACACCTTTTCTATCACACTAGCTAATTGCGATTCTAATATGTATCTTGAAATAAATGCATTCCCGTATGGAATGTGTGCATCTTGTGGAATGTAAAGATTGTAAGTTGAAATTCACAAAGAAAATATTTTTTTTTATGATACATATTGTATTTACAAGATGTCTTCCATATTGAATTTCAGGTACGATGTGTTATTTTTTTTGCAAAACGTGACTTGGTGGCATTTAATGCCCGAAAATGGATTCAGAAAATATCAAAATTTTCAAGAAAAAGAAAATTAAAAAACGCTTATAAATTTTCTATAGACACACCAGTATATTTTAAAAGTTTTGTTTCAAGGAAACTTCTTATTATTTAAGAATATTAGTAATTCAAAGGTACTAAAATAGACTTCCATATTAATATAACATTGTTTTCTATATCACATACTAATATAATATCAACCTAACTGCGTGAAAAAGTGATTAAAAATATATATTATTCTTTTGTATTATTTGGCAAAATAAATAAATAACGCGTTGTGTAAGATATATTACAAGACATTCGAACGGAAGCGGGGGCGTTATCCCCATCGCAACACATCTAATAATCTATTGTGATATATCTTTTATTAATACGAATTTTTATTAAACGGGGAAAAGAAATATATTTTATACAATATTATGATTGAGGAAAAAATATTATATTTGTATTTTATACTGAAACCTATAGATGTTTGTTACGTTAATTTCACATATAGCAGGGAACTAGCGTCAGTCATGTCGTGCCTCGAATTCAAGCCGAATGTGTACAAACACATCCTGCTCCGTCTGATATGCGGGAAAAAGCGTGAAGCCACTGTTTACATGTCTTATAACATTCTCTTTCTTGAATAGATATGAACCCGCGGCTAAAACAAGTATTAATAGCAAAACAACTTAACAATTTTACGAATTCATCTATTCAACGCTATAAGATTCAAATTCCATCGCACTACAGCTGTTTGACCGCAATCGTAACTTTCACCTTAGGCTAAGTTCGAGGTAAACCGGCCTTTAAATTTTAGAGTGCAAGGTATCCTTTTACGTTAATTCATTATTTGTGCGGAAGTAGAAAGTAGATGAGTTTAAAAATTGTTGTATATATAAAATGATAAATTAATTTATAGAAATATTAAACAATTTACAAATTTTAAAATGTTGAAATTATTTATTTAATATTTTTTGGGTATATTTAAAATAATGATGATGAAGGAACAATAAAATTTCTCTTGACGTTTTATCGTCACGTTTGTATCCCTCACTTGTAAAATAGACAATTAAAATCTAGGGATTTAGTATTAGACAGTCAGTTCCTTGATTTTTTGTGTTAAATGTGTGCTTGCAAAAGTGCTGTGACTTTTGTTTGGTGTTGAGCCAGTGTTTACTTAGTGCGGAAATCATTGGGATTGGGATTGGGAGTGTTTTAGAACTAGATGCTTTTGGCCTACCATGCTATACTTATGATGTGGAAAACGCGAAGCATTGATTTAATAATTTGTTGTCTTTAATGGAAAATAATCGCAAAAATCTGTATTTTGTCTTTTAATTGTCAAAATTGCCAATGATTATAATTTAGAATTATTTTATGTTAAATATTAACACATGTTATTACGTGTATGATCTTACTAAGACTTCATGTTAACCAATACTTTTAAATAGATGATTCAGTATGAAAATTTATAATATGATATGATGTATTATAATGGCATATTTTCATATATTTTTTGATATATAGATATCAAAAAAAATGTTGTAGTCGGTAGGTAGGTACATAAGTATGTTAAGATTTAATGATCAATAGGTATACTTGTTAGTTTTAATTCTAAGAGTAAGTCAGACAGGTTTTGTAAGTTGTAATATTAAAAATAACATACATAGTTACTTATTGTATAAAAACATTTCTATTAATCATCACGCTTTTTTCTATCGTAAGCCAGTGAGCGTTTGTAACCTAAGCAAATTTTAATATAGGTATGTGTCTACTGCGCAGTTCAAATTCAATTATTATCATCGTCCTAGGTTGAGATTACTGAGGCGTCCTTTCATTGTAATATAATTGAATAGTACGAAGACATAACTAGTAAATTTATCACATCAGCTTATCCCACTGTTGGATATAGGCCTTCATAAAACCCAAGGAATTCGCCGATATACCTTGGGTTCCATTAGCTTCTCGCGACTTTGACGACTTTCTAATGATTTGCATCAGTCCACCAGGAGGAGTTGCCCACCGAGAGTCGTCCGATTTGTGACCGCCAATTTAAAACCTTTCCGCAACAACAGCCATGGGTTCTCCTTGCTGTGTCCCTCCCGAAGCCACTGTGACTGAATTCGACGACATGATTTTGTTTTGTTAATGTCTTAGCCAGTAAAAACGTCCAACCAACGCTTCAAGAAATATCAGCTTCCTGCTTCACATCTCGCTGCAGTTATATAAGAATAGAACTCTGATTATGTAATCGGACCAACATAGTTATGATTTTTTCTAGATATCTTCTGTAACGATTCCGACATCGACCGTCTTGTTCTTTTAAATAGCTATACAAATCTCGTGCTCTGGGTTCTTGAGGCAAAGCTTTCAATCGTGTCAAGTTTACAGACTTAGTCGTATTGACGCTACCGTCAGTTGTCAACCTTGTCAGTTAGCTATGCACAACAGACGGATATCTTGTGAACACTTTGGAGCCTGGTTTTAGACGAAGATACTTGCATTTTCTGAGTTCTGTAGCATTATGTCGCGCCTTTGTTCCATAAACTGGAGTTTATCGTTGAAGAGCTCTACTTTACCTTGACTCTACCGTACAAATAGTATCCGTGTTGCTCAGATAGTTGACATCTTTTTTAGACATTTGAAGTTACAGCTAAAAGCTCTAAAGGTTTTGGATTTGTAGAGTGATGAGTCAGAGCGTAGGTTTTATCAATATAATTTGATGCTAATATTCAATGTCCTTCGTAAAAGTTAGGTTAGGTTAGGTTGACTGACATTATTGTATTGCTGACTTTGGTACGTCATGGAATGTTTGCTTCTTTTCGACATTATAAAATTATGTTGTTTTTGACTTCTGTTCTGACTCAGAGTTTATCATATAATGGTGGAGGGCCACTACTAATCTTTCCTTTTTCATGAAGTCGATTAGCTATGCATGGCTATAGAGATATCCTGGTACAAAGCCGGCACTTCGTCCTTCTATGTAAATTAATTGAAATTACCGTGAAGTAAAAAATATTAATTAAAGTTGACGTTCTCTCGTTTATATTGACATGTTTGTCGATTGTGTTGGCAAGTTTTTGGCAAACTTTATATCAGTGCTTATAATCAATTGTGCCACCATAACGATTTTTCGAAATTTACAAGTATCTATCTAATCATCTAAGCCTCGAGGGTGTGACCCACCCCCCTGACGTCGCTACTGCTACCGCATAGTGTGTTATGGAATCTAATGGAGAATTTTGCCTAGTAGTATGTACAAGTAGCAATAGGTAACGTAGAGAACATCAGTCCAGATTAATTATTACAATACATCAATTAGTAATTAATACCTGTCATCATTATTAGCTTTAGTAACGAACTAATTAGCTTTCTATTTGTAATATATATTATATAGTAATTTTTTTATCTTACGTCACGAGAGGCTGTTATGGTATGTTCGAGTCCCAAATTGAGGAATAGTGTTTTTTTTTTCATTTTCTAGCTCTGGTATATAGCTCTGTTATGGAAAATCGTGTTTCAAGGATGTTGTTGAGTAAATTTGAGCTGATTGGCGAAGAATGGAGTGACAAGACACTTTTTTCTGTGATAATACGCTAAGGCCTGTCGTGGCACTAACGTGTGACTGATGGGTTGTGGGTTCGATCGCCACTCGAGGAAATGAAATATATCATATTTTAAATTTGAATATTTAATGATTTCATTTCTTCGCTCAAGGCAAACACGGCGTTGAGTTCCACCACTCAACACATTATGCTTCAAAATTCGGCGGATAGTGGGGACCGAAAGTGAATCGGAGTGTCTTAACACTAGGTACCAAAGTTCCCTCCGCCTACCCTGCCATGTGCGGAATACAACGTGCAAAACGGTTAAAAGTTTACAAAAAATATATTTTTCTTGCCTTGTACCGTGATTCTGGTTAATAAAAAAACACGTTTCAATACTTGAAAACAAGATTATATCACTTACGTCATGTAAATTAATGATCGAGAAAATATAATACCTATATACACTTGATAAATATTAAAATGTTATATAAAAAGTGCAATAAAAAATATTGATCTTTTTTGTCTTTACGATGTATCCCACACATAGCAGTGTAGGCAGAACCTATTTTCTGCCGATTGCTGGAGGTATTATTGTGTGTTGAGTGGCTTGTTACCAGAGTGAGGAAATGAGAATATTAAATATTTCATTTCCTCGTGTGGGAATGAAAGTCACCATCTGTCGCGTTTAATTTACTTAATTACTGACTGATACAAAAATGTTTTACGCATGTAACTTATGTTTCACTCAGAAGGTAAATATAGGCACTAACTATCTCGTCATAAATAGCTACAACTTACTTACTTAGCTTCACGCTGTATCCCGCACGAGGCAGGGTAGGCAGAGGGAACCCAGGAACCTAGTGTTAAGACACTCCGTTCCGCTTCGGTTCCTCACTTTCCGCCGAATTTGAGGCATTGCGTGTTGAGTGGCGGAACTCAAATAGCTACAACGAATAATATTAATAGAACAAAAATGATACTAAGAATAGTATCGTTTATTTAATTTAAAAAATAGTTAAAAACATTAAATATTTCCAAAGGTCAACTCTAAAAAAGGCCATTTAAAAATTAATAATATAACATTTTATGTAATCTGTCCTCAATTGAGGACTTTTAATATTTAAAATAAGTGTCAATGCCATTGTGTTGTTAATATTACATAAAGATATTAAAATTTCTAATTTTATCCATGTTTTACATAAATTTATGTTTTCGGCGTATCCCGCATTATGCATGGTAAACTGAGGAGTGCTAAGATGCTCCGTTTCCCCAATTGTAGAGACGTTTGGTGAAATTAAACGCCGCCCGCGCTTTGTCTTGTTTCCAGAGCGAGAAAAGAAAATAAGTATAGCTTCTTAATAAATAATTGTTAATAATAATTGATGGTTTTATTAATTATTTATCACGGTGGTTCTTATGTGTTTTATGAAAATATGATTATCCGTTCAGGAGCTACAAGCACTTTGCCTAGGATGAGATATTTAATTTTTATGGCCACAGTTTCAATTTTTACATGGAAAAAATAGTTCGTTCACTTTTTCTGCATATTGTCCTTACAATATGATGCCTGGACGGTTAAAAATGTGTTGGTACTTTCGCAAAACATTATTATTTGAATGTAGGTAGATATAATAAAAGATGCAAAAAATTAACTTTACGATTTATCCCTAGTGATTTTCAGATGGAAATGGTTTAATTATGTTACAAATGTCATTATTTACTGGGTATAATTTAATTGATCATCACATAGTGTGATCATCATATATTACTCAGCTTCACGCTGTATCCTGCACATGGCAGGGCAGGCAGTGGGTTAAGACAATCCGTTCTACTTCCGCTTCCTACTTTCAGCCGAATTTGAGGCATTGCGTGTTGAGTGGCGGAATTCAACGCCGCGTTTTACCTAGAATCAGAGCAAAGAAATAAAATCATAAAATATTTGAATCAAAAATATTAAATATTTTTGATTATAAGATTAATATTAGAGCCGCGATAGGCCTCTATAACATAATTAATGCCACAAATACATTTGGATCAGTTAATAATCTCAATCAAGCCCCAACAAGTTTACCATATTGACTACCAGACTCCAGACGTGTCTGTTACTCTAACTGCTCGCGTTATCAATTGCAAATTATGCAAATTGAAGCTTCCAACGTAAATTGTTGACTTGGCTTTATCCGGTGAATATACGATTATACTCTCGCCATGTTGAATTTGAAACAGAAATTAGACTTAAGTTATTAGACGCTACTATCACTGGTTCGCATGCGTTTACGATGATGTTATTACAGATGATTCAATCAGGCATTTCGGCTGTTTTACGTTTTTATCGTGTAGCAGTAGGGCTGGGGGAGCTGTTCACTACTTTTTATTCAAGTTTTGAGACTGAGTGCTAAGTGATAAAACTCAACGTCCCGATAATATTTTAAATATAGTCGTCACTGTAGTGACAGTAGCAGGTAAATGTGTCATTCTTGGACAAAAGTTTGATGTAGGAACTTTTTACTTATTTTTAGTACTGGTCGATTGTCAAAAGGATAGGATGTATTCTTACGTAAGCTCGCGTATTACGTACTTTTAGTTGTAAAGATGCTGCCTACAATTTTTTAAATACAAGTGTAAACATCAATGTCTGACTTTGAAGTCGCAATTTCTATAGTATTATACGTACCAATAAATATTTTTTTTAAATTATACAACGAAACGCACGTTATATAAATTTATTTTAGTAAAGGAAAAATGGAATTTTATTAGTTACACTGAACAGGTACACACCTCCTGGTATGGGGAGAAGCATACATGAAAACTGAAATGAATAAACAAGTTCTACACTGTTAAGCGCGAAACTCTGCTATCATGATAATAACATTTTTATTTTGCTACACGTTGCAAAGAAAGTACCTTTTGCAAACTGAAAACTCAAACTTTCACTGCGATGCTATACAGAGTGCAGACTGAGCGTATCCATACAAACGGGAGTTTAGAACAAACCTCGGCTAAAGTAAAATAAAAACAGTTGGAAGAGCATCGGATTTTCCTTTTTAACTTGCAAAGTAAATATGTGTCAAGACAAGTGTTGAGTTGATATTCTTATTTTCGTTTGCTCTATTATTATGCTTAATTGGATTTTTTCATTATTTATTTAGTCGTCATATCATTTAAAGACTACTCTGGTCTGAGAAATGCAACTTGGGGTCTTACATCTTATTCAGGCAGTAAATGTGCAAAATTTGATTATTGTAGAATAATATCAATGTAAGACGTAACATTTGCTAAAAGCTATTATTTTCATTTTATCGCTGGCAATTTGGGTTGAAAGTGGAGGATATCTTGATACTAGATTATCTTTGCATTTTCTTGTAGATGTGTCAAGATATAAATTACTTCTTCATGTACTATCCCGGTCAAAGCGTGTCAGAGGGAACCTTAAAACTTAGTGATAGGACACTCGGTTCCCCTTAAAACAATACCTTTATCCACCGAATCTCAAGGCATTGAGTGTTGAGTCAACGTGAATCTGAAAAAAGAAACTGCTAATAAGTTTGATTAAGAAAAATAAAACACAAAAATATAAATGGACGTGCAAAGAGCCACAGATAAATAAAATCTGTATATATAGAAATCAAATGTTAAATATATAAAAATATATATTAATTTGATCTTTTAATATTCAATACTTTTTATTCTGTTACAGTGGTCACCGGATCCACGGATGGAATCGGAAAAGAATATGCCAGGCAGGTTTGTATTTTTTTAAAATATTAATAAAATGATAAATATTTGATAACTGCCAATGTCGAGTACATTGGCAATTATCAAATATTTATCATGGCAGTTAAAAATTCAAAAACATATTAATGACTTATGATTATTACTTACATGTATGATTTAAAATTTTACTACTTATTTTTTTTTATTATGGTTATTATATTTTTTGTAATAATTTAATTAAATATACAAAAAATATAAATATAAATATCATTTAAAGATTTTTTTTCAGCTTTATTCTCATAGCAGGGTAGGCAGAGGTAGAAACCTGGTAACCTAGTGTTAAGGCACTCCGTTCCGTTTCCCACTTTTCGCCGAATTTGAGACATTACATGTCGAGTGGCAGAACTCAACGCCGCACTTTGTCTTAACATTTAAAATAATGTATGTTTAACTAAAAAATATAGAGAAAAATGTCATATTATAGTAAAACTTTTTTTTTAAATTTAAATTGATGTTTCTATAATAAAACAACTAACTTAAATAATTTATAAATAATATATTATGCTTTGTAGTTCTTAAGTTAAAGACGGATATAATTATTCATATTTATTCATACTTCTTAACAATACTTGTGAAGTCTTGAAATAATTCTACATTATTGAAGTGGCTTTGATTATTCAACATAAAGTTAGTTATAAAATATTATCGTTATAACACCTACGTAAGTTATAGGTATATATAAACTACTAAAATAAAAAAGAACATATCTAAGTAACAAAAATCACGTCAATGCAAAGGAATTTATTTTTTTACTAAATGTGGTGAGTTGTCTCTATCGTTTTCTTTTATTAATTGAGGAACGGAAGTAGAACGGAGTTCCCTCTGCCTACCCTGCCATGTGCGGGATACGGCATGAAGCCGAGTTTTCTCTTTTTATACTCGAGTGTTTTTAAATCAGTATTTTTAACAAAAATGTACTTATATATTGATTACTGAATAAATAATCACTTATTGAAGATTCACTTTAACCCTATAGGAATGAAAAGCAAAATGCTAAATATTAGGATCTTATTTGACCCTTTTCTGCTTAGCTAATTTTATATGTATATGTATGATACACACTATTGTCATTTACAATACCAAAACCATCTCAGGCATAGGTACAGAAATTGTAAAGTGCTTTAGCAAACAATGGTCTCTTTCAGTAAAGTTACCATAAGCATCTCGCACAGGAACAGTTCATTTCCTTGTAATGACATTAATAAATTAAATTACCAAATTTTAGATGTTTCATGTGATCAAATTTATGACAGGTTGTGGATTTGATCTCCACTCGAAGATGTGAGATATTTAATATTTTCAAAAGAAATATTTAATATTTTCTTTTCTTCGCTCGGGTAACAAAGCAAAACAGCGATGAGTTCCGGCTCCAATTCGGCAGGAAGTGGGGTAAGAAAGTGGAACGGAGTGACTTAACACTAGGTTCCTAAGTTCCCTCTGCCTACCTTGCCATGTGCAGATACAGCGAGAAGGTAAATAAAAAAAAGATACGATAGCAAAATTATATAGTTCACTTGCATTGTATACTGCCATTATAATTGCTAATTTCGTTAAATTTACATAGATTTAAAGATTAACAGGAAATGAACTTGAATTCTACGGAAGTGTTAAAAATTCCGAATAGTAATTATTATAGCTTGAGGTTCTTTGGAAGGTTAAATCTGTTTTTTAAATTTTATTTCTTTCTTTCCGGATGCCAGGGTAGTGTATCTTGTTTATCACTTTCACTTTTTTTTGAATAGCGTGGTAGAAAGGGAGAGCTCTAGTCAAGGCAGTCCGTTCTCTGTTTTCCATATTTTAGACATTGAGTTTTAAATGACGTAACTCAACTCGCTTTCTTGTACCGGAATTAATAATAATATTTTTAAAATTTGCCAAAGTCAGTCAGTCACGGTCACAGTCAGTCGACGATGGCCAATATATAAAATAAAACTTCAAAATTTATAACTTAGTATATTAAACTTTAAAGTTATCGGTGTCTGTACATTTATAAAAAACACAGATTTTCAAATATATTTTCTGTCTGTGCCTTTGTGCACGCCGATATCAAAAGCAGCGTGAAATATTTAAATGCAAATTTTACTATTATTTGTTTTATTTTAATTTTAAGCATTTTCTTGAACAAAATTACTACAAAAAAATTATTGAAACACCGTATTTTTTTTTTTTATTGCCTAAATGACATACTACGAAATAAATATTATACTGAAGTGGCTAACATTTTTCTTTTCAATATATGAATACGATTTCATATATTATATATGTGATATTCTGGCAGGCGAAAACGTAAGCGGGTCGCTAGTTTGTAAATAAATAAAAAAAAGCAATTGATTAACAAATTTTTACTTAATTTAATTACTGGGGGATGAATTATTTTCATTTCCTTACGAGACAGCGCGGCGTTGAGTTCCTCTAATGACATAATTACTTGACTTTATAATAATCTCAGTTATGCTAAAAACACCTGAGAGCTCCTTTTTTAGTTTTGTTATTATAATATTATGTTATTTGTTGCAGCTGGCATCACGTGGTTGTGATATCATTCTGATTAGCCGATCCATGGATAAATTGAAGGCAACGGCAGCAGAAATTGGTATGGTTTGATTCTGTGATACGTATTTTTTTCGAGAATATTTAAAAGATACTTCACATGTTATAACGCAAATTCACACAAATTTAAAATCTGTATTTTATGTTTTATGCTAGAAAGGCCCAAATCACGTCCGTAAATGTTATTATATTTTTATAAAAGAATAACATAAATTTGATCTTGGTACTTACTTTGGTAAAACAAAAGATAGATACTTAAAAAAAAGATAGTCGCCATAAAGAAAATGTCATGTGCACAGACTATATTAAACTATAATTTAAATATTAAAAAAAAAACATGAAAATAAAATAAAAACACTTTTTAAATAAAAAGTTTATGAGTTAGTCTAAACTTTCACAGAAAATGAATTTAACGTGAGCACAAAGATAATCCAAGTGGACTTCAGCGACACCGAGACCATCTACGATAAGATATCTAAAGAGATAGCCGATCTCGAGATCGGCACTCTCGTGAATAATGTTGGCATTTCATATAGCTATCCTGAATATTTTCTGGAAATTCCCAATTGGTAAGTATTTTGCTTTTTTTTTCAAATTTTCCTGGTATAAGGATATAAAGCATTTTAAGGTATTTTGAGAAATTTTGCAACATGTTAAGTTTCAACTTTTTTCCAGTCAGAGCCGTGTCTGTTAGCCACGCAGTTCCAAAAACGTTTTAATTTAAATACAATAATAGGAAATTAACAAATGAATCTACAAATGAATGCTTTGTTATTTTTTACGACAGTTACAACTATTAGATATATTAAAAAGCATCATTAAATCAAACATACGTATATAATCATTTGTTGTAGTCGTACTCTTTATAAAAGTCTTTTCAAAATAAATGATAAGCATTAATATAAATCACCTTATCTATTAAATGTTAATATAAATGTTGCAAATGTAAGTCTTACAATCTCTTTTTAGATGAGAATCAAACCAGCAATTATTCATAATTCATTAAAAAATTGATTTGAACTTCAATATTAATCTTTATGTATTAAAAACATTTATTAATTTTGTTTTTGTTTATTTTTATGAACAAAACTGGTAAACGGACAAGGAAATGTGAAGGCTAGTCTCCTTTTAAAAGTCCTTAGCTGACATTTTACGTTTTAATTTATAGCTGCATCGTGTTTTTTTGATAATTTTACTAAGCGGATCAATAATACACAACATAATAAAAAAAAACTTTAGTATTTGTAAGCATTAAAATTTAGATCTTAATGAACTCGTTAGTTATTTGATACTAAAAAATGTAAGATCAGTGATAAGATTATTATTATCGTTTTAACTGCTCGTTTTCTTTACTTACGCTACTTTCATAGTGCTTATTATAACCTCGTAAATACTTTCACTGTATCATGTCCTACGTCATTTCTCTTTAGGGTAATGCAGCCGGTATTAAGTCAATCTTCGTCTTGTAGAAGCGAGGTATTCGCATAATCTATAATTCAGGCCCTAATGATTCTTTAAGGATAAGGATTAATATTTAAAGAAATTAATGTATTGATCGATGATATCAATCCATTTTTTTAAAAATATTGTATATGTTAAGAAAAATATAATTTAATTTACGAAAATCGGTGACATACATAATATTAAAATTAGAAATAGGGTGCCTGTAACACGATTGCATCGAGTCCAATTTTGTTTATGGAACAATGTGTTACACTATTACAATAAAATCCCAGAAGACGTCAGACAATGATCTATATCACAATTTTAAAAAGTTGTGAAAAGACGTTAGTGTGTTAAAGGTTATTACCAAATTAACGATTTTATAAATGATGACACGCCTTGGGAATCAAATCCTCACTCCAATCTATTTTAAAAGTGTCATTGTCATTTAAAAATGTTAATCTGTAAATAATTGATATTAAACAAATGCCCCGCACCCCGGGGCAGCAGTACCGGCGCAACAAAAGTTATGTTCCGCCGCTTCTCACATCTGAGGTAGTTAGTACCTTTAGTGAACCGATGATAAATTGTTTGACGTTAAAAAATAAAGCACGTAACTTTTTATTTAGAATAAAATATTTGAATTTGAATTATTATTAAAGTTATTCATATAAAGCTACCTAATAATAAATAAATATTAACTCTAAAATACAAAAAAACAAAACATATACATGCATGCATGCGACTGTAAAGCATGCATAGACTGTATTTTCGATTTCCACTCTGAGAAACAAACTACTTAATATTTTTAATTTTCACAACTCCAAACGTAATATCCTAAGAATTCGAAAAGTCAGGAACGGAAGAAAATTTAATTATTTATAAAACTCTTAATATGAATGGAGTGTCTTGACACTAGGTTCCCAAATTGCCTTTTATTTGCCCATTCTGTTATATGCGGGATCTGTATCGAGTAAAGCAAAAAAATACTTTTCAAATATACAATATTTTCTACAATATTTTACACCACCGATAGTTGCGTTTAATATCAAGCGATTGAAAATTGAACGCAGCAAACCGCTTTCAGAACGATTTTCGAAACGAATGGCAGCAGGTGTTCCGGTAAATAAGTGAAATTGAAATATTATACCTTCTATGCTACCTAAATCTAGTCGGTACTTTTGGAGTGTGAACCTCTATAGATAGGTTATGATTTTATAGCTTAAATATAGATTTGAAACTTTATTAGAAAATGTTTAAACACTTTTTAAAGGCAGCTGTGGTGGAAACGACTGCTCGTGCAAACCGATATACCACTTTAAAAACTAAATGAACATATGGCACGTTTGCTTTAAGCTACGTCGAAGTTCTTATACACTTCTTACAACTTACTTACGTTGTTAGCATATCTTATGGGGAGATATTATATATATGGGGAGATTTGACAAATTTCTGCTACCCATAGTTTATTTTATTTCTCTCGAATAATTATTTAGCAAGGAAATGGTATTTATTGAATGTTTTTGTGACTTTTTTATGTACTGTTATGTCGAATATCGCTTAAGAAATCCACAAAACCATTCAACTTAATATTGTATATATGTGTTCAACCAACAAACTCAAAATACTTATCATCCTGTACGTGTCTGTAACCTTTGCTTTGTTTTTCTTGCTACCAGGGAGAAAACTATCAACAATATCTTAAAAGCTAATATAGTATCAGTGACACGAATGACAGGCATCGTTTTACCCGATATGGTGAAACGTGGGAAAGGAGTGGTCATTAACATCGGATCTGGATCCTCTATGATACCCAGTCCGCTTCTTACTGTATACTCGGCTTCTAAGGTAACGTATTGTAAACTTTTTATATTTTAATATGATATGTAATATTTTAGAAAACGTATCAGCATACGAACGCACGGGATTTAGGAACCCGTGACCCCTCGGAAACTGTTCAAGTTAATGGTGTTGTAGAGAGCTTATTGGTGTTGTTAGTATTATTGTGAGATTCTTATAAATTTACGTTATAAAATAATAATTAAGAATATTTTTTTGAACGGAGCTGGATTGGATTGGATTGGATTTTGGATTTATTTTAACTATGAAAGGACACTGTAAAAGTGATAAAAACATATTTTCTTGACTTTTAAATGATTTTTTATGGTTTTCTGAGTATCGAAACTACTTAAATGATGATGAGATGTATGAATATTTATGAGAAATAGAGAGAATGTTAAAAATATTTATGTTGTTGATGTGATCTGGATTCATTATGTCTAATTAAAAAAGAGCATCTTAGACATAAAATTAAAAGCCTCTTAAATCGACATAAATATTATAATATAATTCTTATGTTTACCGAAAAAAATAAGAGATAAATATGACTTTGTACTATATATAATTTTAGACGTTACATACATAAATTAAAATTCACAGAATAAAACTTATTTTATTGGTATTTTTAGTCGTATATATATAGTACGGCCAGCAAGACTTTGCTGCACTACATTTAGCTCTAAAGGGGCTGTACAGATATAATTTAGTTTGTTTTACTTTTTATTGTTTTCTTCCCAAGTGTACAATGCCCAAAAGGTGACAGCCGAACTATCCTAACTTCAATTCGATATACATCGGCGGACTATATAACATAACCTTCTCTTACAGGCTTTCGTGGACAAGTTTACTGAAGGCCTCCAAATGGAATACTCCAAGACGGGTATCATTATACAATGCGTTTTGCCCGGTTTTGTCTGCTCCAATATGTCTGGCATTCGTCGTACTGGCTTTTTGGCACCCACCCCCAAAACATTTGTCAAATCTGCACTGTCTTTAGTTGGAATTCTGTCTAGGACCCCCGGATATTTTCCTCATGAGTTTTTCTTTGGTCTAGTCAACCATTTGAATGGTATTGCCAGTCCATTTGTCAAGTGGCTCACCGTCCGCACTATGGAAAATACACGCAGGAAGGCCATCAAAAAGTACAAAAAACAGTAATTTGGTATACGGGAAGCTATGTTATTATTATGTTTATGTAATATTTATGTTGTAATTAGCACTGCATGCTCTAAGCCAAAGAAGCGCTTGTCAGACTCTTAGTTTTACTTCCTTTTATGTTTGGTTAGATGAACGCAAATACTCCAAAATGAAGTCGGTTTGAATGGTCTACCATATAATTAATACTTTGCTCAATTTTTTCGATATGTTTTACTAATATAACAGTAATTTTACATGTTTTTTTTACATTTTTTCTACATTTTTCTTAACATTATAAATACAATATTTTGTATATTTCCTTGAAAATATGGACTGTAAACTAGATCAATTGTACTGACCTCATCAATCGTCCTATTTTTAACTTGTACATATTATTTTCGACATTCTTGCTTTGCACTTTTCTATAAGAAATGTATTTTCAAATCTTCTGGTGTCAAAAAATGTGTATATTTTAAGCTATTTAAATAATATATACTTAAAGGCATAGGCGGAAAGATAGCCGATGTACTACAACTTATTAAGTTATTAAAATCTAGAACAAAGGAAAGATACGCCATTTTCTTTTAAGTGGTTTTAAAACACTTAGAAGGTAATGCATATTGAAAATATAGTGTTAAATGGGCTAATTAGATTAAGTAGGTAATATAAAATATCATAGTCAATATAAAATATTCATAAGAGAGTTGAGAAAGAATGAGCATTTACTAAAGTAAATATCTCTCTGCTCAATTAAAAAATGAGGCATGATATAAAAATAATGGAATTAATCAATTATATTTATTAATATTAATATGTCGTCGTATTAATACTTCGGATCGTGTCAAGATTTTATGTTTCATAGTATAAGTAGTGGATGGGAATATTATAATTAAAGATATTCAGCAATTAAACAGTTTAAAACTGATATTGGTGTTTTATTAACGAGCTTTCGGTGGCGGTATTAATTTACAATGTAAATACAAATTATTATAAGTCTTTACAAAAAAATAATATTAACAAACAAAAAAACAAAATAACTTTACATTCATAAAACACTTTTGTAAAGTGTCTAAAATTAAATAAAACACTTTTATGAAGTGTCTAACACCCAATTTAAAGTTGTTTATATTTAAATAAATAATATTTATTATTTTATTGAACTGAGTTAAATTACCACCAGCTAGGATGGCCAGTTGAGGTGTGACGGTCCTATGTAAGCATACCGTAGGGTACATGTATCCTATGGAAGTACGTAGAATAAATGAATCCGGCGGTAAAGAAGTCGATCATTTCTATTAATTTCCTTTTAAATTTTCACCTCATGTTATGCACAATATCATAATATAATTAACATAATGTAATATCGTAAACAAATTAGTTGTGTCTTCGACGCCCACGAAATCCGTGTTCTTTTCTTCGCTCAGGTTCGAAGCACAGCGTTAAGTTCCGCGACTCGAAAAATGGGCAGCTAGTGAGCAACAGACTGTCTTACCACTACGTTCCTCTTCGTTATTTCAGAAATATTAATAGATGAAAAAAATACTTATGGAATTTTCTGAATCTTGTAAGACTTCTTAACATGTAAAGACATTGTAGAATTAATCTTATATGTATATAGCATCTGTAGATTTAGCCAAAAATGTTATTTTACCTATTCTTTTTAACAATATCTCGGCAAAACTTCAAGGTGTGTGGTATGTACATATATAATGTTGGGAATCATTTTGGAAAAATAAGTTGAAAATTAAGTTCTAATTACTTAATATTTTTTACAGGAAATCAAAAATGGAAGCCTGATGTTAATATAAAAAGTATCACTTTATTCAAAAAAGATACGAGTACAATATTTCCGTGGGAAACGCATTGTATGTATGAAGTATGGATGTATTGTATGCATGAAGTATAACAAGCGAACAATCTAATGATAATTAAATTATAAAGTTAAATTAGTATAACGTGTTTTTAAATTAATATACCAAGATATGTAATTATGCTAAAATTGGTTTTTAGTAATATTTTTGTCTCAGCATGAACGCTGTATCCCGAACAGCGCAGGGTGGGTTGGGGTTCTTGGGTACCTAGTATTATGCCACTTCGTTTCATTTTCCACTTTTAATATTTTTGTTGAATTTAAATGTTTATAAAATATAAAATAGCGCTGTTGTTGAAACGTGATAATTTGTAGTACAAGTGAGTCCAGTTTCTCGATATTCTTTAGTAAACTAGCGTTTTGCTAAGTAGCTACATTCAGCTTTAATGTACTTAAATGAAAAAACTAGTAAAATACTTCTGGAAGTCTCCCTAGGAAGACTTAAGTTGGACCATTCTCAGTGTCTCCTTAGTGTCTAACTTTTTTCACAATATAGTCTTTGATGAAGAGCGGTGTTGAACGCCGCCTAAAAGTTTCTCTTGTTGAATGGAGCGTTGACAAGATCGGGCAAATTGCGGAGCATGAAGCCTATCTTTGCTATGTGAAATAAAACGTTGAAATGTTTTTTAAAATTTCAAAACGTTTTTCGTACCTATTATTTATAAAAGATTAAAATTCATATTTTTAAACAATACAATAAAACATCGTTGTTAGAATAGGAACCTTGTGTCGTTTTTGTTTATGATTTTTATAAAAAGATTTTATTTTAAAAAATGTTATAAATATTTTCGTTATTCTTTTATAAAATTTAATTTATTATGAATTTTATGTAGAAGGTCAGAGCATTTAGTCTGCGCACATATTTATTATTAATTTTAAGGATTTGTTTAGTTTTTTATTAAAGTCATTATTTTACTAAAACTGTACCTAAGTATATCTCTTTGTTTAATGTGATGTAAACTTTTTTTAGAAGTGAATTTTCTTTTATAATTATTGATCCATAAACAAAACTGCCTAAATCTATGATTTTATTGCTACACTGTCAAAATTAACACTCATTTTCCATGTCATAAATATAAAGAAAGAAAATTTTAATACAAAAACAAAACCAAAAAAAAAACTGATAATAATATGAAAATTTAGAAGGAACGATGCAACCCAGCTAAAATGTACGGACCGTAAAGTTATAACATGGGTCGAAAGCAATCTGACACAACTTGCGGATTAAGTTTCAATTTGAATCAGCTATTAATGATAATAGGTTCTATCGTCATCCTTGTTTTACTATTTCTTATAGTCTGTCATATAGTGAACGGACGGTCTTGATATGGGGAGGAAAAACGAAGTTTGCTACAATATCGATGTTCTCCAAGTACTGCTGATAGCGTTCGCCTTCGTGACTCTTCTCGTTGTAATGAGCTGGATGTGTAAATATTTTCAAGGGACTTAAGTATTATCAAGATACTTGGGTTTTGCCTAAAAACTTAGACACATAAAGACTGCTAAGAAGTTTTCTAAAACATTAGAAATTTAGTTTTTGACCCTACCTAGAAGCGAAGGAAATTAGACAAAATGGGAAATTGCAACTTATCGTTCAGTCTGAACCAACTTTTAACTGTCGTTGGTTCAATGGTGGTCCTCGGTATTCTATTTTTCTTAGTATGCAACATACTTATGGGCAAAGAAGTGTAACATTAAAAACATGGCAAACAATGACGACGAATCATTTCAATTCATATTCATCGGCTTCTCGTTTGTCCTGTGGCTTATTTCAATGAAATATTTGTGTAAATATATGCAAGAATTACCTCCGTAGTTAAATTTTCATATTATAACCACTTTGCGGCACACCGCATATTTTGAGATCGCCACAGACCAAAATGAAATTGTAATCGCAATTAACGTTTATTCTCATTTGTATAAACATTCCAAAAGTTTTTACTGTAATGTTATTTTCACATGATATGTAAAATTGTAACTGAAATAAAGATTTGTTTGTTTTTGTATTTTTTTTTTGTTTTTGTTTTAAAATAACGACCCGCCGCGGCTTCTCATACTTGAATTGCACTATTTTATTTACTAATTATTTTCTTGTTCTTATAAAGTTATCACTTTTAAGACAATATCTAAATATTAAAAACAAGAATTTTGGCTAAATGAAAAAAATGTAGCTATTATGTCGAACTACATATTTTAAATAGATGTAGGTACTTACCTTTTTTATTTATCCCCGATTTAATTCCGACTGACTTTTTTATTTATGATTGATTTAAATAAAACAAACACTAAATATTGAACGCGAAGCAACACACAAAGTACCCACAGACAAACAGATAAAAACTTTATAAATCACTATTTTAGGCTCTATTAAATTAATAAGGAGCACTTTTGAGATTTTTTACATATATTTTTCATGTGTAGGCCTGTCGTTGCGAAGCCGGACAAGCGTGTGACTGTAACTATCAGGTTGTGAGTTCGATCACCAGTCGAGGAAATGTCAATTTAAATATTTAATATCTTCATTTTCTCGCTCTGGTACAAGGCAAAACTCGGCGTTGAGTTCCGCCATTCAACACGCAATGCCACAAATTCGGCGTAAAATGAGGAACAGATAGTCTTAACATTAGGTTCACAAGTTCCCTCTGCCTACCCTGTCATGTAAGGGATACAGGGTGGAGATGAGTATCTTCCATGTACAGACAACGATTAGTCACAGATTTATAATAAGTAGGTATAGATAGTTATTTACAGTTGTACCTATAAAAGTAAAATCCTTCTATAGTCTAAAGATCTGAAACAGCTTTAGGGTAACATAAGTAAGGAAATTAAAACAAAAAAAAGGAATTAATCAATGAGGCAGAAACGTCTGATTTCTGGCTAAATATTGACAATGAAATTGAGTTTGGTTTTCAAATATTCATTAATTAGGCGGAAAGTGATGAGCATGGAGTGTCAATAGCTTCTCAATGTCAATATCTTTAAACAATGAATATGAAATTAACAAAAGTATAATATTAACAATTTCTCCAAGGGTTTATTCCATTTTTAAATATAATTAAATTACTTGAAATGTGTTCGATACCATACGGAAGTTCCTACCTATATATTTTTTTCAGCTTCATTCTGTGTCCCGCACATACCAGGGTAGACAGATGGGACCTAGTGTTAAGACACTCCGTTCCACACTTCCCTTTCCGCCGATATTGAAGCATTGCGTAAGTGGCGAAACTCAACGCCGCGATTTGCCTTGTTACCAGAGTAAAGAAATATTAAATATTTCATTTCCTCGAGTGGGGATCGAACCCACAACTTGTCGATCACAGTCACACGCTTGTTGCCGCGGCGCCACGACAGGTTACAATTTTCCGTTGTTTATATACACATACAAATGTGTTTCTTTAGGTACATAGTAGTTATATATTTAACTTATTTTATATTTATATATCTATGTGTAATAATCATTAACAGTCCTTATAAAATAATTGATAGGTATTTTTTACAGCACGAGATCTGACTATGTCAAAGTTCACGCCCTTGTCATCTAATTGCTTATATACTTATAACTATGATTGATGCAATAAATAAATATTAATGAGTTACAAAATGTTAATAAGGTAAGAACATTATTCTTTATACGTATTCTAGGTAGACCGTATACAAAATGGACGGAAAGTCGAAAATTTATATAGCATAACATTGTAAAGGCCCTCGATTCTCCGTTTAGCAACTGATACACATTATTAGAAATATCATCCTACTTCACCACAATAGCCCCAAGCACCAAAAACTATTCCAGAACAGTCATCTAGAATATTAGGTTCCCGAAGCATGTTCTTACGTACGGTACGTAGGGGAAATACGGGCAAGACGGGGTGGTGGACAAGGAGGTGCAGCAGCTCTGTTAAGACCTTCTAGTCGCGTAAAGAAGTTCAAAGTTTCACAGAAAATATGTTGTTATGACGGCTCTTACTGCAATCTCATATGTGATTTCAGCGACACGTATGTTTTAGGTTATCGAAATAAAAGTGATTTCAGCAAATATTCTGCTTATTTTCTCGATTCATTTTAGACGAGTTTAGTATACAAATAATAGTAGTGTTAAAGTTGATAAGAGTTTATCCACATCATAATAAATCAGTTTTACCTGCTAGCCTTATCAACGGATGTTGATAAAGGTAAAACTAATTTATTTCCGTTTTGTTTTCTGTTTATTTTGAATATTTTTTTAATACGTAGAGACCTATGAGGGCAAGATGGGGTATGTCTACCACATCTTGTACGTTCTAAATTTTTGAAATTATTATAATCTAAAAATGACGATCTGGTTTCGCAACAATCCAGGGATGATTGTAATAATGCGGTATGTTGCAAAAATTTTCAGACAGGCATTCATAGAATCATCTACCATGGCAACAGCTGTAAATGGCTTGAAAAAGTACAGAATTTGGCCTTGCGATCTGACGATCTTTTCTAAAACCGACTTTGCTCCTTCGTTAGTGACTGATATTTCGCTCATTTAAGCACTGACCACAAATGTAGCAGTCACAGCACCTGCTGAGTTAGAAATGCAGCAGGTTCACATTATACCTATGCTAGATATCAGTGAAGCTATCTCGTGCCTCACCTCTAAATTTCCACTGTTTCAACACCGGTAGTGTTGAAACAGTGGAAATTTACAAAGCCATTTATAGTGTTCTTACATCAGCAACTATTCATGACACAGCTACGGTGATTGCTGCTACCTCGTTGAGTCCTCCGCCCGATTGTTCCACGTGGGTCGATGAAATAGAAATAGACAAAAGACCAACTACGCCACAACGGTCAACAGTAAGTAAATTCTGTTGTTAATCCGGGTAATATTTACTATATTATCCCTTCCAGTAACTCGTAAAACTTCAAGTGTGACTCGTAAACAAAAAAAACAGCGAGTATTACTGAGTCACCGTGTAAAAAGTAAAGAGACTTAAAGAAGCGATTTAAAAAAAGCAGGTCACGGAAGAGAATAAACATAAAAAGAAAAAAAAATCAAGTTGGAGAAGATGAAAAGAAGGATAAAAAAAACTAAATAATACGGGAATCGTCATAAAAAAACGATAGATAATCGCAAATCGTCCTATAACAAGAGTGATGCAGATATTTATTTACATTGGAATGAAGGCTAGATTGGATGGTTTTCTCGGTGGCAAGTGGGCAATTTTTTCTTGTGCTAAAGTGGATGACGAAGACAATGAAGCAACATTCACCTATAAATTCTGCCAAAAAATGTACGTGAAATTCTATGCCCCATCTTGACCCCTAGGGGTAACCCACTTTACCCGAACTAGAGGGTAATACGGGGTGGTGGGACTTTTTATATTTTTAAATCTCTAGAATAATAATTATGCTATCATTGTTTCTAAAATTATAAAAAAAAATAAAGACTGATTACCAAAGGAAGATTTTAAAATACATATGATTATTATTTAAGTATAATAATATTATGGTTTCAGTTTTATTGCTCTTTAATTGTTGTTTGTTTGTTTGTATATCAAACAAATCTTGCCCGTATCTCCCCTACATATGTAGGTAGGTAAAGGCACAAATTTTACTTATTATTAATAACAAGCAGTCCCGCAGTAAATTACAAAATGCTCAAGAATTTTTACAAAAGAAACAGACATGATGCACGGGAAGTTTTACTTTTAACATCTTTGCAACTGTTCAATGAACGTATTAAGATGCACTAGTTTAATATTTCATGCACTTTGCAAGAATACTGGAATCCTTCTAGTGGCGCTCGGAGAATCCTAACGACAAACTTTTATAAATTTATGATAACTTTTAATCTAATGACATGTGTTGGAAGGTGATTACATAGCGTAAGTAATTAGTTTATTATTTGTATTATGTTGTTAGAAATTTAGTTTTAGTTACATCATGAAAGTGTATGACACGTTTAGTAATAAAGGGAAATTATGATGAAAACAAACACTTTTGTATATAAAGTTTACCAATTATTCAGAATATATGAGCTATAATTTCTAATCTATTTTATACTTAATTAACCTAAATGAAAATGTTCTAAATAGATGTGTTTAATGATATCTCTTGTCTACTCTCATATTACCCACGGCTTTGTATGCGTGATCAAATGGAAACAACTAAAACCAGTGACATACTGTAGGACCCCGTGGTAATTATAACGACATATACTGTGGGTTACGTCAAATCGTAAAACTGACTAACCAATAAAAAAAACCCATTTGAACCAGCAGTTCCTGAGTTTAGCGCTATCATCCAAGTAAATTCTTAGGCTTACATTGCTACAGAACTTTAATCACTAAGGAATATTATGTAGATATTGATTAAGAACAGTTGTGGCTGCAAATTTAAAATTAGGGAAATGTTTATATTTCTAATAAATGCGACCCTTGTCTTCAGAAAAAAACTCAATGATGATCAACTCAATGATGGTAGATAAGTGCACTAAAAAGGAGGACATATGTATGGTCTCTCATTTTAATACGTATAGGTCATATTATATACCCCAAAATATATAATATTAACCTACATAATCCATATTTTTCATTTTACCTACGAAGCTTTACAAAAGTAGGTACGTCCTTTATCGGCGTTCAATCACTTACCTTCTATTACGTACAAATGCCACTCAAATATTAAGATGCTCGTTACAAATTATAAAAGCCATTAGCGTATGGAAATGATTTATTGTAAGCTATTTGTGAAATTGGAGTTCTTCAGATTTATGGTCGTATTGATTGATTCGTATCCGTACATCTATTTTCAACAAAATTATTATTGTTTTTTTACCACTTAACACTATCACCTAAATGATTTTATAAAATATTTCAAATATATGAGAATTTAATTATATAAATAGATACAATAAACTTGGAGATTTCCACCCTTGTGGCATAGTTTTGCTATCTGATTGAATAACTATAATTCAAATATTTAGATATATTAAAAATATTTTTAAACTTCTTTTTTCAAAAAGTAGAAGGTTCTATATTCGTTTACTATATATTTTTTTATGTTTTTGAGTTCATTTGTCCATCATTTGACATTATTACATGAAACACATCGTGTTTCATGTAATAATGTCTTTGATTTTCGCGATTGTTACAAATTTTAAATGAAACACTTTTAACCGGATTAATCGCGTTTATTGATTGTTAAACAAGTCTTTTGGAAACCCGACATTCCCAACACTTTACAGTAGTCCGGGTAGATTACCCGTGACCAATGATTACTGTAAAGTGTTTATCCGGTTCAAAGTTTTTCATTTAAAATGTGTTTCATGTATTTTATTATAATTGTCATAATGTATATGATAATATCCTTCCTAAATATATTGAATTATAAAATATATAATTATCTTAAGATATATATATTTTTTTAATGCAATATATTTAGGACGGATATTTTTTGTGTTTTTTTGGTTGCACTGCAGAATTAACGAATAATCATAATAAATACTTTTTAAAAATTGTCATCTAATTATACAAACACACACATACATGAGGATGGGATCCGTCACTCTCTTTTTTAGTTTCACGTTGTGGGTTCCCTGTATATAGGTACCAGAATATACAAAGGTAATCTAGGGTAAAAGTTTTTCATTCCCCATGCGCCGCAGATTTTTTCAGAATCTAGTCTGTTTAATAGCGGAAGTCGACAACGCGCTTTGTTACCGTTACCAGAGTGAGGCAATTAAAATAATGTAAAAGATCTTACACATTTTTACACATTTACACATTTTTAGTGCAATAAATTTCCAGGCAAAGTGCGTAGTCACGAGTGTTGCAAAGATTTTCAAAAAAGTTTATTACTCAATATACACGATTAATAAAGTTAAATTTGCTTTATTTGTAATGAAAATACGCAAACACGGTCCCAAAATAATAAATTCGTTATTTAACCCGCAATCTCTGGATATAGACAACGTAGTGACGGTATAGGATGCTCTCTCAGTGCACTATAAAAACAGGACATGCGTAAAAATAAACAAAAAATAGTAAAACGCAGCCAAAGCAAATTGGAATACATTTGTTACCATTTACAAAATATTTGACCCTATTCGAAGCGGCGGGAAATATTTAAAAAAATAAAAATTCAATCCACCGGGTTTTTACAGTAAATAGGATCACCGAATACGTCCGGATCTCAGACAAACTAAATTAAACTTCACGTTCGTATTGGAACGAGATGCAGACCGAATTGGATTTTAATATTAATGACAAATCGTGCTGACTGACTAACTTTTTGTTATTCTAACTTGACAATGGTAAATTTTACTTCAACTCATATTTATAGAATGATTTTATCTTTAAAATTCAAAAAGTTTATGAAATAATAAGTTATATGTTGTATTTCAACAATTCATTCATTCAATTTGGAGTTTACGTGTTCATAAATGGTAGAACTTGAACAGAGTCACAAAATCAGTCTATCTAGACTATCCTTTATCTTATCTAACTATCCTTTATCTAAAGGAATAACATTTTATTTTTACTATTTTCAAAATGTTAACCACAGTTAGGAACGAAAAATATTTAGTTGGAAAATGTATGAATAATTGAACGTAGCGATCTTCCAAGAACTCACCACTGCACTCGAGCTAGCTCTATCTATGAACGTATGGGTAATTGGTCAGAGCGCTTGGATGGATTACAAGAGGCGCGGGTTCAAATCCCGCTACGTTGAATTTTGTGCCTTTTCTAAACAAGTATGAATTACCTACGTCGCTTTCATGTTGAAATAATCCTTATTCTTTTTTCGTTTTGTATTTCTCTTTTCGTATTATTTTCCTGTGATATGCGTTTACCTAGTAAGGAAGTCGATAATATGAAAGTCTTTTTTTTTTATGGAAAAGACGGCAAACGAGCGTACGGGTCACCTGGTGGTAAGTGATCACCGTCGCCCACGGCCCCAAGTAACTCCAGAGGAGCTACAGGAGCGTTGCCGTCCTTTAAGGTGGAAGGGCACCGGAGCCCGGCATTACTTAATGCGAAACGCAGTGGCCAAAGCTACTACTTAACGCCGGTCTGAAATGCCGGGGGTGGTAATAATCCGGTCGAGTCTGCCCATGCGTGTTGCCATTACTGGCAACGTGACTCTACCACACGCACTTTAGTCGCCTCTTACGACACCATCAGTACCAGGGTGATCCTATTCTAAGCCGGAATCACACGGCAAAATATATGGTCAAATCTACGGTCTCTGATAACTATTCTGATCTATATCTGATAGATATTTGATAAATTAATTGTTACTTTGTAGCTGTAAAATACGTATTCTGGTAAAATAATTAAAATAATGTTTATTAAACAATAAATAGGTAAATCGAAAATTTGCAATGCTTTCTCAAGTAGCACAAAAGTACTTTTAGTTAAAATATTATTAAATTATTGATATATTTTCAAGTTGCTGGTGGGACAGCGGCTAGCTTTACCTCAGTGTAAAGGGTTCAATTCATTCACGGGAATAAGTTATTTTCGGCGTAGAACTCGGCCACTTAACACATAATGTCTCGAATTTTAGCAACGTTTTGTGAAAGGAGTGTTTTGACACTAGGCTCTCTCTACCCAGCAGTGTACAGAATACAGAGCCTGAGAGAGAAGATTTAGAAGTTGACTATAATTACAACTATGTTTTAACCGCTCGACAGAAGAAGATCGTAACTGTTTTTGACGTCAAATATTTCATTCGCATCATTCACGAATGTTTTCAGCTCATAATCAAAGTGCCTTGGCTCGGTAAAACCGCTTTAGCGTTTCGGATTAATGTCAGGAGCAAATTACGCCATGGTTTTCTACTTCAAAGATATTTTAATTAAAACTCCTTGATCTTAACACAATATTATTTGAGAACGAATCTCTAATGTTAAATTTAAAATGAAAATGCAAACCTTATGAATAATTTAACTAAATAGGAAACTAATCTAATATTAACACGAGTAGGTACATAAGTGGGGAACGGAAGTGGAACGGAGTGTCTTAACACTAGGTTCCCGGGTTCCCTCTGCCTACCCTGCCTCGTGCGGGATACAGCGTGAAGCTGAATAGAGTAGACTTATGATGCCAGAATTAATTCTGGCTATCTGTGGTGAAAAGCGAAAGGTTAAGGAGATATTTCTTTTTCGTTTTTTATTAGGCCAATGATATAAAGAGTGATATAGGACGAAGAGTGAAGTATTTATTTATTTAATTTATCACATTTTAAACCAACGTTGTATTGTTAATTTTGATTATAATTCATTTTTTTTTTGTTTTATCGAGAATGTGAAAAACATTCAACACTTTTCTGCATTTGTATACCACACATAACAGTGTAAGCATAGGGCATAGCACGTCATTGCAATCTCATTAAGAGGGTGTAAGTAATGATACTTAAGTTAAATATTTAATTTCCCCAAGTGTGTATCGAACCCATAACGGTTGTGCTTACAGTCATACGTTTGTCGGGCCTTGCGCTACGGCGTTACTGAAATATTTATATATCTAATTTTAATATCTATATAACCACAAAAGGATAAAAGTTTTATATCTGAAACAAAATATGGCCTAACCATCGGTGGTAAACAAAGTGAGGAAATCCCAGCAGAACAAACATTTGCGATTTAAATAAAAACAATCCCTACATACATGGTTTATGTTTACTCACGCTTTGCGAATTAGAATAGAAATAAAATTTAACGAACGAAAGTAATCACATAAAGGTTGCTTTATTTTACACGTGAAATATTGTAATTTGGGAATATATTCTATATAGGTGTGAACAAAACTGTAGTTTTTTTTATTTGATGTTCGAGACATTGCTTGTTGAAAGACGGAACTGAACGCCGCGGAATGTCCACTCACTTCACGGAAATGAAGGAAAATAAACTGCCGGAAAACCACTGTTACTGTCCCGAGTAGAATTCGAGCTCACAATCAATATGGTTATATAGAAGTGCACCCTGAAAGGCAGGCTCCGAGTTTTATCGAAAAAATTTTTTGTTTCATTATACTTTTAGATACAAGCAGAATGTAGAATTTCATTTGACTAGGTTAACTCTACCTTCCATTAAAACTGCATGAAAGCATCAATACAAAAAATATGCCCTTTATGAAAATTGGAAAACTATAGTATTGTAATATGTTCAACCTAGAATTTTATCCACTATCGTAAATAAAAACAAAAAACAAAAATTTTGTAAACATACAAAAAAATCTAACTACTATCATATTAAATTTAACCTATAAAATTGATTCTAAAACAACTGACATGCTTTTCGATTCTTCATTATATTTTCAGCTCTATTGCCTGATAATAAAGTCTTCTTTACTAGAATTTTAACTTGGACGGTCCGTCTTTCTTTTTTACAGACCTCGTAACAATCGAGGCTGATTCTAATTGCACTATATTGTTAAAAGCGCCCAATGCGCATATTGGATTCATTATTTACATGCATTAGTATGCATGACGCGTAAACTGTTGTCAGTTGGGTTTCAAAAGTTTGTTATCGTATGTCATAGCACTAATTTACGTTTATTCACCTTTTAAATATGATTTATTTTATTTTTTTACCTTCCTTTCCAAACAGTATGACTGTAAAGTACAGTTAATTGATTTTTTTTATTTTACACGTTACAGCAAAGATGATTTAAATTTGACTGTATAAAGGAGTATTTTAACTTATAAATACATGTTTTCTCAGAAATAAAAGCGGCTTAACTTTTAATGTGTTTAATTCATTTTCACTTTTTAAATTTTCTTACATACTCTACATAAATAATTAAATTTTTACAACAACCGTTTAACTTAGAAGTTTGTCACATCTTACACGCCTACATACAACTTCATATATGTAGGTATCCCCATTCCATCGGCCATTAACTTAGCACCCTTCACGTTTCATATGCAAATGCTCAAAAGCCTGGCAAGGGATTAATAAGCACACGTCGGGAACAGTCCACTTAATTAATACCTGCAAAATATATTACAGTCTTAAGTAAAATACACGTGACTAACGAGTGAGTTAATGAGGTGTCTGAGATGTTTTACTGAAGTTGAGTTTATTTAGATTGTTCGGTCGCGTATAAATACCTAATAATTATGTGGATTTTATACTTATATTCACAAAGCAGTCTTTGGACAGGCAATGTAATCTGTTCCGACCAGTGAAAAACAGACAACAATGTCCGGTCTAAGAGATATTTAAAAAGCGTATAAAAATTTTCAACGAAGCAGGATACGCTTTATACGCTTTTTAAATTTAAGTTAAGTATTTTCTGTCCTAAGTGTGGAATAACACTTTAGAAAATAGTAAAAATATTATATAAATAGTATTCTCTCTTGCCAAACGATAATTCTTACGAGTTGTCTTTGGGTAGCGGAAATTTGTAAAAATCTCCCTACAGAGATGCTAACAACATAAATAAGTTGTAATAAGCGTATAAGAATGTTTATATTTCGTGATTTCCGCGATTTTTACCCATTTAAAATAAAACGATTTTAACAGGATTAATCGCGAATATTGAATAGTAAACATTTTTGAAACCCAACGTTTCGAACACTTGGTCCGTCCGTGACCACGGGTTGTCTACCCGTGGCCACGGACTACTGTTTCCTCGTTCAAAAATGTTTACCACTCAATAAACGCGGTTAATCCGGTTAAAATCGTATTATTTAAAATATTTATGTTCCATTTAAAATAGAATAGTAAAATAAAATCAGGAAAACGAATATTAGGAACATTTCTTTCCTACAAGTACATTATTTTATGTGAGTTATCTAGGAAAGCGACTTTAATAACCTTACATAAAGGTGAGAAAAACTAATTTCAAGACATCGCTGGCACGGGACTGTGTGAAGTGATGGACTAAACTTGCGACGTTGCCTGCGTGTTCCCAGAGGAAATAACAATAAAATAAAAAAAGTAGTGTAATAAAATCATATAACAAGAAGAACCCTTTTTCATTCGTTGTTTTCAAATTACCTAAAAGACAATTTAAGGTTTGCTAAAGTTTATTGCCCCTTTCTGAGACCCTCGTGTAGAAGTATACTAGACAAAAGTGCTTAAGACTAACGATGTCACGTGACTGGAACCAGATGTTACTCCAGACAGTTCATAAGCACGAAATAGCTGCGACCAAAAACATTTTTTTTTGTTTTTTCTTTATATTATTAAATTTTTATTTGATAATTAAGAAGTGTATTTGGTTTTACATAAAAACGACATCTTGGTAGTTAGAATGTGTTGGTTGCGGAGCACGCTTTGGTAAATATTGGGTTAATCTGTTTATATATACCTATATTTTATTACGATTGTTTTAACGATGGTTCACGATGGAAGGCTTGCCCGCAGCGACCCCTGCCAGCCCTCTAGAGGGCTGCAACGTTCCATCCGCCACAATGTGCACCACACGAGCGCGCACTGACAGGGCGTCCCCCCAAGGCCATGTCCGGAACGACGGGAAGTGCAGGACGGAGCTACAAATAGCTACGTGGAATGTAAGAGGAGGGATGGAAGAAAAGATGAATGAATTATTAGATGTGATGGAAGACAGAGATCTGGATTTTATTTGTGTGATTGAGACTAAGCGAAAAGGCCGATTTAACTGGCGACCGGATCGCTCTCTGGGCCGGCGTACCAGAGAGCGAGCGAGGGAGTCGAGGAGTAGGCGTGTTATTGTCCTCTCGGTTGGTTAGTGCAATGATAGAGTACAAGGCGATCAACTCAAGGCTGCTTTGGGTGCGCTTCAAGCTAGGGATAACAAGAGTTTTCTTGTTAGCGGCGTATGCGCCGGTATCCTCAGCTCCATTATGCGAACTCGAAGAGTTTTGAGAGAGTGTCAGGGACGTTCTAGGTAGCGTTAGAGAGAATGAAAAAAGTGAGTGGTAAGAGAGGGAAGGGGAGACCTTGGTTGACCTTCGAAAACACAGTATCGATGATACTGGAGGAAGGTCACGTAAAAAGCATGAGGACCCCCCGAATGGCATGTATGAAGAGGTTGATGACAGTGGACGAGGCGAAAGAGGTATGGCGAGACCGTAGCGTTCCGTTCTCTCTGCCAACCACGCTAGGGATGTAGCGTGAAGCTAAGTTAATTTAAGTTAAGCTATATTTTATTATGTATCCATACCACATATTAAAAAATATAAATATTACCTACAGTAATAGATATTTCTTTCAACAATTCCCACTCAAGGAAATGAAATATTTAATATTTTATATTTCTTCGTCTGGTATTGAGGCAAAACGCGGCGTTAAGTTCCTTCAATTAACATGCAATTCCATAAGAATCCAGCAGAAAGCGGGGAACAGACAAATCTTAATGTAAACACCAGGTTCACAAGTTCCCTACCCTGCTATGCCATGGTACCTGCGTAAGTAGAATACTACAGCTAGCTGAGCGGGCGCGAATGGCGAACAAATTAGAGAGGGACAAGACCCTCCTAGTTAATTATAAAAACATACTTATTTACATTTATATGTGCTTGCTAGGCTCATTTGAACAAAATATAATGTAAATTTGCTTGTGATTGTGTAATCCTGTTGGATCTCATTAAACTATTTGTTCAACATTTGAAGAAATTTTATAATTGTTAAATGTCTGCAAATCGTAAATATATTTTGATTTCAAAATAAACACTTGGTTTCAAAAACAAATATGGATTTGAATTTGTTCTTGAAATCAATTGTTTATAAAATTTAAGTATACTTAAATGTGACTGAGGAGTCATTGCTGTGATTAAAATCTACTAGCCTTTTATATTTTGCTTTTAACTTTTGCTTAAAATATAAGTTTCATCGGATAGACTACCCGTGACCACGTACTACTGCAAAGTGTTCAAACGTCAGCTATCCTAAAATGAATAAAAATCAATATAAGCGAATAATTAGGCTAAATTTATTTTATGTAAAAAAGTGTAAAAATCGCGAAAATCAAGGATCTTATTATTTACATTCTTATGTTAGCTGGTTAAATATACAATTTTCTGGTGTACATAAATAAATAATTTTTTTAAACTTTTTAAACATTTCCTTTATAAAGACGATAACGTATAACAACGAATAGATCGTGCCAGGAATTATTATCAACTTTACATAAATACCCTCTTGGAATTTGAAATATTTTATTAATGAAGCACTGTTCTTGACATCAAAGATTGTTTGAATCAACGGAAACATAACTTTCTTACTAATTTCAGTATAAAACAATTTAAAAAAATACTTATAAAATGTATCAAAACAAAAAAATGTAAACGAATTGAATAAAGTTTATTAAAGATAATAAATAAAATAATATTAATTAAAAAAAAAAAAATCACGATAATAGTTAACTATATGTATATGTAAGTGTTCGTGACATAATGATCTAATGCTTAAAATTACTTTAAAGTATTTGAAATGTTTATCATTAAATATTTATAATCCTTATACTTTTTGTATTGAATAATATACATATATTCCTGTTTGTCCATTATTATTTTGTTGATAGTTTATTATTAGTAAGTAAAATGTTCCTACTTTAGTTGAAATAACAAAAAAAGGCATGCGAATAGAGTTGAGAGGTGCTGCTGCTGGTTTTTAAATCTCACTGCTCACTTTAGGCTGAGGGAACCTGTTAAGACCATTAAAATATGTGAATAAGAGCAAGATGACTATTGACCTTTTTTGAATGACTAATGACGTCAAAATAAGTAAGCATAATTTTATAATCGACTCACACTTGGCCGATTTAAGGATTGTCCTTAAACAACCTTTTTGAGGGCAAGATCTACCTCTGGTCTGGTCATATCTTTTTCTCTGAATTTTAATTACATATTTTTTTCTCTGAATTTATTTATCCGTTCAGATATAATGCTAATATTTACACTTGAGTTTCATCTCCCACAGAAATATTTTGTAAATAACCTTAAATGGAGCTTGATTAAAAGTCGTACCAGAATAAATAGCCGCGGATTACCCTCCGTTATTTAAGGTAAATTTTAAATACAAACGTTTTTATTATTCGATATTTGGTTGTTTGAATAAGAAATTGTATATTTTCTCAATGAATAAAATGTATTTTTAAAAAATATTTTGTTTTCTATTTTTTTTTTTTTATGAAAAGTTATGAAACATCGCCTAATCTTCTAGTAAAGTAGTATATTATAACTACAACATTAACTGAAATAAGTAATGCAATTTTATTTTATTCAGTTTTACATATGACATTGCCAAAGTTGTTATAAAAGTAGTTATTTTAATTTTTAACGAGAAAATCTGCTTAAAGAAAATTATCTACCTATTGTTATTAAACTAAATTATGTTACAGCGGAAACATTAACGCTGAGAAACTGAGGGATTATTATTCCAATATTATTTGTTGTGTAGGTATTTGTAGGATTTTAACGCATTACGAAATAGACGACATGATCTGTACGTAATTTTAATATGACATTTATCTAATAAGATTATGGCTGCCTAGTGTTTTACTTAGATTTTGGTGGCAACTTGGGATAAATTACAAGCAGAATTTGAAATTTAGTGGCAGGCCAAGATAAGAAGTATAGTTGTCACTTAACGCATTTCTAACGATAAATAATTATTTTTAATAGACACACCTGCAAATTATACAATATATCAAAGAAATAATTCGTAAAAGTTATAACCTACTTTAAAAAAAACACTTATAAAACACACACACACACAGCCACCCAAATTACGCAGTAAAAATAGGGCCAAATTATATTTAGTTATAATAGATCATTGTCCGAAACGGGTATCTGTTTTAAGCAATTTATCACTCGACACGACAAAATTTTATTAGAATTTAGAGGAAATACGCATATATTACATTGGAACACGTGTTGGGATCTACAAAGGGTCAGACACTTACAAGTGCGCTGTAATGTAATTAATTTCTAGTTTCATATGTTAATTTCAATTAATTTCGTTTATGGGGTTACCATCTATCTAGATTATTATATTACATATTATCGTAATTTTTATCGCTTCCTAGTGTAACTGGTAGGAAACCTAGTGTTAAAACACTTAGTACCCCAGCTTCCACCAAATTTCTGAGACATTGCGTGTTAAATAGCGGATATCAACGCTTACCATATTAAAGCGGCTGATGAGAGGATTCCTGAGCGGGAAAACGAAATTATTTAATTCATTCGCCCGGGTGTTGCACAATATTGTAATCCTCCCTTAGCTAAATATTTAATGAAAATCTTCGGATGCTTATTTTTTTAGCAGATCCTAATGTCAAGACACTCCGAGTTTGCTTTCCACCCCAATCCCCAGATATATTCGGTATTGTATGGAGAAGCTCAACGCCGCACTTTACCTTATATTTATAATCATAATATAAATATCATACCTAATGCTTAAATATATTGTGTTCTTCATTATTTTTGTCACTAAAAAAACACTGTAACGATTGTCAATTACTAATTTAAATATTTGGTATAAAAATTTAAATTTTAAATGTAAATTCAACTAAAATGTATTTAAATATTCATCACAGCCACTACAGTGTGTATAGTTTGCAAATGAGGGTGCGGACAGTGGGAGCTATTTTACAACATCGTGTTTTGCAACTCTGGGATATTTGTTTTTAAGGCCAATGCAAAGTTACAATTAGGTCAAATTTATATAGTTAATAATATAAATATATAGTGTAGTGCTCAATTTAAATGGACTGATTTATCTATTAATGGATTGATTTTTTTATTATCAGTTATCATATTTAATATTTTTCTTTACGTTTTTCAATTTCATGTATAGGAAATTAAGAATGCTTTTATATTTATTTTTGTTCCTCTAAGTTTAGAAAGTTTTTTTTGAAAGTTCCATTACAAAATAAAAATAACTACATATGAAAAAAACATAATGCAGCAACTAAAACCGGTTAGGTTTACATAGAAATAACAAGCAAAATCAAAAATTATACTGCATTTAATTGAAATTTTACATAAAGTGAATACAATTTTCAGTTGAAATTCAGAACAGAGAAAATCAGATCTGAAATAGCGCATTAGGCATGGCATTGATTCTAAACCGCTCCGCCTAAATCCATTGTAATATTGTATGAACCTACTATAAAGCTAATGCAATCGTATTGCAACGGTAATGCAAGCACTTTCGCAGTGACTATTTCCACACTGTATTTTCTACCTGAATCCGTCTAGGTGGTAGATCTTATTAAACTTTTACACCAAACGCAATTGGGTAAACTCAAGGTAGTTTAAACTCGTTTTAAATAATTCCTTAGTGAAAACTGCGGCGTTGAATCCGCAACTTGATATGTAAAAATCTAAAACACAAGGTACATTCTAAATACATAAAAAATCAAGTTTATTTTTACTTGAATTGTGTAACAAGAATATTGGGTTCGAGAATGCCTCAAAGCGTCATATATTTATATATAAAGAGCTGTATTTTTTTATTTTTATTGATATGAAAAAATATTTTGATTAGTCCGTACGCTTTTTATATCATTACCATTTAAATTTCTCATGTATATTAATTATATATTTATTTTAAATACAGACATACTACATACCAGAAGATTTCTACAACGGAACCGAGATATGATGGACTTTTTTGTATCTCAAAGTCTACACAAATTAAGTCGTGGGAAATGACTAGTAGGTACTTAAATATAATTTAATAAATATTATAAATTGAAATTGTTTGATCATTATAATTACGAATTTGAAACAAGTTTATAAATTCTTGTATAAATTAATTTATTGATACAGATAAATTGTTGTATGAAAATATTATTGAAAGGTTTTTTTTATTTTCGAGTTCTGCGTGTCACAGGGGGAAAAAGAATTAAATTGTTGATATGACTCCTAAAAAAGAATGAAATTAAAACATATACAGATATGTTGTTGGTCGGTTATAAATTAATATAACATAAACATATAAAAATGAAACAAAACTCTCCCCATAGTGGAACAAGGGTATACTGACAGTCGCATTTATATATATATTAATTAAAGGATAGCTGTGTCAACAATCACTAAAGCAAAGCACAGCTATTTTCAAGAACATCCCACAGATCAGAAACTAGTTCCTTCGTTTCCCACTTACATATACATATAGTAAATGTATTAAGTACTGTACTTTTTCTTTATATTTCTTAGTACAATATTTCAAAAATGTTGTTACACTACTAAAGTGTAAATCATTTTTCATAATAAATGCTTTAAAGGACTACTCAATTTTACTTTTATGTAAAATAATGCCTAATCTAAATGGACAGCGTCAAAGTTAAGCAAAACTAAACTCATTTAGAAATTGAATAGAAATTTAGAAACAGGTGGTTGAATTTGTTAACTCACTCTTCGTAACTTCCAATTTGCACTCGAATTGGTTGAGTGAAATTTTAAAGAGGTCTGTCTTTTATATCAGGGCTTGCCAATTTTTTTAATTTTACGTTATCAAAATGTAAAAAGTAACTCCAATTATAATATCACTCACTCAGCTTCTCATGTCAGGGTAGGTAGAGGGAATTTGGGAACCTAGTGTTAAGACACTTCGTTTCATTTCTGTTCACCACTTTCTGTTAAATTTTTGGCATTGCGTGTTGAGTGGCGGAATTCAACATCATGCTTTGCCTTGTTACCAGAGCGAAAAAGTGAAAACATTAAATTTAACTAGAAAATATTAAATATTTCACTTTTTCGAGTAGGGATCGATTGGTCGTATACGTTTCGCGAGGAGTACAGGCCAGCAATGAGAGAGTTTTTTCCTCCTTAACTCTACAGTTTATAGCAAGTCTATGTAGACCAATATGTGGATGGGAACTAATATAATTTAATCTACAGTATATAAAAGTGTAAACATGGATATTATTAACACCATATTAAAATTTATACATTTTTGAATGCTTATACATAGCAAATAAATAAATTTGTCAATATTTTGATGATGTCTTGATTATATAGATCTAGTTACGATAGTAAGTTTACTTTCAAAATTTTTCACAATAAAACAAAAAAAAGTTATGTAACGTAACTAAGGTCACATTGAAATAATAGTTACGGCAAATATACCAAATCTTATGCTTAGTCCGATAATGCAATTATAAATATTGGTTTCTATTTAAATATAACTTTGAGAAAACGGACACATACTATAAAAGAATATATAACAATTCTAGTTTACTTTGTAAACCTAAATAAATCAATAAAAATACTATCACACAGTTCGATATAATAGTAAAAATGAAAGACATTTTATATATGATGACTAGCATATTCTTAGGCTATGTAAACAAATAATGATTTTTATACTGAATATAGCAATATCCGGCCCGCCATTTAACGAGCCCTGGAATAGACCTCTACAATGGAAGTTAGTGAATTAGATTGAAAAGTTGCCGCTCATTCCGGACGCAGGGAGATTGGACTTTTATTTTACAAAGGTCACGTATTCTTTTCAGAAACATTGAGAAATAAAGGTTTTTTTTTTTAATTTACATTATTTTATTTTTTATGTACTTATATGGATTTTACCGGTATATAAAGTGTTATAATTTTGCGAAAGTGGATATGGATGTTTAAGTGCTTACAAATATTACAGTTTTTTTATTTAGATTTTTATCGCGACCGCTTTATATGTACTTACATATTAATTAAACTGATTTATACCAATAATTTCATAACCAAATTTTGTATCGTTTCAAATTTTATTACCACTTATTTACGCAAAATATATGTTATGTATAATATTCAGAACACCCCAAACGAAAATTGTGAAAGCCAATGTACTTTTGAATGGTGAAGCCGTAGAGCCTGTTGATTCTACGGTATTTCTCGGTATCACCATTGACTCCAAATTACAGTGGGGACCTCATATTGATAGATTGGCGAATAGACTGAGCTCTGCAGCTTTCGCTGTAAAAAAAATTAGACTATTGACTGATGAGGAAACGGCTCGCCTTGTTAACTTTAGCTACTTCCATAGTATTATGTCTTAGGGCATCATACTTTGGGGTAATGCAGCCGGTATTAGGTCAATCTTTGTCTTGCAGAAACGAGCTATTCGCGCAATCTATAACTTAAGCCCTAAGGATTCTTTAAGGGAAATGTTTAAAAATATTAATATATTGACCGTTGCATCTCAATACATTTTTGACAATGTTATGTATGTCAAGAAAAATATTAATAAGTTTACTAAAATCAGTGATGTACATAATATTAATACTTAAACTTAGTGCGTCTGTAACGTCGTGTACGCTTTTACAATAGGATCCCAGAAAACGTCAGAGAATTTTCTGTTTCACAATTTAAAAAAGTTGCGAAAAGACGTTTGTGTGTTGAAGGTTATTACCGTATTAACGATTTTATAAATGATAACACGCCTTGGGAATAAAATGCTCCAGGCTGTTTCAAGTGTATCATTGTCACTTAATTATATAATGTAAAGTTTTTGATAAAAAAAAAAGAATGGACATGTCCCGCTGAGTTTCCTTCGCCAGTTCTTCTCAGGTCTGAGGCAGTAACTTATGTGAACTAGTGGTAAATTGCTTGACGTTCAAAAAACAAAGTTGTAACTTCTTATTTTGAATAAAAATATATGAATTTGAATTTGAAGTTATATATGTTTCAAATTTTTAAACTATCATAAATATGAAATTAAAACTGTCTATTGCTCCTTTACATGTAATCTACTGCACTAACATTTAATACTGAACTTTTTTTTAATTGAACTTTTACATGTAATCTACTGTTGTAAAGTTTACCTAACTATAATAATATTGAAAACAATAACAACTGCATCAACGACATCATGCTGCGTATAGCAGAGTAGGCAAAGAGATCCTGGAAACGTAGACCGACGGCCCCCATAAGACAATTTGTTATGAGAGCGAAGAAATGAAAATATCGAGCCTACAACATTCGCATTTACAGCCATCGCTTATTTCTCTACGCCACGACGGCCTCTATATTGTACATAACAATATTTATCTATAATACCAATTCATAAATTACTATGAATATTTCAACTTACTACAGTTCAGGCCTGCTCGTGGCTTTGCTCGGTTGTATTCCACTATTTTATTTACTAATTTTAATTACTCTCGCATAGCATTTTCAGTTTTAAAACAATATTACATTGAACACTGTAATTAACCTCTAGATGTAATTATATTATTTAAAGAAAATAGCAATTTTGTCAAACTAAATATTTTAAATCAACATCTTTTTTAATATTTAATAACCAATTAATCAAATAATAAATCAAACAATAAAGTGTGCAATAAAATATGCAATAAAATAAAGATATATTTTTTAATTTTTACGTTATCGAATGGTAATAATTTACGAGTACATAAGGAAAAAAATCTTATTTAACCCATTAACACTCTAAGCCTAGCCTAAATATATATTCCGATATACTTCTATACACAAGTCACTACCACTGCACGCTTCATCACTTTACCGTTCTAGTTAGTGTTAAATTACGCGTAAGTCCAGTACATTTGTCAGAGAAAGAGTTAGCAGTGGAGCCCAACGAACGGCAATATATCACGTCATTGTTAATTCACTGAGCATTTTGAGAATTCTTTATACTTATACGTCACTTGATTGTGAGATAAGGAAAGCCTTCGTTCTTTTTTATCTTTGGCCAATTTTTTTGTAGAATGTGAATAAATTGAAAAGCCTTGCAGTTCCTACATTTTATAAATAGCACAGTTATATTTTTTTAACTATTTTTGTAAGAACAGTTTCGAGTGCGTGCAGTATGTGATAATTTTACATATTATAACAATAAATTTAAATTCAAATATTTTTACTAAAAATAAGTACTTACAAACTTCGTTTTTTGAGCGGCAAGCAATTTACCACCGGTTCACTACAGTTACTGAGTGAACTGGTGGTAAATTACCCAAAGAGATCCAGCGTAACGAACTCAGCAGGACATGTCTTTTTTTAATAGAGTTTAAATAATATTATTATAAGTTATCATAGACATATTTATAAAATCGTAAATTTGATAATAATCTTTAACACACAAACGTCTTTTCACAACTTTTTAAAATTGTGAAATAGAAAATCTCGGTCGTTTTCTAGAATCCTATTGTAAAATTGTAAAAGTGTACACCTTGTCCACACACTCATAATAGAATTACGGACTCGATGCAATCCTATTTCTAGTATTCATATTATGTACATCATCATTTTTAGTAAATTATTTAATTATTTGTTTGATTGTTTACAATCTATACTATATGTATCTTATATACAATAAAATAAAAAAATAGTTAATTATGAATTATGCCTGTTATCACCGTATTGTTCGCGACTCGTTAATATATTAAAGAAACGGGAGTTTATCATAACAACGACAGCAAACGTTTATAATACAGAGGAAAAGAGGACGCAAGGTCAACTTTATTTAAATACCAAACATAACAGTTTAAAAATAAAATAAATACAGACTATCATTTCCCTGCTATTCCTTACGTAATAAATTATTTAGATGCTAAGATAAAAACTAAAATTACCGAGGAAAACGTAAATCAATTATTAAAGATATATTATTTAAGTGTATTGTAAATGAGACGATTGAGGTACTCGAAACAAACCTTCGTGGTTTTTTGTAGTGCCTAATTACTATAAACTTATATCTGTATTAATATATAAGATAGTACTAAGTTAAAAAAAAAATAGACAATTATATCATAAAAAGAAAAGAAAAGCTCGCTCTACAAAATATAAGTAAATGATTAAACAAGAAATAAACAGAACGCATCCGTTTCTCTCGCACACACATTGCATATATTTACTATTTTATATTATATAATATGTATGTGATTCATCAAGTCAACTCGTGTTAGGGTTAAATCACGCGTGTATCCAGTCCATTTGTCAATGGAGGTGTTAGCAATGGAGCCTGACGAAAGGCAATGCATCACCCAGTTAACTTTACTGGTACGGCTAGAGGTGGATTTGGTACGTCTCGTATATTAATCTCGTATAATAATTTAAAGTGACACATCAATACAATCTGCATTTTTTAATAATTTAAAGTGAGTCCATACAGAAAAGTAAATACAGAAAAGTTAGTTAAATTATTAAAAAATACAATATGATTAGGTGACTGAAAACGCGGCAGTTTGTGGGTTCTACTCGAGAAAATAATTTATTTAATATTTTCTTCTTCTCACTCTAGGGAGGGAGGGATCTTAAGAACACAGTGTCAAGATACTGCGTTCGACTTGCACCGAATTTGAGGTATTGCGTGTTGAGTGGCGGAACTCAACACGCAATACCTCATTTTTTCTTGCAATATTTAATATTTTTAATTACATTAATATACATTTTAATAACATTAATATTACAAACGCGGCGTTGAAATCTGCTAGGCATTACATTATATAATACCTCAAAAATTCGGCGGAAAATGTGGAACGGTAGTGTATTGACACTAGATTTAGAACTTTTTTAGCTTTTTAAGCCCGTTTTTAGCTTCACACTGCATGCTAAAGCTTTTTGTATAATTATGTTAATAGTAACATATTATTCGTAGGTGATAATATTTATTTTGGTAAAATAATTGGATGGATTGATAAATGGGATGACTGATCAAAATGGAAATAGCTTATGTTGCTTGGAAATTCTGCTGAGGCACTCTCTGATTAAACATAGGAAACTATTGACCGTATTATATAAGATATATTTTGAGCGGACATTAAGATGATCTTGGATTTATATTTCTAATATTAGATTTCTTTATACAAATATGTTTACGTTGTTATATATTAGTTATCTATTACCTATTAAACGTACATTAGTATGAAAAAAAACTAAGTTAAAGCACTTTTGTACACGAACCTACATTATAAAGTATTTTGAATTTATTTTATAACAGAGATATAACGGACCTGTAGTTAGAGCCACCTTTACTTTTGTTTTCGTTTATAACATTTAAAGTGATATTCGACCCATAGAAAAGAAACTTTTTAGTAAAGGTATACAAATTCGTAAGTAGCGGGATTTAATTAAACCCGCACCTCTTTGAAAACCGGCCAAGCGCTCTGACCAACAATATTTAATAATAATGTAGCTAGGATACATTTACTATCATGGGTACCTTCAAAAAGCGCGTCTCCATCTTCGTCTTTTCCATTAAAAAATCTAGTATAGCTACATTGTTATTACAATTTATTTATTTTGTTTGAATCTCTGTAAAAGCTTTCCAAGAGTATTGTGCTTTTTTTTATTGTTATTATTATTTATTTATAATATGTATATTAAATAAATATCTGACTAATAACTTTTATTACCATACGACATTCACTGTTTTACGAAATAAGAAACAGAAAAAAGATAACGCAAAAAATATTGGTGTAGTATAATAGATGAAACAATACCAGAAACATTAATTGATTTAAAAAAAATAGATTGTCATTTTCTTAGACAACTTTGCAAAATTGTTTCGCAAAATGCACATAAGCCAAAAGAATCAAAATGTTTCATTTATAACCTCTTTTGTTCTGTTACTCAAATTTGCTTTTGTAAAATGAGAATTGTAATAATTTAATAAAACGCCATATCATTGTTCATCGATATGCAGATATTAACTAAATCAATCAAAATCGAATTTCACGGTCAAGCTCACTTTTCATACCGATATTGAATTGGTAATTAATTTTACGTAAACATTTATATTTTAAATTCATTTACATATTCAATATATTATATTAGGGATCAATTTATTGAATAAATTAAATAAACGATACCGCGGCACGTTTGTACAGTATACACATTTACAACGATTAAAAGAACGTTACTGCTGTGATATAATTTACCACTAGGTGTAACTTTATTGTAGCTGGTTTTATTTAATTACTTCGAACTGGTAAAATAAAATAAGCCTGTGTCTTTGGTCATCAAATACTACTCTACCAAATAATAATTTCTTTGCTAAAGCACACGAAGTAGAACCGTAAAACACCACAAACTCCAGTAAATAACGCTCCAAATTGTTATCTTTTCACCCTTTCAGCTCAAAGCTTAACATAAGCATTGAACATACTTTGAGTTTTGCTTATGTATAGCTTCAAGTTAGACTTGAAAAAATATAAAGTGATATAATAATACCTTAAAGCGTTTCATTCTGTACATGTCTGTTATTAAACCTTATATACAATTTATAATTTTGAAAGACAAACAACTAGAATTCAAGCCAAGTTGGGTCTTCTTTCTGAAGATACATAAATTTCTGTGTGTATCAGTGCATATTGTATAAAGAGCGTCCGTGAGTTTAATAACTGATACTTGCCAATGCCCTGTTTCTCTTTCAAGATTAACTGTTTATGTTATACTGTTCCCCTGTACCAACCTAACGGTCACACCAGGAGGGTGATACTTGACAATCGAGAATCTTTTTTCAATCAAATGTCAAAAGTGTGTAGTGAATAGCCAACACGACTATTATAGAACACGGTTATAATAATAATTTAACATTCATTCTTTTCAGACTTTTCAGACGATATTTTTACATGTGTTAATTATTATACAAGTATTAAAATCATTTTTGTTTCTTTTAGTTATGAGCAACTCCATAGTTTTTCTAGTACATAGCACAATATGCGTAAGACCTTACGAATGTGGCGTCATTACTCAAAGTCCAGCTGTGCAAGTAAGTTGCTTTTTATTTGGATTACAGAAAATATTTAGTCATTTGGCCGATCTAAGTTATTACTGACATAGTATAATCAATACCGACTTCTTTTAGCTTCACTACTATTAGCACACACTATTTATTAGCTATAGAAAAATAGAGAGAGAGAATCTTGTAGTTAACAATTCGGTTTTGCGTTTGCCTTCTTAATTCGAAGTACTCAACGAAGAGGCAATGTTTTAGAATATTAAATTACAAGACAGGGGAAATACTTACTTACTTAGCTTCACGCTATATCCCTAGCGGGGTAGGCAGAGAGAACGGAGCGTCAAATAGTTTCGGCATACCCCTTTCGCCTCGTCCACTGTTCGGCATACCTCTTTCGCCTCATCAACCCCTTCGAAGACGCCCTCCGGGGGGCTCTCATGCATTTTACGTGACCTTCCTCCAGTATCGTCGATACTAACCGATGTCTCCTTCTCCCTCTCTTACCACTCACTTTTCCTTCATAAATCTTTTTTATCTTTCTTTCATCACTCATTCGCTCGACGTGTCCAAACCACCTGAGCACGTTCTTCTTCATTTTCACTGTGACATCCACGCTTGTACCTACCTACATTCTGTGTATCTCTTCATTGAGTATGCAATCAGCTAAACTGACTCCGCATATCCGAAATAAATGAAATAAATGACAATTGAGGCCAGTCGTGGCGCAGCGGCACAAGCACGTAACTGTAACCGACAGGTTCTGGATTCGATCCCCACTCGAGAAAATGAAATATTTAATATTTTCAATTTAAATATTAAATGTTGTTTAAATATTAAATGTACGAAAGAGGTATGCCACGACCGTAGCGTTTGGCGCTCCGTTCTCTCTGCCTACCTCGCTAGGGATATAGCGTGAAGCTGAAGCATATCTTCGCTCTGGTAATAAGGCAAAGCGCGGCGTTGAGTTCCGCCACTCAACACGCAATGCCTCAAATTATGTTGAAAGTGGGGAACGGAAGTGGAACGGAGTGTCTTAACACATACTAGGTTCCTGGGTTCCCTCTGCCTACCCTGCTTGTGCGGGATACAGCTTGGGAACATGAAGCTAAAAAAAAATCCCTCTGGTGACTATCAAACCGATAATCACCGTTTACACTGCACCACGACGGCCTTAGGCAATCAGTTCAAGATACGTATTTTTTCTGTTAATTTGATTCCAACCAAAAATTTGGGCCAACCAGAAATTCCAAAAACTCATTCTGGTAATTCAGAAATAAAGAATGATTCTTTAAGATCGGTCAACCCGCTTATTGTCTACAACGCCACGTAGCAAGAAAAACATTGTATACACATTTTTTTTTTCAGCTTCACGCTGTATCCTGCATTAGGCAGAGTAGGCAGTATTAACCCTGGAACCTAGTGTAAAGACACGTTCGACTTCCGTTCCCCACATTCCGCCGAATTCGAGGCATTGCGTGTTGAGTGGCGGAACTCAACGCCGCGCTTTGCCTTATTACCAGAGCGAAGAAATGAAACATTAAATATTTAAATTGAAAATATTAAATATTTCATTTCCTCGACTGGGGATCGAACCCAGAACCTGTCGGTTACTGTCACACTCTTGTGCCGCTGCGCCACGACAGGCCTCATACACATAATCTTTCTTAAACCTATTGCAGCTACAGCTTAAATATTAAAGCGCAGATGTGATTTATCGGACATGCTAAATACATTTCATAACAGTATTCAGTTTACAATTATGAAAAAGTACACATATTTTTTTCATATTTTTTTAAAGATGAAACAAAATAAAAGAAAATGGATCGCTAATACAGTAATATAAATCGCATGCATTACGCGAAGTCATATCCACTTGACCGGGTTAAGGTATAATTTACCGTCTACCTGTCAGCCCTCTCCCGTGCGAGCAGTAAATTCTTATAATTGAGCCTCACAAATTATATTTTGGTAGTTTGGTTGCCGACGATTTGCAACTGGCTGTTTGAAGTTGTTTTTGATATTTATTTAACTTGGTATAATATTATTCTTGTGATGGTAACAAAAACATTATTCTTATGGAGTACTATAAAGAGCTTTAAATCATCATCAAAGAAGAAGATGATTTAAATTATTAATTAGTAGCGACGCGTTGTGGGTTCGATCCCCACACGAGGAAATAAAATGTTTCATATTTTCAATTTAAACATTTAATATCTTAATATTTTCTGATAACAAGCAAATTCCTTGGTAAATAAGCAAAGAGCTGAGTTGAATCCTGACACTCAACGCAGCTCATAAGGTGGGGAACGGAACAGATTGTCTTAACATTAGGTTCCCAAGTTCCCTCTGCCTACCCTGCTATATACAGCGTGAAGCTAAGTAAGTAATTAATTAGTAATAATAAACCTTCATCTTCCCTTCATCTCTCCTTTAAGGTCGTCATTGCGCGTGACTAAAGGTGTGACTATAAACACAACACTTTTCTCTCTCTTTTAATGAGGCAAAGCACGGCGTTAAGGTCTGCTACTTAACGTGCAATGTCCTGAGAATTCAGCGAAAGGTGTGTGACCGGAAGTGTCCTAATTTCCTAAAAACAAATAAATACTCTCATACTGTATATAAAACCATATTTAAAGGAATATTATTATATGAAAAGTTAGAAAACAAAAATGTGGAAGTATGAGAAAAATGTAGAGTCCCGGTGGGACGAGATAAAACTTTCTTTAATAAATTTCCTTACTATTAGAAAAATATTACACCGTTTTGCCGCTTGGCTCTCGAGAAAAATGTAATAGTTTTTTTTACATAATAGGTACTTGATATTTGGCAGGCATAAGAAACATAGCGTTAAGACACTCCATTCCACATTTTTATTTTTATTTTTATTTTTGTATATTACATCCAATTTTACCTAGTTACCTTGAAGTGACTTCTATATCTATAATTTATACACCTATTTCAGCATTTTCTTTACTCTGTTAGATAGACATAAATAACGCAGTATAAAATACACTAATCTGCCTAATTTGGAAAAGAGGTAAACAACAGAACCTTTTTTTATTTTTATGGAACAGACAAGGCAAATGAGCGTACGGGTCACCTTATGGTAAGTGATCACCGTCGCCCATGGCCCCGTGAAACACCAGGGGAGCTACAGGTGTGTTGCGCGGCCTTTGAGGTGGAGGTAGAGGCGCTTTTCGAAGATACCTATGTCGTACAGACCAGGAAATACTGCCGCGGGTAGGTCGCTCCAGATATATCGTGTGGTGCGTGAAAGGAAATTCCTACGAAACCGCACAGTAGTAGAGTGTCACGTGTTTAGATGATGTGGATGGTGCAGTAACTTGTGGCGTACTGTGCGGTTAAAAAAAATTCGGCGGCAGGTACCAAGTCAAACAGTTTTCCAGAACACTACCCGTGATAAATGCGGTAAAGAACGCACAGTGAAGATACGTCTCTACGCAATTGGCATTGGGTCCCCAACGATTCGAACGGCTCTACGTTGTACGCGATTAAATGGTTCAAGCTGATACGTGGGGTGCACCAGCCCAAAGGTGAGAACAGTATTCCATATGAGGCCGAACCTGGGCCCTGTACAGGGCCAAACAAACCTTTACCTTACGAGGAATGAATTAATTTATATTTAAATATTCCCTTTATTGGAAGTCAAACATACAATTATATCGCTTTCAGTCAACTAATTAGTAAAATTACTTCCTAAGTTATTTTGTTAAAAATTATTAAGTTTTATTATTAACGCTATAAGAGTAAAAAAATATATCATATAATGTTAGGATTCAGATACTATATCGACTTTATAATCGACCGATGGATAATAGATAATTTATTTCATAAAGCGTTCCAGGGAGCTTTACTAGTGTATCAAATTAGTTAAATTACAATTATACACCGTAATAGTTACAATTTAATGCTATGCAAATTAGCGCAATTCGACATACTGTGATCAATCTAAGTTTAATTTAACAATATACATAGCATTCTTGTTTCTAATTAAATATCGTACCAATTGATTACAGAGCTATACAACGATAATAACCTCTACATGTACTAATATTTTTTTCAAATTATCGTACATTAAGCAGTTTTACGCTATTCCTGTTAAAACACTTTAAACTTCACTTTTAGCATATTTTTCAAGATGTTGTGTGTCATTTATTTACTAGCGTGGAGAAATGCAAATATTGATTATGTGATTATAAACTTAGGAAACGAATATATTTATTTTAAGCTAAGTATATATATATATACGATAGAACAAAAAAATATACCACAGTAAAACGTTGTACTACTACGCCACAGCAGCCTGATATACATATGTAAATATCAAATTCAAATATTTTATTCAAAAGCCTGTAAGTTCTGGCTTTTGAACGTCGAACAATTTACCATCGGTTCACTAAAATTACTGCCTCACACCTAACAAGAACCGGCGCTACGAACTCAGCGGGACTTGTCTTTTTATGTAAGATCAAATATTAGTACAAATTAGTGACAATGATACACTTAAAATAGATTGTAACGAGCATTTCATTCCTAAGGCGTGTCGTCATTTATAAAATCATTAATTTAGTAATAAACTTTAACACACAAACGTTTTTTTACAACTTTTTCTTTAATAAGTTGTGAGATAGAAAATTCCCAGACATCTTCTGGGATCCTACTATAAAAATGTGTACGAAATTGTCCCATGAAAGAAATAAGGACTAGATTCAGTCGAGTTACAGATACTTATTTCTAGTATTAATAATACATATATTACCGATTTTGGTAACCTAATAATATTTTTCCAACTATACATAATATATTCAAAAATGTATAGAGATGCAACAGTCAATACTCGTATATTAATTTCTTTAATATTATCTCTTAAAGAAATTCTTTACATTTTCCTTTCTCTTTAGGGCCTAAGTAAACGTGCGCAATCTTTACCTTTTGTAATTTCATTATTTATTATGTGCCATTCCATTTTCATTTATCAGACTTATTTTAAGATACTTTTTTAGTATATAAAGATGTCGTGTAAGATACTTTTTGTAATATTATAATACATAATTTATAAATAATTCTTATTATTATACATATATATATATATATATATATATATATATATATATATATATATATATATATATATATATATATATATATACATATATATATATATATACATATATATATATATATATATATATATATATATATATATATATATATATATATATATATATATATATATATATATATATATATATATATAGTTATTATAAATCTTAAGTTCTAAAGTTCATTTAACCTTTGCCTACTCTTATAAGCTCCCAAAGTTACCCAATCGTTTAATAATTAGAAACTAACGGAATTGACTCTTTTAGAAATAAAAGTAGTAGTAAACTCATATTTTTAAAAATATTGAAGAATTTCTTTTTTAAAAATATGAGTTTATATATAATATGAGTTAATTTTATAAGTAATAAAGTTTTACTTCTATATTACTTTTAAACTTTTCTTTTTCATTTGTCATATAGAAACAATTTTATGTTGCTTATTAATTACTCGTACGAAAATAAAAGGAATCCACTTGACTACACAGATCTGAGCTGATTTTCCTCTTGTTAATCAATAATATCAATATTCTCTGAACATTAAAGCTCAACAACTATATTTTTGTTTATATCAAAATATATTACATTAACTATACATTTTTTTAAAGTATATATTGTTGACATCTCTAAAGGAAGATTTTTTACTGATTTAAGCTAGCCAAGAATAGCTTAAACATTTGATAAGAGACAATGCTATTTGTTTCTTTTTTTGTATAATTTTTAAAGTATTTATTATAAAAGATATTTTAAGGAAAGAAAATAATTTTAGGAAACGTATACAAATCTGAAAATGGCGAGATCTGATGCCGCGCCTCCAAGCGCCACGCTATATATAATCTTAATTAAAATACGTCGAAATTATTTATTTATGCTGTTATTTTAATTTTTTTGTACGTTATCTTAAAAGTATTTTTCTAACCTAAAGTCTGAAAAAAAAACATTATAAAAACTGTTTAAAAAATGTGCCTAATCATTACAATATTAAATCCTGCCCTTGTAAACAGGAACAAAGTGGGCGGAAAAACAAATTATTAGAATTCCGTATTTCACAATTCCGTTTCAGCATCTATCAGCTAAAACAAAAATCAAAAGTCTAATAGCTTAACTGATCAAATTTGTAGATCCGGACAAAGTGGCAATAAGGAAATGTTAACAGTAATTGAATTGAAGTTGCGTTTGTTGGTAAATAATTTTTACTTTTTGAAGAGAACTGGGGGGTGAAGAATAACAATATTATTACGTGAAAGAGTAAACTTAACAGAGACAGAGTTCTTCTTCATAGACTAGTGTAATTAAACCAGTAATTACACAGGGCAAAGATTATGACACCAATTAGGCTTGAGGGTTGTCAATTACAAGCGTGCAAATAAACTCGCCAGGTTGACAATTTGATTCCTATTCTACGAAATTAATGAATGAATGAATTTTTAATAATTAATTTTGCTCGCTCTGGTAAGTAGGCATAGCGCGGCGTCAATTTCCTCCGCTCAACCCGCAATAGACCTAGAATTCAGCGGAAAGCTAGAAACGGAGAACGGAGTGTCTTAACGCTCCCTAGTGTTAAGAGACCTGGGAGACCCGTGTGAAGTGGGACCCTTCCCTTTTAGTAGCAAGGCAGAGTAAGTTCTGACACCAAGAACAAGGTTCTAAAATAATTTTGTAAATATTAGGGATAAAGTAAGGAACGGAGTAATACGACACTAGGATTTCCCTGCCAACTCGGCTTTATGAGAGATACAGAGTGTCTTATTTCTGAAACACAAATTCAGTAAACTTAATAAAAAAAATATTATATATTTTTTGTTATATCTTTGTATGTGCAATGATATCTTAAAAGTAAAACAAAGAAGAACTTTTAAAATCTTTGAATTTCTTCCTTAAATTAGTTTTTCTTATAAAGATTCGATGAAGCTGCGGGTAAAGCGTAGTTTTCATAAATGGGAAAACTTATAGCTTCGAACTTGTATCGCAAGCGATATAATGCTTCCAAAGTGTACAGGATATATTATTTCACAGCAACTTTCTTGATAATATGAAATTTATTCTTCAAGTATCAGCGGTTATCGTCATCGTGCTTATTTATTATATTGAAAAGTTTTTTATAGAAGTATTTTATTTTTGCTATACATAAAAAATAATAATCATTCCGGTCTACAATGGAATTTTTAGAACTATTATCCCTTAAAACAAAACACAAACCTAAATTCCACCATTGTTAGACAATACACAGCGTTGAGTTCCGCCACAAAACACGTAAAATCTTTAATTAGGGCGGTAGATGGAGAATGAAGTGAAATGACTCATAGTTCATTCTACCTAAGTGTAAAAAGCAAAAAGTTATTTCAGCTTAAATTGGAATACAGAGTGCCAAATGCTGGTATGACTGTAAGCGCATATATCCACTTCCTTCATAATCTTGAAACAAAACGTATTTCTTAAGACTAACGCTAAGGCCGTTGATATATGAAAATATTACAGTAGAGTGACTTGTACTATCTTCTTTTCGCCTATTTCGTAAATAATAATAAGTGTCGTATAGAAACAAAAAATAACATGTTTTTAAAGTAAATGAACTTGGGAACCTATTGTGAAGACACTGTGTTCCACTTCCGTTCCCCACTTTCCGCCGAATTGAAGACATTGCGTGTTGCGTGGCGGAACTCAACGCCGCGTTTCACATTGTTCCAGAGTGAAGAAATGAAATCATTAAATATTTAAATTGAAAATATTAAATATTACATTTCTTCTAGTGAGGATAGAACCCACAACCTGTCGGTTACAGTCACACACTTGTGCCGCTGCGCCACGACAGGCCTCAAAGCCTTAAGTAAATAGTTGATTGAAAAAAAGTATTGAAACAACGATAAATATATAATAATACGTGAATAAAGTATAAATGTCATATTTGTTATGTTAATACGATTAAAGAGGAATTAAATTAATTTTGCCCATTAATTATAGTTATAATATTAATGTTACTTTAATTACAATTGTTGATTGATACCGGAAGTTGAATTAAATCCAAATTTAAGTAGCTAATTGACCAAGGGAAGGCGGAAAACGATTTTCTTTGCCATTTATTTCGCTTCAAAGCTTGTGTTTCGCTTCATAGCTTTGATGGTTGGAGATAAATTGGATGCTTAAAGAGTGTTTAAATCATCCAATCTGACTCGGAATTAAAACAATGTGGGGTGTTGAAATCATTATGGTAGAGTTTTATGTGAAAAAAACTAACGCGATGGTTTTGAGTTTGGGGTTCGGAGTCTTACACTCGGGGAAATTGATTATTTCTACTTTATCGCTTTAGTGCACTAATGAGCACTGTGTTGCGTTAACAAAGGTGGCTATCAATTTAAATTTAAGAATAATGTTAATAAAAATATTTTACTATCATTTTATTTAAGTGTTTATTTATTAATTAATCTAGTGCAATATTTGATTAATAAAAAGTCATTCTCTAAATGCGATAATGTTAAAACATGGCTGGCTTAAAAATAATTGTCACGACGTAACGTAAATATTAGTAGCAATACATTTTTTTATTAATATTGATGGATGTTTATTTAAATTAAATTGATAAAAATACAATTCAATAATGTTTTTATTTCAACGTTATCTTTATAATATGCTAACTTTTATATGTAATTTAGCCTCCATAGTAAAATTATAGATTCTAAATATCTGAACATAATCTGATTTCTTTTACGATAAATTCACATACTAACTTAACTTTACTTTAAAAGTGACCTAACCTAACCTGATCCGCACTTATTACTTTATTACCGTGTGATTCCGGCTTAGAATAGGATCACCCTGGTACTGATGGTGTCGTAAGAGGCGACTAAAGTGCGTGTGGTAGAGTCACGTTGCCAGTAATGGCAACACGCATGGGCAGACTCGACTGGATTATTACCACCCCCGGCATTTAAGACCGGCGTTAAGTAGTGGCTTTGGCCACTGCGTTTCGTATTAGGTAATACCGGGCCCCGGTGCCCTTATGCCTTAAAGGACGGCAACGCTCCTGTAGCTCCTTTGGAGTTACACAGGGCCGTGGGCGACGGTGATCACATACCACCAGGTGACCCGTACGCTCGTTTGCCGTCTTTTCCATAAAAAATAAAATAAAAAAAGAACTTAAAAACTAAATATAGCAATATCTAAGACAAAGATCTGTTTATTTTAAACATCGCCAGGTAAAATAGCAGGTACCCAATCCCTAGGAATTTTATTTATTACCAAATATGTAATAAACAATATTATTTATAATATTTCATAGATTGCCTGGACCCCAAATATATACCAAGTATTTCATATATTACCTAGGTATTGCATGGAATCAATAAAAGGGTTTTCAGCTTAGGGAAGCTAATCGCAAACTCTCCTGTCCCGAGTAGTCAAGCGCAGGCTCCCGTGCAAGATTCAGAGAAGAACGATCGATGAGGATAGTTTAGATGTCCAATACTACAATCTACACACTAAGTTTATATTATAGCAATTGTTATATATTAAAGAATCCACAATTACCAAGTTTAAACATAAAAGACGACTTCATAACCAAAAAGGGGAAATATAAATTTAGTTCTTAAGTACCACTTTGTAATAACCGACGATATTCAAGGCAATATATTCGAAGCAAATGGGATAACAGGCGTGAGGGAGCTCAATACAACATGACGTTGACGCAAATACGATAAGCGAGAGGCAAATGCGTACGTCGATAGCATTCATACCTCCTCTATCTGTATGAATATTGGTAAGTGTATGGGTAGGTATTTAATATAATATAATATGCAAAAGATAATGCCTTATATTTTTTTTTGTTTTACATAGCACTCAGAGATGTACAGAGTTATTTTTTAAAACAAATATTTATTTATGAAATAAATATGTCTTAGCTGCGGTTTCTAATCAATTATCAAGTTGATAAAACTAAGCTATAGCGAAAGCAATAGTGGGGATGGTATCATCCTTCATCGATAAATGAATTGAAACTTTTTTTTTTTTCCTACTAGAATCAACTATTATATACTTCATAATATATATATTTTCGTCAAATTGAAGAGCCCTTTTTGATCCAAAAAGGCTAAACGCACTGATCTCAGGAGCTATTAATTTAAATTTGCGTTGAAAGGTAATCAAAGAAGCTATTCAGTTTGACAAAAAATATTCACAGAAGTTTTTATAGCTTCACGCTGTATCTCGCACATGACAGGATTGGCAGAGGGAATTTAACCTAGTCTAAAAATATACAAAATACTTAAAACCAACTTTAAAAAAAAAAGAACAGCTTTATTATTATAACTATGTATAATAATAGAGAAAGGATTATATTTACAACCACCGCGTGTACAGTCAGAAGCTGTACCACCGGACCAAAATGGCCCAATTCTTTTATAATAAACGAATATCCTTAACACAAGTGTTCCCTAAAACATGTTAACATTGAATAAAATAAAAATAAACAACACAACGACATCCCCGTAACTCGAGTTTCATTGGACCTTAGTATAAATCACCATTCGACAATCGCCATCTTGATGAAGTGCAGTTGTAAAATATTATTTGGGCACATACGCTTTTGCGAGAAGTAAACTTATTAAAAACACATTTTGAAAAATTTCAATTATTCATATTAACCAAAATAATCTAACATTAATAATGAAAAAAATAAATAATTAATATATAATGATTATGAGAATATTTTATGTACACCGTGTTAGGTTAATGCCGTCGTAGAGTAGTGGCACAGCGTTTAGTTCTTGCGTTTCAGCGTTTCTTAGGTCAACGATTATGGGTTCGAGTCTCACTCGATGTTGTTATTTTCATTTCCTAACTATGTCACAATGTATCGAAAATTGGGCAGTGCAAGGGGAACGGAGAGTTAAATACTTATTTTTCTTTTTCATACCGCCATATGCGTAAAGTAGGATTTTTTACTTTTTTTTTAAAGCATCACCCTTCTAGTCGATTGAAACAATAATAATATATTTTTTCTAGTTATATAGAAACAGAAGCTTGTATGAAATTTATGATTGCTGATTCAACGTCCGTTTGCAACTCTATATAATTTTGAAGTTACCTATTTCCAGTTTTCAGTACAGTCCATAAGCTATAGATTGCGGTAAGCTTACACTTCTGTTTCAAATTCTCTGACTGTAATAAATTATTTGCTCTCCAACTTGAAGTCACGTTTCGATCTTACAGAACAATTGTGGTGAAGTAAATTCATTTGTTACTTTTAGATATTTTTCACGTTTAATTTACATTTAAATATTATTTATTACATGTAAATATTATTTATATATCATTTTCGAGAAAAGAATACGTATATTTTGAGGCCTGTTGTCGCCCATAAGCGTGACTGTAAACGTCACAGGTGGTGGGTTCGATCCACACATAAAGAAGTGAAATATTTAATATTTTCAGGTTAATTATTTAACGTTTTCGCTTTGGTAATAACCACTAAATACGCAATGCTTCTAATTCAGTAATTTTCTCAAAAGCGAGGGATGGAACGGGGTGTTGTAACACTAGATTCTCAAGTTTCGTTTTTTTATAGAAAAGACAAGGCAAATGAGCATTTGGGTTACCGATCACTAACCGAACTACAGGTACGTTGCCGGCCACTAAGCTGGAGGTAGTCACGCGAAATTCCTACAAAACCGCATAGTAGTGGAGTGCCACGTGTCCAGATGTTAAGGATGGCACAGTTAGTGACGTACTGTGCAGTTACAAAATTTAGCGGATGGTAATAAGTCTAACAGTTCTCTAGAACACTGACCGTGATGAATGCGATACAGAACCCACAAAAAAGATATATCTTTACGCAAAGCCAAAGTATTAAGCCACTTAGAGATCATTGGATTCCCAACGATTCGAAAAGCTCTAAATTGTATCGGATCAAATAGTTTAAGAATATGTTGGAGTGCACCAACCCAGAGGTAAGAACAGTACTCCATATGGAGCCGAAGCTATAGCCCTATATAGGGCCAAACGTTGTTTAGGCGTGGAGTACTGGCTAGCTCTGCTAATGATCCCCAATTTTTCGAGGCCAACTTGGCCATGCTTTCTATATGATTGCGATACTGGCAGTCGCTTAAAAAGCTGAGGCCTAATATACTGAAGGTGGGCGCGGCTTTAAAAGTAATAGTAGTTAAGTGAAGTTAGGTAAACTAGAGGATAAACGATTGAGCTACCCTGGCAAAAGCCATATTGACGGTCGCTAATCAATCGGTGATTCTCCAGATAAACCAAGAGCTGGCTTTTTATTATACTATCCATTACTTTTGAAAGTAGGGAGGTGAATGGACCTGTAGGTAGTTGAATTGAAGCCATCGTCTTGTATCGGGATCGGATAGATAAGATCGCTCTTCCAACACACGGGACAATGCTGTCTGAGTAAGAATGCTGAAATAGACGCATAACCACCGGTGTTAACTAAGGAAAATATGATCGGAGCACTAGAGGAGGAGAAATGCTATCTGGGTCATTTGGACTTGTAGATGTCCAAGGAAGACAGAGCTCGAGGCAGACATAGCGGGATGGTCATCGGCGTTTTCTTCAGTCATCCATATTCAATGTCGATGCAAAGAGACGGCATTGGCTTTCGCCTTATGGACCAAGATGTAATTTCCTGTACGTAGCGGCGAAAGCGATGGCTGAGAGGGCCCAAAACTGACGAGTTCCAAACAGATAGCTCTGAAGCTTCTCGATAATTTTAACAATATGCTATATTTCATCGACAGACCCTTAGTAAAAAATGCCTCAGCTTATATTTGATATGCCTCGCGCTTGCCAGAAGTAGCAATTGTATAAGGCATAACCAAGGCTGTGACTTTCTACTGATTAGCACTACGGAGTTAGGAATATATCTTAACATCGCATGAAAACACAATGTATATTACAATTATATTAGATTCTTTAGTCTATCGCGCCTCACGAGATTGAAACTCTATTAACTTATTTATTATTAAATCATGCGACGTCCAAGTCGATCTATTTGTTTAAAACGTAAAATATTTTAATATTGGCATGATAATAACTTATATAATAACTTAACACAGAAGGTCCTTTAAGTAGAGACTAAATAGATTAACCGACTTGGTATTACACGGATCTCACAACTTTTGCAGGGTTTTGGGTTTTTTTTGCAGGATATTATTATTGGCATTATTATTATTTTTTATTGTTTATTATGTACAAAAAACCTGTATACACTCAACAAAGATAATCGTAGCGACACCACACTGTACAATGTGAAATAGATATATATGAAAATATCTGGCTTGCTCTCTATAAGAGAGAGAGAGAGAGAGAGATAGACAGACAGAGAAACATGCGCACGCCGCACAGCTTACAATAGCAAAAAGTGCCGTTACTCTAAACTTTTCGTGAGATTTGTTTCCGTCCAGCCACCTTTCACGACGCGCGATAAGGAACTTCCTTTCAAAACTTCGTTCCAATTATACTTATACTCAATATATTTATCCCCATCACATACATTTTTGGCAAAAAGTATAACTATTAAAATTATTTAAATTTTATACCAATATTCCAGTAATCGTGTGTTTGTTATACTGACATTTGCTAAATTACTCTTACAGGCATTGAGAACTACAGTCAAAACGCTATCGCTTTTCCACTAAAAATCGAAACATTTGTTGTTAAACGAAACAAGCTTCTGTGCTTTGTTTTCCAATGGAAATCAAAATAATTTATTACCGCAGATGTAAATTGATCCGACAAATATCAAGTAGAAAAATTGTTTCTTGACCTTATTTTTTTTATTTAAATTGATATAAAAAAGGAAATTAAATGAACGTCTGTATCGTGTTCCTTAGAGCGGCTAAAGATCGTTTTCAGCACTAAACGACGCCGGTTATAAATCACGTGGTCGACAGTTAGGCTTCTCGCCACTACCTCAAGTCAAGCACTGATATAATGTTATTGGGGTTTAGCTTATTTATTACTTATCCGTTATATATGTAAGTACTTTTTATTTATTCTATTTTTTAAATTTTATTCCACACTTAGGAAATAAAAATATTTATTAAAAAAGGTATAAAAAATTTAACGTAGCAGGCTTAGACAGATATCAAGATGCGTAGTTTCTTATCTCTTTTTTATACTTATCACACTTATTTCTAGCAAAAATAATTCATTTTTGATATTAAAGAATCAATACTATTTTTAACTGGTAAACAGAAGCTATAAGTTTGATATTATGTATGTACATAATATGATATATTGTTGAAATTGAATAGTTTTGAATATTTTTTTAGCTTCACGCTGTATCTCTCGCGAGGCAGGGTAGGCAAAGGAAACCCGGAACCTAGTGTTAAGAAACTCCGTTCCGCTTCTGTTCCCCACTTTCCGCTAAATTTGAGGCATTGCGTGTTGAGTGGCGGATATCAACGCCGCGCTTTGCCTTATTACCAGAGCGAAGAAATGAAACATTAAATATTTAAATTGAAAATATTAAATATTTCATTTCCTCGACTGGGGATCGAACCCAGAACAGTCACACGCTTGTGCCGATGCGACACGACAGGCCTCATCATATTATCATATTTGAATATTAAATACTTATTATTATATCTATTCTGTCATTCAAGCATGTGTGCAGGTCTAAAATATAGTAGATGATTATTATTTTCTGAGATATTTCTTGATATTCAACAAATATCTCAGAAACTAATCATGTCAAGATAATTTTGACACTTAATACGAGGTTTACTTCCTCTTACGGAAGAGACAAAACAACCAGCAGAAGTCAAAACTGATACCACCGACTAAACATACCGTATATACTACATAAATATTGTTTAAATATGATATAATATAAAATTAGCAATTTTTTTAATTCAGTGGTGTAACACTCAGTTTGTAAACTGAAAAACTTTTTTTGACATCATGTAGCGTAATCACTATTATCATTATAATAGCCTATATTTTAATACTTGAATGAAGTAGATGATTGATATGATGATTTTTTACTCTTACTAAATTGTTTTTTGTTGTGAGTCTAAAATCTTTTGTGGATTTTAATTATATATACGTACTAGGTCCAGTAAAAGATTAAGTAACTTTTAATTTATACAATATAAAGTAAATGTTTTTACTAATTAGCAATTGAATGACTAAAATTAATACATAAAATTAAATGAAAAATGAATGACTAAAATTAAAGCATAAAATTAAACGAAAATAATCATAAAGTTAAATTAATACATATTAATATTAAATTTAAAGTACAAGAGAAAATGGAATGATTCTATAGAATGATTCTTCTAGTAAGACTATATACAGTTTTACTAGTGATTTTTAGATCTACTTGTTATGTGCTAAATTTACATAATTTATTAAGTTAATGTATCCATTTATTTACAAATTTATAGTCATTTTAGAAGTCACCTGTCATATATATTTAAATTGGTATTAACATACTCTCTTAATTAAAGTTTTATAACAGTAAATGGAATGCTACCGTACAGTGTCGCTATTATTTTAACGCACAGTAGTGTCCTTAGCCATTATTCAAGAATTAATTAAGACTAGCAGTGCTTTTTTTTTATTTTTTTACATTTTGCGTCGAAAATTTTTAATATTCAATTATTTATCAAGAAAAATTGTGGCTCAAGGTAATAGTTTCGATAAAAACTCTGTACCTATGATCAGGATTATCTCGGGCACTTAGACAGTGTCAGGTGTCACCTGCAACAGTTAGTAATCTATTTCAATATTCCGACTACGACGGTGAAAAGTAGGTAGAAATTTCTAAAATATATTTTTTAAATACAAGTAATATAAACATAGGTGATAAGGCAATAAAACTCGTTCATACTTATCATTCCATCAACCCATAACTTTTGTTTTTGTGAATTGCCATTGACTTCCAATGGAAAAAATCTCTTTTATAAAAAAATAATTCGAAACTTTGTACACATAAATAACGGAGCACATTGTTTGAGCATTGTTTAATATAAAATCTGAAAACGCGGTGAACCTTTTCCAATATTTATTGGTTGAAATTTAATTTATTTTATGATATTTACAATCATATTTTCTTGTATAATCTAGGTGACAGAAAAATAAATGAAAATTAAAAAATATATTTTATTTATTTTAATAAAGTGAAAAATAAATATTAAGCAAGCCCACCCTTCCAAATTTAAGGTAATGCTCTGTATTAGATTCACTTAACTTTATATAACTCTTGTATTGAGAGTTATGTATTGGTGGCATGTAAGATAGACATTAAAAATTGCTTGCAAGGCTTGAAAAATATGTAGAGAAAATAAGTTGATGAAAGTAGATTTAGCTAAACATTACCTCGAAAAGTCACCAGAAAATACTATATTATCACTAAAATTATTATCACGACAATGTCTTTTATATTTTGCGTCGGAAGGAGCTTAGCCGATAAGTCTATAGGATGAGGGTCCGATTTGCAGCGCTACAGTAAATAAATGAATTTCCCGATAAAAAGGCATCTGGCATCTAAGCGCTGGCAAATATAGCCTTCATTTTACATACATTTCAATAGTTGCCAAAAAAGGTAATAATTGGCATAAAAACAGTAATGTTTGTTACCTATTCTGTCTTCAAAAAATTTGAAACTAACACGTTTTCTAAATAAGTATTTTTCTTTTTTTTTACTTTTACTTTTTTTAAAAATGTTGTTTCAAACTTGGAAAAAGAAAAAGTATTTTTCTTTTCTAAGCTTGGATTATCACTTAAAAATTGTAAACATATTTATTAAATGGCATTCTCTGTATCTCATCTTTGGGTAGCGCAAAATTTGTAAAATTCTCCCTACAGAGATGCTAACTACATAATTAAGTTGTAACAAGCACTAACTTAACGAAGGAGTTTTTTTCTTATTTCCAGAGCGAGAAAAATAAAAATAAGTAATTCTCTTCAACAGGAATCTATCTTACAATCGTCGAGCTTGCATTCACGCTCTGTGTAAAATCATTAAATGTAAATAGAAATTAGCAGCCTAAATACATAATCATTTGGTTTCAGCGGAGATTTATCTACCTCAGACTACATCACGATGCGCAATCATTAAAGCAACATTTGATTTATTTACCAAATTCATCAATGAAGTGTAAATTAACAAAGATTATCGTACATTGGCTAAAAATAAATTTATTTTATGAAATAATAGCAGCATTATGTACTGCTTTATTAGTGAAATCATCGATACGCAGGAAAATAAATCAAAAAATATCTTAAATATAATAACTACCAATTCCAGATACATATATACTTTTAATTAAACTTTTTGACTTATTAAGAGAAAATTCCGAAAAACCAAACTAAGTTAAATTCGAACAGTTTAACATAATTTATCGGATCATCAAATATGTCACCTTCACATGTTCACTCCAAACCCTCTTCACCCTCTTCTCTGTTTGGGAGCTACGGTGCCACTGAACGACCTACAGACACAAACAAATACAGACTCGTCAAGCTTATAAGATTACACCCTTTTGTTTAATTAGTCTGGGATAAAACAATAAAACAAAGATAAGCTATCGATAAATCACTATTTAACAATATAATATTTCATATCTACACTACCAAACTTAATCTTTGCAGTCATAAATCAGATACCCGATCGACTTTAGCGCTCTCTGTTGTGGAAATCGCTTGTAGATAATGTTTATAGCCATTGTCATATTTGAGAATATTGTTTGTGATCGTTATTTATAGACCTTTAAAATAAATGAACTGTGTTGTTTTTATATACAAATTCGTTTTGTTTACTTCCTCTCGTCTATAAATATTATTTATAATTAACAACTCGCCCTTAGCCTTCGCTCCGTAAACTACACAGTTATATGGCACTCATAGTGATTCCTAGGGTTTATTTTAATTTCCTTGAATTGTATTAACATTTACACAATTGGCATAAGAAATTCCACAACTTTTGTTTTGACACAAATTTAAAAAGGAATATATATATACCTATTATAATTATTAAATTCAGTAATTTATTCCCGTGTAGTGATGAAATAAAACACAGTGAAAAAATACGTATTTATGTTAAATGACATTGAATGTAAAATTAAATTATTTGAAACTGGTTTTTGATAAGAATTAAGACTATTTCTATTTCCTTCCGACGTATTAAAAGTTTTACAAATTAAAACTCAACTGTATGTTTTTTGCGTTATCAATGTTCTGGTTAATAGATGGCGTTCCATGTATCTATTTTCATTTTCTGGTTTCAAATTGGAGCTAAGAAGAAAAAAACAACCTTTATGTCAATGTAAAGATTCAAATATTGACGTTTAAGCTAAATTTAGTATGAAATTCGGATGTGAAATTACAGTTATCACCTTTTGCATGAAATGAGAAAAGATAAAATCTGAAAAGGTTAAATTTATAATAGAAAATTCATTAAAGAATTATATTTGTATTTAATTTTATCAAAAATGAGATAGCTTTAACTTTAAGGCCTATTTAACTTAAGTTTGGTTAATTTGATGAGTCATATTTCCCGTTGATCAAAGATATTGCAAGTTGTGCGGAACCTTCGTTGTGCGATTACGGTTCACACTTGACCAGTTTTTTTATATTTTCAATATATAAAAACGCCCTTTTTGCCAATTTATTGTAAGCATAGATAGAAAATATTCTGCACTCGATTTTAATTTGATACAGTGCAAGCGGTCCAATAGCTGCTTAATATTTAATGATAAATATTTAGGTATATTTTCAGATTTTAATTGATTCTTTCTAACTTCATAGATTCAGTTTGCAACCATTTTTCAAATTAAACAACTAACAAATATACAGTGTCATTAGTTAAATCTATTGTTCGTATATAAAAAAATATTTACTATACTATTTGTATGTAAGAATTTATATAGTAACTAAATAAAAATAAAATTCCTGTATTATTTTTCCTGTTTCATTTCCTGTATGAATGTACAAATCTATAAAACATACAGTATCTGTTGTGGTGCAATGGCACATGCGTGTAAACTGTACATGTGTGTAAACTGTAAACTGTAAGCGCGTCAGATTATGGGTTCGATCCCCACCCAAAGAAATTAAGTATATAATATTTTCAAAAAAAATATTAATGATTTCATTTTTTTTCTGGTAACAAAGCAAAACCAAAGCGTTGATTTTCTCCACTCTTGTTTGGCGGAATTCGACGCGGCGTCTTGACGCAAAATATAAAACTTAAATTTGGCGGAAAGTGGAGAACTGAACGGAATGTCTTAAAGTTAGGTATCCTAGGTCCCTCTACCTACTCTGCCATATGTGAGATGCAGCATATAGCTAAAAAAGGAGAATTTAACGACAAAAAGTAGAAAATTGCATTTTCAGAGATGCTCACATATGTAATAATGTAATGTACTTTTATTATTACATCATTCAAATACTTAGTGCTGAAAGCTTGGATGGAAGTCGTAAAGAGCTTTAAAGAATATTTTTAATGATATTAGTTCTGTGTAAAACTTATGTTCAAATATAAGAGTATGATAAAACTTAGAAATATATAGCAACTCCTTAAATAAAAGCTGTCTATAAAAATAAAAAATATATATAAATTTTCGCAAACGCAGTCTTTGTCAAGTTCTGTTTGAGTCTTTTGGAAGTTTTTATTCGTAGTGTTAGTGGGTGTGATACTTTCAAAATGATTTTTAATGTTTCAAATGTTTTTATTATTTTTTATCTCCTTATAAATTTTGATAATATCAATTTTTTAATTAAAACTTTTGACAATCTCTCAATAATATTTGCAAGGGCAACATAATATGACCATATTCCAATAAACCTTCTTTTTCGACATGCAATGTCTATTATATAATTTCAGGTGAAAAGAGGATGACGTGTCCTACAAAATTAAGAGTGATGCTAAAAAAACCACCCTTGCTTTTAATAAATAAAATATATTTTACATTTGCTAAAGAAATCAACACAGGATATAAGTGGAATTTTTGTATTGTTTATTTGAATTTGGAATTTTTGTATTTTTTAGGTGCACGAAGCATAGAAGACATCATTTTTCTAACATTTCTTTATATTGGGAACGAGTTGTAAATAACTTTATATATTTAAAATTGAGCCCGGTAAAAGTATTACTACAGGTTGAGATCTGCCTCGTTTCATACACATTAAGTCCATTTGACCCTTGTACGAGTGTTGTTTCAGAAATATAAACAGTTTAACTAAGGTAAATGGCGAATTGAATTGACTACGAGTACATTAATTTAATACCTAGGAATAAAGTGTTATGACACTCCGTTCCTATTGAGACACTTCCGTTCTCCGAATTAGAGACATTGCATGTTGAGGGGCGAAGCTTAACGCAAACCACTTGTAAAATATAAATGAAAATATAAAATATTTAATTTCCTGGAAATTCCTTTAAGTAGGTATTTAATAATACCTCCAGGTTAAATAGAGGTAGATAGAGTAGAAATGTGGGTAGGTAAAAGAGTGCTTTTATATTATTAATTCACTTTGAAGCAAGTAACTACTTACTTTTTAAAAAATAACTAATTCATTTGTATAAATTGCCGCATTTAACGGAAAAATGTTTAGTTATTTCACTTCTGTCTAAGTAGGTTGTAGGCTGATTTTAGTTGTTTATTTTTTGTTTTTCTCTTAGTGCCATAAAAATTGGTATTCCGGAGATTAGACCAGCAAACCGAAAGATATAGACAAATAAAATAGTTTATTTGTGTTATATCGTAAGTATCGTGCTAGATTATTAGTAGCTGTAGTTTTTTTAATTTTTATGACAGAAAATGGAATATAGAAGACATGGACTTGTTAATTTTAAAGAAAATTTGTTTTCATTTAGACATTATTAACTTTAAATAAATTATAAATTTGATGTAATTTTACGTGATGCGAATTAATTGTAGCCATAGTGAAATAAATGTTATTATAAGTGCAACCTAAAATAATTTTCATATTTTAGGTACTCATTTATAAATTAAAGTTAATTTATTAATATTGTTACTAAAAGCGTTACAGGGGTAATATTAATTGTATTCAAAAATGTATATTATTAATTTCATAATCTACTTGCTCTAAATCAACAATTTTCAGTTACTCGAGATAACTTCAGGACATAGATAAGTCCTGTAGATCCAAGTAAAAAAATAATTTTTAATTCTGACAATTTTATATAAAACTCAACTACTCCATGCATTCCTTTATCCAAACCACCAAATATTCGACAATTGGTTGTAGCGTAGTGGAAAGACATTTCTTATGAGAACATTTTTCGGGGTTTATTTACGCAGTTTTTAAAAATAGTTAGGTAGTACTCTGAGGCACTTCGGCACGTCCGCTCGTTGGCTATGGTCGGACTATACTAAAAACGAATAAGAACGCAGTTTTGTTTGTGCTCTTATTTCCCGGGATAATTTTTGGCTGTGTCACTTAATCTATGAATAGTTTATCGAAAACTTATATACGTAATGTATGAAATAAAAATAATAAATGAAAATATGCTGCGATTATGCTACCATATTATATAATAATGATAAATATTTTACTGTCCCAATTCATTTCTAGATTTTAATTGCCTCCGTTTCTCCATAGTTGTTCATCTCTAAAGTCTCGCTCTCGAGTGAATCTTGAACTTTGTAATGATTTGCTTTTATCAGGTGTTGCCAAGTTTATTTAAGATAGAAATATTATAATATATTTAATAACATATGTTTATAAACTAACATATATAGCTTCTACTAAGGTATTAGTACATTAATTTAAATCTATACTTACTACTACTACTGTATTGCTCAATAAATATATGTTTGTTTAACTACTCATATCTACAGGTAAAATATTAATATTTTTCGACACAATAATAAGCCAATAAAGCAAGAAGGAAATTAACTTTGACTGTTGCGTTAATAATATTGTGTCTATGATTTTATCTGATTTGTATCTAATTATTTCCTTTTAGCTAATTACTATCTAACACCCATTATATCTTATTACATACTCACTAATGAGACGAAATATATAATTTTCTATTTATTTTGTTATTTGTCTATTATATAAAAAGTGTTTCTTTTTTGAAGTATACAATAATGCAATTGATTTTGTTTAAAAAAAAAATTTTAATTTTATCTTAGATTGTGACAAATCGGGGATTGGCAGGTAATGCGAGCAGTGAGCCTGGCATTCCCCTATTTGCATATAAAGCATAGATTGTATTAAATATAGGCCTATAAGATATCAGACTGTCAAGGCAGCGACACAATTTCTTTATCGTCTGTTCCTAGTAATAATCCTGGTGCTTGTTATATGGTCTTTAACTTCCTTGGTGGTTGGTCCATTTGACATCATGACATCAAACAATCGCTTTCTTGCGTGTCCTGGGGGTTTAATGCAGAGACAGACTTAGCAAAACACTTCCATCTGATATAATTTCAAGAATAACGAGCAATGTGACCATATTATATGAAAAGATGCTCTTCGAGGTTATTCAAAACGCCACGAACTCCAATACTACCATAACTGAGTGTATTGCATATGTATTCAATCTGCGTCGTGAAATACATACACAGCGGCATAATTTTTATGACGCGAAATGAATATTTGGTGCCGTATAAAAGAACAGATAAGATGATGCTCGTATGTATGATCCCCTCGAATGTAGTGGTATTTTGCGATCGCAGACCAGACCAGCAATCTTCATACGCCATTACCGTTATAATCGTCATATGCCTTTACCACATAACGAGAAGCAGAATAGAGAATCTAGTAACATTATATTTCGTTTTTAGTTTTATGTCCGAACCTGAGACATTGTGACACGGAACTATAGAGGTTTGTTTTATCATAGTGGAACAATGAAAACAATTTTACTTCTTACAATGTTTTCGAGCGACCCTGGTGGCGATGGTCGGATACCATAAACATCGTGATCATTGCTTCCGCACTCATGCATAACGGATCTATGGTACCTGAACTTTTCCGAATTAACGGCTGATTCAGAATCAATATGGATAAAGCTTGTGTCCAGGCAACCTCTCGTAAACAACAGAGCCGAATAATTAAATTTTCTAGCTCTGATAACAAGACCACGCTACTCAACAAAGTCTTAAGCGTTGAACGGAAAGGTGACCGCGGTGTATTTTGACACTAGGTTTTTACTGTCTATCCTATATATATGGGCAAATATACACTATTTTATGTTCCGTCGAAAAAAAGTACCTCATTTAAGGTACTTCAGTACGTTATTTAAGGTACTTAATGCTAATGTATGTTAAACCATTAAAGAATATATTTTATTATCTGGCCCACTTGGTTGATTTTCTAAAAATGTTTAAATTTTGATAATTTTTACTTAAAAATAATACAAAAGTATACCCTTCTGACCACCATATTTCCAATTTTATTCAGTTTTAATGACATAACGCTATTAATTCTTATTAAATTATTTTTTCTTTGGTATTATCTTATAACTAAATTGTTTATTTGTGAAAGCAAAATGAAGCATGTTTTTATTAAAATATACTGTTATATATTTATTAACGCTAAAAAAAATTGAACAATATTTCTTCAGTTTACGTTTAACTGCCTAAATGCATCGTTAGGCCAGCCAGTCGTTATCACTTTTCTGGTGTCACTCCTCTGGCGGGGAGCACATACACGACAAAGTAGTGACTAAAATGTATGTTGGAAATGTATACATTTGGTGCTACGTTTACAGTTGACTTTTATTTATTGCTGTGAATGAAGGTTGCAGATTTGTTTTCAAATTTTAGAATAATTTACAGATATATATTAAGTTCTGTAGAATTAAATGAGGAAGATAATTAACTAAAGAACTCTGCCAGAAAATTCTTGATAACACCACCTGCGTCTGATGATCCATAAAATATATGCCAGAACAGAGACTACGAAATAACATTATTAAACTAACAATTAGATCAAATTATTCTATTACGTAAGGTAAATGAATATAAAAAAAGGTAAATCACTCACGTTAAAGGACAGTTAAAAGTAGCTAATCTTTTACTGAATAAAACGTAGAGAATGTACAAGTGAAAAATAAGTTCATATTTAATGAGGTACTCCAGAGAAAATGTAACTTTGACACAGACTGATAACACTTGACTTAATAACAATTCGAATTTTTACCTGAAATAACTCCTTTTCTATTATTCTGAAATTATACCTGATCATGGCAATAGAGCTCCAGGTGGTATCGAAGGGACATATACCTAAGCGACTGTAGAGAATATCGTTTCATTGGGAACCGACATTTCTACAATCGACGATTTTGCTAAAGAATTAAGTAATTACTTCCTTGACATTCATGATATTGTTACCACCGGAACTAACATTGATTTACAAAAGAAGCTAATTACCACACCGCACAGCACACCTTTTGTTGGTATACTATAATTACACCAAGTACGAAGTAATTATTTAATATATATTTAAAGAGCTAGAGAAATAAAGACAAAATTTGATCCAAAAGTAACAGAGGTTCTAATATATTATAATATAATATTGCACATGAAAAGCCTCAGTAGTAGCAATTTGTGTCATTACTTCCATCTGGCTGACATAAAATACAGTGAATAAACCTCCAAGATTTTTCGCATGCACTGAATCTAAAGAAGATATGGGAGCATCTTCTAGCCTAATTAATACTGAAAATAAAAAATTATACTGCTATGATTATTAAAAACAATGATTTTATACTTGTGGAGTGAGTGATTAAGTATAGAAATATATGTTCATCTGATTTTAATAACGAACAGGGGGAGATAAGGGTTACTTTTCTAAAGGTCTCCAATGAAAGCGGTACAATTATCAAAATAAATAATTTGGGCGTGTAGGTAACAAAGTATTCTATAAATTTCCAAAATATATTGAGTCAGAATGTATTCCAAAATTAAATTGTCAATTAAAGTGAAAATTTCATAATTTAACCAAATGATTTTTAAATATTTTGTTCATCTGATTTTGAATCTTTGTGAGTAATCCCCTGTGATTATTTTGCTAAATAATAAGAAAACCATTAATGTATGTAAGTGAAGTAGTATTTTTTATTTTAAGTGAAATATTTAATTATGTATTATAATACGCCTTAAAAGTGACTTTTTTTTTAGCTTTACGCTGTATCCCGCACGAGGCAAGGTAGGCAGAGGGAACCCGGGAACCTAGTGTTAAGACACTCCGTTCCACTTCCATTCCCCACTTTCCGCCGAATTTGAGGCACTACGTGTTGAATGGCGGAACTCAACGCCGGGATTTGCCTTATTAACAGAACGAAGAAATAAAACATTAAATATTTAAATTGAAAATATTAAATATTTTATTTCCTCGACTGGGGATCGAAGTTAGGTTCTGGAACCTGACTGTGTTACAGTCACACGCTTGTGTCGCTGCGCCACGACATGCCTTAGTTATTTAATATTTATTTATCTGAAAGTGACTTAGTTATTGTATATTTATTTATTTTAAATAGCTGCATACATATCATAGATACTGCTACCTTAAACATATCATACATTTTGAATAATAGATAATTAGGTACAAGGTAATTTGTTTAAGATCTCAGATTGGAAGTTTACTGTTTATGACATAAATTTTATTATATTTTAATAAAAATCTCCAAGCATCTGTTTTATTCGATATTTCATTAACAATTAATGATTTAATTTTTCACTTCTCTGTCTCAATTTGTCACTACTTTGACAACAGTGTCACTCCCCTAATAACATTTTTTTTTTCTCTGAAGTCTATAAAATTTTAAAAAATCAATAAATCGTCTCGTCTTTAAAAAGGCTGTCATCGACTTAAATTACGAATATCAAATGAAAATGATTACTTTTTCTTCAGGGATACAAAAAATCCAAAAACCGTATATTCACCCATATAAAGAAAATAAGAAATATTTCCATTTTAAATATTTTTTTACAGCCCGCTACTTGACGCCCCAAGTTCAGACGTTACAGGTACGTCTGAACTTGATCCTATTTGGATCGTCTAAGCTGATACGTTAAATAAATGTTTATGTTTATGCCACAAGAATAATTTAGCAGTTTGATTTTAGTATGCCTTGTGAGGCTCGATATTGTTTAAGTGTATTGATAAGCCTATTGTTTTTGCTCCCCACATATGGAGGACGCAACCTTATATTTAAATATTTATTTTTTTGCAGCTTTCTTATAAGTCTTTTTATTTTTACCTTTCACAATACGTAGGCTTTTGAGATTATTATTATACTTTTTACGTATCGTTTTTCTAAGGTAAATCAAATTTTGTACTTTGTATAAGCCGACCAATGTACATCAATTTAAACATTATTATTGCTTAAATTGATCTTTATCGTTAAAGTATTTTCGGACAGAAATTTCAAAATTGTGACAAAGTAGTTAAATATTTTTACGAAAGGAAAAAACATTACAAATTCGCCAAAAAGATATTCAGATATAAACATTCTTTGTAAATAATGAACCTAAGCTAACAGCATAGTGGGTATATTACGATATTATTTGTAGTCAAATATTATTTCAAAATTGATGTTCTGTTATATATTTAATAAGAAATATATATATTTCTACGTAAATACATCACCTCCTGTAGGAGATCTTCAAATATTTACACAGTGCCTTCCATTAAGTAGTTGCGGACCTTTTAAAGTCCAAGTCATTATGTCCTGGCCCTTAATGAAGGTAAATAAATAAAGCCGTATACAACATTACCCTTAATTTGTACCTGTGAGCTTTTTACATTGATACGTGTATTTTTGCTCTGGAAGTGATTTATACAAATGTATATAGAACTAACTTTTATCTTATCCTACATGACACGTGACATATTTTCAGAGTACATAGATCTGACTCAAACCATAATATAGTGGTTGGTATAGCTTTTATGAGTTGCGCACCCACCGCCCGCGGCATCTGAAGCACGCGAGTCGTACGGCCCACGCTCTATGCGATTATGTATCTGTTCCGTACTTAAAAACAGTATAACAGTCTGAAAGTACTCATTCCCCTCAAATTTAAATTTTCTTTATATACACTCAAAGGTAATTTATTTCTTAATAAAACGCACAACGCACATTTTATTGGTCAATGAATGAAATTCAAAATTAAATATTTTTATTCAACATAAGAAGTCACAAGCTTCGTTTTTTGAACGTCAAACAATTTACCACCAGTTGACTAAAGTTGCTGCCTCAGACCTGAGAAGAAGAAGTTTGGAGTTAGTCGGGGCCGTGGGCGACGGTGATCACTTACCATCAGGTGACCCGTACGCTCGTTTGCCGTTTTTTCCATAAAAAAAAACCGGTAAAAGAAACGTGATAAACAAATACTGTTACTTTTTAAGAACTTTTGAAGGTGAATAATTCCGTCATATATAATTTTTACATAACATGAACGATTTAAGTGGCGTATGGTTAGAAAGTTCTCGATTTCAACCTTTTGTTTATTTTTCTCCAGTCCTATAGATTTTATTCTCAGCCGTCAAGATGAGATGTAAATGTAAATTTAAGGGAAACAGAAATCTTAATCCCTCTCCTCTACCCTAGTATTTCAAGAATTCAGCGATAAATATTTATTTCAAATCACAGTTCTCTTTGCCAGTGTTATATAGAATTGATATCTATTATATTATAAACATATATTAATATATAGATACTAATAGCATATAGAGCAAGATAGGAGTTTTTAACAATACGTGACTTGTGTGAAATAGAATACCAGAAAACAATTTTCTATTCCACAATGTAAAAAAGTTGTGAAAAGACGTTTGTGTTAAAGGTTTTTACCAAATAACATACTCGCACCAGGCAATTGTCACTTATAATAATATGAAGTTTTGATAAAAAAAGATATGTCCCGCTGAGTTTCTTTCGCCGGTTCTTCTCAGGTCTGAGGCAAAGGTAAACCTAAAGTGTTTGAAACTTGTAACTTCTTATTTCGAATAAAATATTTGGATTTGCTGTATCTCGCACACGACAGGGTAGACAGAGAGAACCTGGGAACCTAGTGTAGACTCTTTTCCATTTTCCTACCCCACTTGCCACCAAAATATCATTAAAAATATCTTTTAAAAATTTTTAACGCTTTTAATATTAGAGAAAATTCAATAAATATATAAATATATTACGAAATCTTACCAAACCACATACATATAAGAATAAAATGTATATACGTAGAACTACAAATACAAGAATATTATTGAATTTTTAGATATAAAACTTATTGTTATATTCCGATCTGCTCCATCTGCTTCATACTTAATGATTGGCGGCACCAAACGCCGCGTTTATAAAAAAAAATATTAGCTTAAGATTTTTTTTTTCTAATATTTTATTTCAGTTCCTTCCATGTAACATTTATCCATGTTTAACGTACCCGTCGCAGGGCTCAGTAATTGGAAGGGTCGCGACGAGCTCGTACAGGTGCTTATGATTTCGTACGACGATATTATCGGTTATTTGCTGCACAATTGCCTCTCTGCGGTTTAGCGCCTTTTTTATTGATTTTTTTTTGCTCTTTAACACTTTCGATATTCGTTGTCATAACATGTATCTGAATAGATCGGTGTTAATTAATTTTTATTAGACGGAATGTTTATATTTATAGTACTTATTTTTTTTTCTTTTCTATATAGATAAGCTGTTAAAGTATCAAGTGCAGGGAGTGAACTTAATAGTAAAAAAATATTAAATTCAGCTAGAGACTCTGCATTTGTAACATTACCTTGTGACTCTCACATGACAAAAGGCAGAGTGAACTAAGGAGCCTAGTGTTAAGTTCATTTTCTCGATTTGGGAACGAATACACAACCTGTTACATTACAGTCACATCTTTGTGCCTCTGCGCCTAAACAGGCCTCTCTCTTTTATTTTCATAAAATTATTTTAATTTATTATTCATAATAAATAAATATAAGGGTATATAATAATTTACAACTTAAAAGCTCTTTGTTATTTATAATACTATTATTTAGTCAAAACACTAATCAATTGCACGGAAAATAATTTGATCTTTATGAAACCATAAGCATCCTCAATGTGCTAGCCACCCTCCCAATTATACAAAATTTACGATCGAGAGGTCAACCATTTATATTCCAACAAACGCCTCTACCCAGACCTCGTGATAGTTAAATCTGCACATTTTGTAAAGCGCTTTAAGACGATACAAAACATATTTTATTATATATTCTTTATTGCATAAATAACTACATTATAAAAAATAACATTTGTAAAACATGTTTACAATGGCGGACTTATTTCTATAAGAAATTTCTTCCAGCCAACCAATGGAAGTGGGAGAAGAAGTCGCGGAGTAAAAAAAATCAAAAAGAGTAATTAAAACAATAAAAAAAAAATAGCAATAAAATACAGTATCTAATATGGGCTATATGAACATACATACACAGACAAACATACATACATACATATATATACCTATATACATACACACAAATACATATATATACATACATATACATACACATACACACATATATCATAGATTGATGATAAATATACAAGAAAAAAATATATAAAAAAGAAAATAATAAATTAAGTTAAAAATTTAAATATTTACACTTGCAAGTAAATGCTTTTTCAATTGGGATTTAAAAGATATTAAGGAAGGACTTTTCTGGATAGGAATAGGCAGTTGATTCCAAAGGGAGGCAGCATACATGGAAAAGGATTTTTGAAAAAAATTTGTCTTGCTTATCGGAATGTCAAGCGATGGAATGACAAACGACCGCCTTGAGCGCGAGGGAGCAGGAAGCACGTTAAAGCGGGAACGCAGAAAAGTGGGAAAGTTTTGGTAATTGAGCATTTTAAAAAGGAATGTTAGGATGTGCATATCACGACGAAGACGAATTGGGAGCCAGTTAAGTTGAGCTCGAAATTGAGAAACATGGTCATACTTACGCAGGCCATAAACAAAGCGTATAGCCAGATTTTGAAGTCGCTCTAACTTTGTAAGTAGCTCCTCGGTCACATCTAGGTAGCACACGTCGGCGTAGTCGAGAATTGGGAGGAGTAGACATTGCGCTAGCATAATTTTGGTTTTATGAGGAAGGAAGTATTGGAGACGCCTAAGAGAATGATAAGAGAAATGCATGCGCTTGCTAATTGCATAAATATGAGGTCTCCATGTTAAGTTGCAGTCAATAATGATACCCAAATTGTTTACCTTTTCACAATAGGGAATTGTCACTCCTGAATAAAGAACGGGAGGGACAGACTCCCAGTTGATTTTAACTCTAAGTCTGTTGCTGCCAATTATAATAGCCTGAGATTTTTGTGGATTTATTAACAGTCCGAAAGATTCGGCCCAAGTTTGAATAGCAGCCAAATCGCTATTTAAACCATTAATAACTTCAGTTAAATCGTTTAAATGACTGTGACGATAAAGTTGCAAATCATCAGCATACAGGTGAAAGGGAGAAGTAATGACTCTTGAGATATTATTAATAAATATAGAAAAAAGAAGTGGAGATAGAACGCCGCCTTGGGGTACGCCAGCAGTAAGCTCAAGCCACGTCGACGTGTTATCGTTTGCTTTTATGCATTGCTGACGACCAAAGAGGTAAGAGCGAAACCAACTTAAGGCTTCGTAAGACACATTAACTGTCCGAAGAGCGCCAAGAAGTATATCTAGGTCAACAAAGTTGAAAGCACTGCTAAAATCCAGAAGTGTCATAACAGTGAGCTTGGTATTATCCATAGCACACCGAATGTCCTCAGTGATATTAAGCAGTGCTCCGACTGTACTGTGGTAAGGACGGAAACCGGACTGAAAAGGACACAGTAGATGGTTGGAAGAGAGAAAGGAGTACAGTTGGTTGTTAACTAAAGATTCAAGAACCTTAGATAATATAGGAAGGATGGATATGGGACGATAATCAGTGACATTGGATGGATTAGGAGCTTTTGGAAGTGGGATGACATATGCACTTTTCCACTGTGAAGGAAAGACATTACGTGTCAGTGAAAAGTTGATAATGTGAGTGACCACTGGTGTAATGCTTTCCATCACAGGAAGAATCATCTCTAAGCTGAGATTATCACTTCCGCAAGCTTTGGACGAAATGGAGTGAATACACTTCTTGACATCATCCTCGGATACAGTATTGAAAGAAAAGGAAAAGGAGTCTGGTAGGTCACTGTGAGACAAAGACGTTAAGGTTTCAGATTTATTTTATAGCCTTGGTAAACGAAATCTTGGTGTGACTCAAAATATTTATTGTTTCAACGAATGCTGAGTTGGCTGTCGCTAATTTAAGCCGTATTAAAAATATAATATTATTACATAAATTGTTGTTGCCTGTTGTGGTGTAGCGGAACAAGCGTGTGACTGTAGCCGACAGGTTGTGGGTTCGTTCGTTCGAATATTTCATTTCTTTTAGTAGAGATCCATTGAAAGAAATTAAATATTTAATATTCTTAATGCAAATATCTTACGTTTTAATTTTTTCGCTCAGGTACAAGACAAAACGCAGCGTTGAGTTCCGCCACTCAACACGCAGTGCCTCAAATTCGTTGGAAAATAGGGAACGAAAGTGGAACAGAGTGTCTTAACACTAGATTCCTCAGTTCCTTCTGCCTACACTGCCATGTGCGGGATGAAGCTGAGTATACAAATTGATTATCAAATACAAAAAAAATATCACTAAAGTTTGACCTGCAAGTACATTTTAAATATCCAGTAGTAAATATAAGAAGAAAAACGTGTCAGTAACATGAGTGAGAGAATCTGAATTATAATTTTCTCTTAAATACATGTAATTAAAACTAGCGGCCCATGCGAGTCATCGCCTATTTGAACTGTACGATTATTAAGTATTATATACTCGTAAGTGTAGAGGTTGTCATAAAATAGTGGACTTAAAATTTTCTGGCAAACTTAAATATTTCTTTTCTCCAAGTGAACGTAGACTTGAATATTCGTTGTTATTATATATCAATTTTAGATTGGTAATTTCACGCGATCTCAAGATACAAGGTCTTTGTAGACAGACACGCGATTAAAATGTTTTTTGCTTTGTACACGCGATTAGAGTGTTTTTTTTTATAAAATATTAGAGAATTCAAAAAAAAATATTCAGGTAAAATAGTACGTAATAATTAAGTATTAAAAAGCTCCGTTCGTCCTACCAAACAATCGGTACCATTATTTGAATCAACTCTTATTGAATCAATAACTCCACGCCAGATTGAAAAAATGTGACCTTTTTTCCTTGCTATCTTTTAATTATGTTTTTATAGCACACTCAGCAAATGAGAATGCCATTACAAAAACTCTTTCCCTAGCAAAAATATCCATTAATTTTCAGACATCGTAGCAAAATATAAAATTATTAAGTATTCAAGACAAAAAATACCGCATTTAAAATCAACTGTACCCCTTTTACAGTTTCGAGTCTCGTTATGTAAAACTGGCAAGTCGTGTAGCTAACGAAAGGCATTCCTGCTACTTTACGATCGCCCAGCCCCACGCTGCTTAGTGAACGAATATTTTATCGATAAATATCTCTAAGGTCGTTTTTTTTCTGTTTATCGTTACGATTTCGCTGATTCTTTTTAACAGTTTTCTTTTGTGAAATACTTTTTGCACTAAATATTGTTGGCTATTTCAAGGATTTTTGTGTAATACATTTGTGTGATGCATTTAATATATTGGTGTTGAATCTGGCATTATGAATAGTGAATTCATCAATATATACTCACTCATTCAGCTTCACGCTGTATTCCACACTATCAGGGTAGGCAGAGGGAACTTAGAGTTAAGACACTCCGTTCCGTTAGTCACTTTCCGCTGAATTTGAAGCATTGCGTGTTTGATTTTTATATAGAAGAGACATCAAACGAGCGTACGGGTCACCTGATGGTAAGTGATCACCGTCACCCACGGCCCCGTGTAACTCCAGAAAAGCTACAGGAGCGTTGCCGTCTTTTAAGGTGGATGGGCACCGGGGCCCGGCATTACCTAATGCGAAACGCAGTGGCCAAAGCCACTACTTAACGCCGGTCTTAAATGCCGGGGGTGGTAATAATCCGGTCTGCCCACGCGTGTTGCCATTGCTGGCAACGTGACTCTACCACACGCACTTTAGTCGCCTCTTACGACACTATCAGTATCAGGGTGATCCTATTCTAAGCCGGGATCACACGGCAAGGAATTCTTTGTTTCATTTCTTCCAGTGGGGATCAAACCCACAACCTGTCGCATTTACAGTCTAACTCTAGTGCCACTGTGATTTGAACAGGATGGATTTTTAAAAAAAATTAGAGCGATGGCTAGACAAACTTAGCTTGTCAATGTTATATATATATATATATATATATATATATATATATATATATATATATATATATATATATATATATATATATATATATATATATATATATATATATATATATATATATATATATATATATATATATATATATATAACATTGACAAGCTAAGTTTGTCTAGCCATCGCTCTAATTTTTTTTAAAAATCCATCCTGTTCAAATCACAGTGGCACTAGAGTTAGACTGTAAATGCGACAGGTTGTGGGTTTGATCCCCACTGGAAGAAATGAAACAAAGAATTCCTTGCCGTGTGATCCCGGCTTAGAATAGGATCACCCTGATACTGATAGTGTCGTAAGAGGCGACTAAAGTGCGTGTGGTAGAGTCACGTTGCCAGCAATGGCAACACGCGTGGGCAGACCGGATTATTACCACCCCCGGCATTTAAGACCGGCGTTAAGTAGTGGCTTTGGCCACTGCGTTTCGCATTAGGTAATGCCGGGCCCCGGTGCCCATCCACCTTAAAAGACGGCAACGCTCCTGTAGCTTTTCTGGAGTTACACGGGGCCGTGGGTGACGGTGATCACTTACCATCAGGTGACCCGTACGCTCGTTTGATGTCTCTTCTATATAAAAATCAAACACGCAATGCTTCAAATTCAGCGGAAAGTGACTAACGGAACGGAGTGTCTTAACTCTAAGTTCCCTCTGCCTACCCTGATAGTGTGGAATACAGCGTGAAACTGAATGAGTGAGTATATATTGATGAATTCACTATTCATAATGCCAGATTCAACACCAATATATTAAATGCATCACACAAATGTATTACACAAAAATCCTTGAAATAACCAACAATATTGGTGTAAAAAGTATTTCACAAAAGAAAACTGTTAAAAAGAATCAGCGAAATCGTAACGATAAACAGAAAAAAAACGACCTTAGAGATATTTATCGATAAAATATTCGTTCACTAAGCAGCGTGGGGCTGGGCGATCGTAAAGTAGCAGGAATGCCTTTCGTTAGCTACACGACTTGCCAGTTTTACATAATGAGACTCGAAACTGTAAAAGGGGTACAGTTGATTTTAAATGCGGTATTTTTTGTCTTGAATACCTAATAATTTTATATTTTGCTACGATGTCTGAAAATTAAAGGATATTTTTGCTAGGGAAAGAGTTTTTGTAATGGCATTCTCATTTGCTGAGTGTGCTATAAAACATAATTAAAAGATAGCGAGGAAAAAAGGTCACATTTTTTCCAATCTGGCGTGGAGTTATTGATTCAATAAGAGTTGATTCAAATAATGGTACCGATTGTTTGGTAGGACGAACGGAGCTTTTTAATACTTAATTATTACGTACTATTTTACCTAAATATTTTTTTTTGAATTCTCTACTATTTTATAAAAAAAACACTCTAATCGCGTGTACAAAGCAAAAAACAATTTAATCGCGTGTCTGTCTACAAAGACCTTGTATCTTGAGATCGCGTGAAATTACCAATCTAAAATTGATATATAATAACAACGAATATTCAAGTCTACGTTCACTTGGAGAAAAGTAATATTTAAGTTTGCCAGAAAATTTTAAGTCCACTGCTTTATGACAAGCTCTACACTTACGAGTAAATAATACTTAATAATCGTATAGTTCAAATAGGCGATGACTCGCATGGGCCGCTAGTTTTAATTACATGTATTTAAGAGAAAATTATAATTCAGATTCTCTCACTCATGTTACTGACACGTTTTTCTTCTTATATTTACTACTGGATATTTAAAATATTAAACTTGCAGGTCAAACTTTAGTGATAATTTTTTTGTATTTGATAATCAATTTGAATACTCAGCTTCATCCCGCACATGGCAGTGTAGGCAGAAGGAACTGAGGAATCTAGTGTTAAGACACTCTGTTCCACTTTCGTTCCCTATTTTCCAACGAATTTGAGGCATTGCATGTTGAGTGGCGGAACTCAACGCCGCGTTTTGTCTTGTACCAGAGCGAACAAATTAAAACGTAAAATATTTGCATTATAAATATTAGAACTAAATTTAGAGCGATGGCTAGACAAACTTAGCTTGTCAATGTTATATATATATATATATATATATATATATATATATATATATATATATATATATATATATATATATATAAATATATATAATATATATATATATATATATATATATATATATATATATATATATATATATATAATATATATATATATATATATATATATATATATATATATATATATATATATATATTATATATATATATATATATATATATATATATATATATATATATATATATATATATATATATATATATAATATATATATATATATATATATATAATATATATATATATATATATATATATATATATATATATATATATATATATATATATATATATATATATATATATATATATATATATATATATATATATATATATATATACATATACTATATATATATATATATATATATATATATATATATATATATATATATATATATATATATATATATATATTATTTCATCATGCTATCACATTACAAACAAATAATTACTAATAAACTCTAATAGGCTTAAATAATTTCCATGAGAATGTATCTTTGTAGTGCAAATAATAGATGGTTTGAGTGCCAATTAATGAAACGCTGCAAATCGTTTCAAACATTCAATTATGTTTGCACATAAGCTGCATAGTATCATATATTTAACATTAATTATCTATATCTATAAACATCTATATCCATAAACAGCATATGATATATCATAGCCTTGGTATAGTCTATATCTAATTATCTATATCTATATCTATAAACAGCATCTATAATTTGTCCATTTTATATAGCCTGTCAGTTAATTACTAATCTTAAACTATATATTTGACGCTTGTCGTGGCGCAGGGGCACAAGCGTGTGACTGTTAACGTGATAGGTTGTGGATTAAATCCCCACTCGTAGAAATAGAATTTAATTTTTTTGCCTAAATTCCTCAAATTTGTCGGAAAGTGACGAACGGAACGGATAGTCTTGACAATAGATTTATAAGTTTCCTCTGCCTACCCTGCAATGTGCGAGATACCTACGTAAAGCAGAAAAAATCGTATTTTCATACGGAACCCTTATAGGATAATTTCTTGATGTCTGTAATTTTGTTTTATTACTACGATATTCAATCTAACTTTTTTTTTTTAGTTTCACGATGTAAACTGAAATAGTAAGGCAGCAGGCAGAGGAAATTTAGTGTTTCCCATATTCAGCGCTTGGCTAATTATGATGACGCTCTCCTGCCCCTCTACATTGTTCACGTCTTGGGACAGAAAACCAGTCAAAAAGCCTTTTATGAACTTGTTCCTGAACCTGAATTGTTCTGAAAATATGTTCTATAATCTCCTGTATAGAGGATATCTCTAAGTTCAGTATGCCTTTTGCGAGGCCTCCTCCAACAATTTTCATTGAGTTTTATCCCTGGTGACCCTTCTCCAAAAAGGGCCTTCTGTTAGTTTCAACTCGTCCTCCCATCTCTTGGGTTGTCTTCCCCTTTTCCTTATTCCATCTGTGGGGTACCAGTCTGGTATAATTCTACTCCATTTTTACTGGGTGCTCCTTAGCATTTCCATCTCTATATATGTTGGTCTTAGAAATTACATCTATAACCTTCGTCTTAGCTCTTATAAAAAATTTAAATAAATATTTTGTTTTTTTTTCTTGTTTTTTGAAACCTGTCATGTTTCTTTCCATGGCTCTTTGGCATCCTTGCAGCATGGCTCTATGATATTTTAAGAGAGACCATATTTGGCAGCCATATATAATGTAGTATTGTAAACTCTCCGTTTTGTACCCATACTGAAATCGGAGGCCTTCATAATTTCTTTAAGAGACCAGTATTTTTTCCATCTGTTTGCTATTCGTTTTCTGATTTCTTTGTCTTTTTTTGATCGTTGTGGGAGATGATCTGACCCAAGTATATGTACTCCACTACGTATTCAAGCTTTTGGTTCAATCATTATTGTAATTTCTTCTTTGAATGAGTGTTTTAATAGTTTTATTTTGATCAATCATGGATAGCCCAATTTTCTCGCTTTCTATTTTAGGTCCTCGATCATATTCTCTATTTTTTCGTCTACAGGAACTATGTCGCTTGCAAATCTTAGGTGGTTAAGTCTTCGTCCATCTATGTGTAAACCAAATTGGTCCCACTCCATTTTTCGGAATTTATGCTCTAAAGTTGCTAAAAAAAGCTTGGTGGACGATGGGTCTCCCTGCCTGACCCTTTTCTTAATATTAAATGTCCCTCCTAATCCTACCAGTTGTATTCTGGCTTTGTTATTTAAATATATCGTTGATTATGTTTAAGTAATGGGGATTTCTTGGTTTTCTAGATTTTCCAAATAGCTTAATGGCTTATACTGTCAGAGGCCTTGGTATAGTCTATAAAGGCTAAGTATAAGTATTTGTATATGTATATTCTTTGTATTTTTCTATAATTTTTGTTACAGTATGTATATGGTCTATATTGGCAAAGAGTTTTCTAAAGCTGTCCTGTTCTATTGATTGGTATTCGTCTATCTTGGTATTTATACGGTCTAGGACGATTTTAGAAAAAACTTTGTAAATGTTGAACAAAAAGCTTATCGGTCATTATTATGAGAATTATATGAGATATGTCTCACTGTTCTGGTATGTGTCTTGATAACATAATGTTACTCAAATCTTCAATAACATTCATCTATATATTATATTAATCTTCAATAACAAGAATGAGCTACACCACACTAGAGGACCAGATACAGTTAGCTCATTCTGCAAGAATCCAGGGCAGTACACGAAGCATTTAAGGAATCGTTAGCGGTAGTTTGATATTATAATTATATCAACTGACAGACAAATACCACCTCAGTCTACCCGTGACCACGGACTACTGTAAAGTGTTCGAAACGTCAGGTTTCCAAAACACATGTTTAACAATCAATCTACGCGATTAATGTGGTTAAAAGTGTTTTATTTAAAATGTTCTACCAAATTTTCGCAATCATTCATTATTATTAATTTGCCGGTTTTTTTAAATGTACTTAAAGACAATCAATACCTGTGTTATAATTATCAATGATGAAACATCGTCTCTCGTCTAACTAAACGTCTCCAGCTGAATTTTTATCATATTGAATGTTATTTCTCCTTATTACACTTTTTTATATAGCCACCTATCAACTTTACATGTACTTTGCTTGCCCCTGATTCAAATTTTTCGAACTTCTTTTCATCACGTAACGTGTCAAGGCGAGCATGTGATGCCTCATAAAGACTAACAACGCTAGATAAATCAATAGAAATGCAGCTGTGCTCTAACAGTTTGAAATGTGAGGAGGACAGAATTCCAATTGCACAACATTATGTAACTTCTAATGTTTTCTATTTTTTTAATTTTAATTTTCAATCGAATCTGGTCATAGTTTTTGAACTCGGGTCGAGTTGAAATATTATCAGATTGTACTTGCAAAGGAAAGGTTTCAGCGATACCCTGATCGTCGCACTCTAGGCTGCGGCCCCATGAGCCTGAGGGTTAATCGTGGAACGTGGGGAAAAAGGGGGAAGGTGTTTTAAGCGGCAAGCGTGCTACTAGGACGAAGAACCGTAAATAAGACATTCTCGCGAGTAAAAATAAATTTAACAATCATCCGATTAACAGTCAGACCCTGTGCCGTAGTACCACGATAACGTTCTCAATTACGTAAGCTACTTATTTACTCAATTAGCCTAAATAGATATTTTATAAGACAGCAAACTGCACAGTTTTTATTCAAAGATATATAGGTAAAGTAAAGGGAATAACTAAGCAGTAAAGAATTTCTATTTAATTAGTTTTTAACCTGGAGTATTAATTGGCTCGTCCGTTTTTAACTTGTAAAAGGAAGCTCTCACCGAAGCGGCATTTAGAAATAAAGTTAGCTTTTTACGAGTCTTTAGTAGCATAGAGACAGAGGTATGCCCTAAAAAGTTAGAACTAGAAAGTAATTAGAGACGTGGAAAAATCCTAAATTGAAATAGATAATTCTAAAAATTTTCATTTGTAGCAGCAACTCTTTCTATTTTTTAACTTTACCATTCTTAATAAGTAGTAAGTAGTTAAGTAGTATTTTAAAAGTATCAAGTAGTAATGAAGAACTTTAAAAATAAATAGTTCAACACTTTTTACTTTATAAATTTAACTATTAGAGTTAACGTATTAGCTTAAATTCAGAAAATACTAAAAAATAAATATAAACAGAATAAAGATGGACATACAGTATGTGCGTGTATGAACGTACTATACTTTTGTATGTTCCTTAATAATCCTGTATCACGAAATAGCTCGCTTATCTTACAATGGGCTTAGTTGATTGAATCAAGTTAAATAATAAATCTTTACATTTGTACGTACGTACATACATACTCGTACATGAACGATAATTATAGGTACCTAAATTATAACAAGTAAGTCTACAGGAATCTATTGTTTATAAGCATATATTTATTAAAGTTGGTTTTTTTATATTTTTTATTATTTTTTCTAGACTATTGATGACTTTTAACAGTTACCGATCGGTACATATTATATAGTATATAATATTTCTTTCTTATAGTAGACTAGGTAAACTATAAGAAAGAACGAAACGTTGTATTAACAAAAAATTACGATATTGTTGTCTATTGACTTTTAAATTCTAAAGATGTGAAACATTTGATAAAAACTATGACTCCAGCTACTCTTTAAGCATTCCATGTCATATTTAAGTGTGCTAAAACGAGCATCGAACCCCAAGCTTTATCGAAACTAAAAAGAATTGTCAGAATAACTTTTGGGCAATACACTTTAATTAATATGAGTATAAATTTGAAGTAGGAGGTTTCTCTAATATAAACATTATGTACATATCCAATTCTTTTGATTTATTCTCTTCTTTACTTTAAAGACACAGTTCTAACAATACTCTATATTTTACTTCAATACATTGGTTATACGTATTTGAAATGTTAACGTTATAAATAAAACAATACATTGTTTCTATTATAAATGAGACTTGTAAAACAAAAAAGACTTGTATAGTATCAATTTATAAAATAAAATAAGATGTTAACAAGCTCTTTAAGGAAATATGCTGCAAGTAACGTCTGAATATAGTAAATTGCTCCTTTTATATATATTATAAAATAATCTTAAGTTTTATACATAGGTATATTACGGGAAGTGTGATATAAATTATATTTTTTACCTATACTTTAATTAAAATCGTAACTGTTCGTTATGTGTACATGGAAGATCTGTAAAAAAAAAAAAATAACTGCGTGTCGATGCATTCGTCCACGCTAATCTCAAAAACGGCGTAACCGATTTAATTACAGCTTTTACTATTGTACTTTGGCAAGCTTCAGAATTAGCTCAAACTTTACTACCTTGAACAGATCTATGTCATTTTTAAAACAATATTTATATATATTGCATTAAACATTATTTCATAAAACACGTAAGAATTTTATAGAGAAGTATTATAATCATTTATTTTATAAAGAAAATATAAAATATATTACGCAATAGATTTATAACAAAACATATTGTCTCTATGAGTTATCAAAAACACAACATACGCAGAAATAGGAACTGACACACAAATGCTATTCAAAATAAAATGAAAATCTTGTTCGAAAACAATTTCCCTTTGATACATTGACTGCGAAGCTCGCTGAAAATTGTTTTAAGTTCGCGCGATAAAATAATATTTAATGGAAGCACCCATTAACCCGCGACCGCGAACTTGGTCATGGTGAAATATCTACGACGTACATTGTAAAACGTTACTAAATTATAAAGCGGTAAAGCACTAAGTGATTGTCTTTGTGAAGGGAAGTTACTAAAGAAATATATTTCTTTTAGCTCAATGCTTTGCTTAAATACATATAGTAAGGAGGACAAAAAAAATATGTTCATATAGTATTGAATAGGGGAATCGAGTGTTTCATGTACTATTTTTTTAAGAAAATTATTATTTTGTTTTAGGCTTCACACCATATTGTATTCATTATGGAGTGGCGGAACTCTACTATTTTTCATAGTTACCACAGCATCAAATGGAAATATTAAATATTTCATTCCCCTGGATGGATGTCAAACCCCGAACCGTCGCTATTATAGTCTCGCGCTTTTTCCTCAGCGCGACGATGGCCGCAAAAATACTATATTTTTTCCGTTATGTAATTATTTATTTTCAATAGTATATGTTTTATCATTAATCACAAAGAAAAACTTGCCAAACGGATGAATTTATTATATAAAAACACTATTATATAAATAATACTATATTAGCAAGCCGAGTCCAGTATACGAGTACAAATTTCAATAAATATATTATTTTGTAAGAGTTATTTCACACAAAGATAAAAAATATTTTTGGGTGAACGATTTCAATTGTAAAAATATTAAATATAGGGCGTTCTCTCTTATCAAATGATATTTCCTAGCAATAATATATAGGTAGTCGAAAATTCTCAAAATCTCCTTCCAAAGATGCTAACAAGATAAGTAAGATAGTATAAATTGTAAAAAGAGAATTTGACGGTACTTGATACAAACGTGGTTGGACTATTTCAAAATGATACGAGTTTGAGTCCCGTTCAATTTTCTAAACATTTTCATAAAATAATAGCTGTATAAACGACAAATAAAGATAAGTAAGTATTGAATACAAATTATTAAATTCTTATGATTGAAAGGATTGCATTAACTTGATTTTCGTATTTTTTATTGACTTTTACGCAAAACACAAATATTCACTTCATAAACTTTATGTGCTATTTGCGACTGAGTTATATCTCGTAGTTGGCGATAAAAGTTTTACTACGTTTCCTACTAAAGTACAAATACAATACAACACTCCATTTTTTAAAAAAGGATATTATTTTTATTTTTTATTACGGTTTAGGCAAACACTATTCAGTGACAAAACACTCCATTTTCCGCTTTCCATCTATTTTTTGCTGTATCATAAGCGCATAATTCTATCGCATGACGTTAGGATTAATAAAAAAGGTTGTATTTTCATAAAAATGTTTATTATCTTTACACTTGGTATAATTGCACAAAACGACTTAGGTCCTTAAATAAAATACAGATGTTAAAATTCACACTCAGTACGAACTAACACCCCTATCCAAATTGTTTGGATACATTTTATACTTATAGATACATACATGTACCGACAAATCAATTCCTATGAGTAACTTCATTTAAAAGAATATCTACACGTTATGTATTTATTTTTGACCTTTTATTATTTCCTTAAAGCCATTACGGTAATAAGTTAAATATGTTGTTACTATTTCACAGTCTTAATTATAACATGATTATTTAAAAACAAACATTTATTTTTAGTATAAAATGATGTGTGCACATAATTATTTTTACCATTTTCAATATACATATATTAATATATATATATAATATTTATAATATTAAAGTAGTATACAATTAGGGTTTTTATACATTTACTGGCGAACTCCAGTAAGTACTTAGACTAATATACGAGCTATGTCTATTCCATTTTGGCACTAAATTACTTTAACAACATAATTAACAAACACTTCAGTCGTTTCATTAAACAAACAATATACATATTATCAAATTATTTTTGTCTAATAATTTTCTACTCGACATGATTATTAAAATTTTCAAATATGAAAGTAAATAAATTTAAATAAAGAAGTACAATATACTTATTCAAACCTTTGCTACATCGGTGTTGTCCTTTCTGGTTCCTTTTCCTCTTTGAGGGTATAAACGGAGCGGCGGATTGCACCGCCTTCAAACTTCGAACTAGGTAAGTGGTGCAACACTTCCGGTAATGTCTCCACGTCAGAATGAATTATCGATTCTTCTGTAAAATTACCACTTTCGTCTCGTCAAGAACGTTGCAAAAACTCGGGCGTCAAAATCTTTTGGGTATTTTTCAACACTTTTTCATGATGCCTCAGACGGTGAACGATTTCGTCGTGGAGAACATTGAAACACATCGCAGTCAGTGCCAAACCGGTAATAATATAAATCGAGCAAAACCAAATAGTTCCAGTCGACGCTCCATTTTTTTGGGTTAATCCTGGTGCTAAATGCCCAAATCCAATTGTACTAAGACTCATAAAACAAAAATATACACCATCAATTGGGCTCCATCCCTCTAATTGATATAAGACGAGGGCCCCAAAGAAAATGTAAGTGAATATTGCTGCTAAACACAAAGAAATCGGGGCAAGAATCGAGAAACCACGTAAAGAAACTTTCGAATCTGTATCCGCACAGCTCATTGAGTCACAGTCACGTAAAAAGTTTAGTCCTTGTGTTTTATCTTTTATAGAGTTGTTGCTGAGGCTGTTAGCCTGCGACGCGGAAATTATAGTACCGGAAGGCGATCGCACGTAATATGGTTCTTGTAAATGCAAAGTTTGAGATCTATAGTCGTCTTGTCGCCTTACTTTTTCTTTTCGTTCCTTTACTGCCATTGTCCTTTCGTCAAGGCAACAATATCCGCACTTAGAGCAAAGGCAGCAACATAACGCCCTACTAAATATGCTTCGAGCAAGTCTCGATAACAACGCACCCACAACTGACAAGTACAATAAAGTTAGAGGTATACCTATAACGGCATAACCTATTGTAACTGCTTTCCCTAGAGCTGTTTTGGGTGCTACGCTGCCGTAACCTGTTGACAATAAAATGTTATTAGTAAAATTTAAAACAAATATTTTTTTTAGTTTCACAATGCGCACATGGCAGTGTAGACAGATGAAACTTGGTAACCCCACCTTACCGAGCGCCGCAGCGCTTTGCCTTGTGTATCTCATTTCCTCTGATGGAGATCGAAACTAATGGAAATTATTATTGCCAAATCCAACATTACATATGTAAGATATTCATTTTAATGTAATAAAATATTTTTGAAAAACAACCAGATTAAATTAATATACATACATACCTATAGTTGTAAGGACTGTCAAAGAGTAAAGAAATGCTTTAGCAAAATTCCATTCATAGTCATCAGTAGCCAGTGCAGGCGCTGATTCCAGTGCTCTGACCCCTCCGTACTGTTCTGACACATCTGCAGCTACTCTTGAAACTAATTTCTCCTGAAACTTTGCAATTTCTTGTGCTGCAAGTCGTGTCCAATTCTCTTTATATAGTATGTTTAACGAAACTGTTATTTCCCAAATACTTTCTACAGTCTGAGCTCTTAGTTCAGCACTCACTTGAGCTATACTACTGTTCACTTTTGGTAAGGCGTTAGATTTCCTATTTTCATTAGCTTGATACGAAGTCGTTGCAAGCGTCTTTTGATGCACTTTTGCAGCACTACCTTCGATAGCTAAGAATATAAAAGCTCCTATTAAAGTGTAGACAAGTAATATGACGAAAATTCCTAAATTTGTTATACATCCTGCTATCAAACTTTTCTTTTTACTTTTTCTTGTTTGTATGCAAAGGCAGCACGTCGTAATGACGTCATCATAGCTATCCACTTTATCGTTTTTCTTATATTTTCCATTTACACTATTCTTTTTTTTATTCTTGTCCATATTTGTTTTCATAAAATAAAGTATTGGCACATTTTTACTGTTTCGCCTTATTTCATTTAAATGTTCAGCATTCTGCAAACAAAAACACATTGTTAGTATATAATCAAAAACTGAATAACGTATAAAGTAAATCAAAGTTTCTTGTATAAACAAATAAAAAAGAAACATTTGCAGAAATGAATCGATTTATATTTAAATAGAATCAGTGAAGTTGGTTGATTATTATTCGAGTATTACCGTATCTCTAAACCTGTCGATATAAAGAATATTATCTAAAAACCAGTGAAGGGATATAAAGAAGCTTTACTAGTAAAAGGCGTGTCTGAGAAGCAAAAAGGGAAAGGAAATTCGTAGAATATACAGTCAATATGTACATATATCGTAACATTCGAGGAAACATCTCCTACATAAGCTTCAACTTGCACTGTGTCTTTTATGAGACTCTGAACAAAGTATTGTACAAATTCGGCTCTATTTTTATTATACTAAGTTAAATAAATATGTCTTTATATTATTTAAGAATGAGATTTAGAGAATATATATTTGTATATTTCAATGGCTTTCATTATTTTCCCCTTAAAATAGATGAAGAATTTTCATACTTTAGGAAGTGGTTAGTACTGTACCTACTCCTATGAGTAAAGTACTAATCATTTGTATATTATAGTAGATTTTATAGTTATAAATAAGAACAGAAATAATAGTATTAAGTTAGAAGTAATATAGAATTATTTGATGTTATTAATTTTTGAAACAATCGATAAATATTACTGTTTACTATTTATATTTAATATCATTTTACAAATAACCTTCTATATAAAATTTTGCTTACGTTAAAAATAACGAGACATTGTTTACGCCAAGTTTGCTATGTGACTCAGAGCATTAGGCAAGCATTATGGTAAATGTCCATAGTTCATAACATCCTTTACACTACATTAGACTAAGCTCTATTGATTACCCAACTAGATATCACAGCAGTGGAAAATTATCACTGTTAACGTATTATAGCACAATTACTTTAACGTATAACTTTAATCTTTCATGAACCACAGAAATTATTTGGTTATGTATAAAGAAACATAAATTAGATTTTTTTCTTAACAAATGTAGAAAAAAATATATACCCAATAAATACGATGTAGGTATGTATTTTGTACGGAAAACTTAAGTTAGGATCATCATTTACTAAGTACTACTAAATTATCTATTTTTTTTTTTAAATGAGCTTACTTAGCTAAAATATAACTGCAATAAATCGGTAGGTATAAATATACCTACATATATATTTGCATCGAAATGGAAAGTGTTTATAATAATAAGTTGTGGTGCAAGTTATGAAACTAATTTTACTTTGTACTATTGTTAAATTGTGGTAAAATATTGGAATCATTTGTAAATAAATTAACCAAAAAATCGTAATTAATTTACCTAATCGTAAATAATCCACCTAACATATATAAAATTACTAAAATAAATTTACATTATTATGTAAAAATATTAATTTATCGATATGATGGTGTTGATGTACGAAATAACCTAGAATGCAATTCACATATAGTTAAAAAGAACCTTATATCACTTGTTTTATGAAAACACCAAATATGTTAAATTCCTTTTTATGTAAATCAATTAATTGTTTCAATATTGCACTGCTTTCCACTTTTCTAGCTCATATGAAAACATCGATTCACTCGATTTGCCGTAACATCTGATTATTTCAATCCAACAATAGTGAGTGACAGTCCGTGTTAGTAATTTGCTAAAATAAAAATCATTTTATCATCCATCCTTTAAAATTGATATATTTGGAACTCTTTTCATCGTATGAGTTGTTCATACAAAAATTATGTGTTTTAAACTATCTAATTATTTTTGTATACAAATATCACCATAACCTCTCTGTTACGAAAAATAAGAGAAAGGTTCAGTTTAAATAATCATTAATTAAGTTAATATTAGGCAGTAATTAAAAGTGTACTTATGATTTAATCATTTATATGCATTTTGGCTATCTGTTTTGTGGCCTAAAAAGAAAAAATATAATCACGCTTATACAAAGATTACCTGCGTAGTACAGCGGCACTACGCAGGTAATCTTTGTATAAGCGTGACTCTACAATTGTGGGTTAGCTTCCCGTTCGGGATATGAATTATTACTATTTCCTAATTTATAAAGTACAAGTCCAAGTATGTTATTGAGTTCCACCACTCACCACTGTACCTTGAACAATGGACGATGGAAACACAATGTTTTAACACTAAGCTACCTACTCTCATATATGCAGGATAAAGTCAGAAACTAAAAAAGAGAATTTCGTATTATTTTACCACGATTGTTCTAGAAAAAGCATGAAACAATCTTAACTCACGCCTTTCCGCCTGTTTTTGTTACACGATAAGTTTGCAACTAATACACACATTCGCGTTAAGATTGAAGATAGTTTCAGTTTGTTAACTCTAACTTGTGTATCTAGAGTTGTTTTTACCAACTACATCTTTAGCAAAGGCTATATAACATCTTTGTAAGTACTAAGAACTATGAACTAAGTTTAGCGTTGTTAAGTACTTCATACATTAATATATATATATATATATATATATATATATATATATATATATATATATATATATATATATATATATATATATATATATATATATATATATATATATATATATATATATATATATATATATGTATATATATATATATATATATATATATATATATATATATATATATATATATATATATATATATATATATACATATATATATAAACGGTGCCTTCGTGGAATGGAATAATGACTTTATTTTTTTTAAATACTTGTCATATACAAGTATTTAAAAAAAAAAGTTACTTGAACTTGAATACCGTTCAAACAATTATGTTATATAAAAATAATTTCAAAAACGTATAAATATTTAAACGTAGCAGGATATATTTTTATACGTTTTTATAATTAGTAATTAGTCTTTGTTAAGTGTGGTATAACAAAAATAATGAAAATAATAAAACTGTGATAAATATCCAGTAAAACTAATAAATAAGGTTAAATTCGTTAAAAAACTAGGCATGACGGCACAAGCGTGTGACTGTAAGGTTGTGGGTTCGCTCCTCATTTCAGGAAATGTTTTTTTTTTTATATTTTCGATTAAAAGTTTTCATTTCTTCGCTCTGGTACAAGGCAAAACTACGGCGTTGAGTTCCGCCACTATACACGAAATGCCTCAAATTCGACAGAGAGTGAGGAACGGAAGTATAATAAATAAAAAATAGAGCGAATAAATAAATAAAAAAAATAATAATCGAGTATCTTAACACTAGGTTCCCAAGTTCCCACTTCCTACCCTGCCAAGTTCGGGATACAGCCTGAGGATACAGCATAAGGGTGAAAAACCAGACTGAATCAATTTAAAGCTAGGTTATTGAACATTGAGTGCATTTTAATATTATTCATATAGATTTCTGTCGGTCATATTCCAACATGTGGCCTCGAGAGGAAGTTGCAGTTATATTATAGTCGTTACGAACTTTCAACGGAGTTGGTTTGAATTTTCGGAAATAGTATGAGCAAAAACTTAAGGTTACTCAGGAGAGGTGAAGACTAAAATGATATTACTTAATCCTTTTACTTTGCAAGCTACTCTAAACCTTGAATTTTTAAAAGCTTTTTATATAGTCCCATATGGGAACATAATACCTACACATAGAATTTTCAATAAAAGAATTTATATATACAGTTAAGATAAGTATAAAGTAAAAAAGTAAGTTTTATATTATTTTACTTATCGCTAAAAGAAAACTATTTGTCGTGTCACCAGTTTTTGAGTTCGAGTTTCCACGTTCCTCTTATACCCAACCTCAATATATTGGGACTTAGCATTGACTGCCAGAATGGCGTTCATCTAGAAACCAAGGCAAGTTGGCCTCAAAGAAACTGAGGGTAATCGCCAGAGCGAGACAGTACTTCAAACTGTACAAACAAACAGTATGCCAAAACACCAATTGGCCCTGTATAGGGTGCAGATTCTGCCTGATATGGAGTACTGTCCTTTCCTCTGGGCTGGTGTATCCCAGTATCCGCTTAAACTATTTGATCGCATTCAACGTAGAGATGTTTGAATCGTTGGGAACCCGATGATCTGTGAGGCACTTGACATATTGGCTCTTCGTAGATACGTCTCCTCACAGTGCGTTACTCTACCGCATTTATCACGAGGAGTGTTCTCAAGAACTGTATGGTTTGGTATCTGCTGCCGAATTTTCCAACAGCACACTCACAAGTTTAGATATCATTCTAACCATTTTATAAATCCCACATCTTCGCTAAGTAGAACAGATATCCCTAGAATGGCCTTTTGAAGAATTCCACTTTTCTACCACCTGGGACCCACTCTTAAAAAAAATAAAATCTCAAATCCACCACACCAGAAGACAAGAAATCTTGAATCAAGAAATCCAGGACAATACTCGAGGCAATTAAGAAATCGTTGGCGGTAGTCCACTTTAGTTTACTCGTGTCCACGGATTACTGCAAAGTGCTCAAGTTAATTGATAGGGTTTGATAAATGTTTAATAATAAATATACACGTTTAATCCGGTTAAATTTGTTTCATTTAAAATAATCCCGAAAAGCAAAGATCTTATTATAATAAGCATTCCAAATCCTATTTTATAAAACAAACATTATCACCACATTAACATACGTAACGAAATGAATCTGAATAACACCTACCCACTAAAATTTTATTATCAATTTCTCAATTTATGTCTACGAATCTCGCTTAGAATCCGTTCGAGCGCACGCAGAGTAATGAAATAACTCATTTAAATTGGAATAGAGATTCAATGGGACATTAGGCGTGGGGAAGCTAAAACTCTGTAATATTGGATTATATCATTGATTTATGCAAAATCTTTATCGGTAGTGACACCTGAAATTGGATTTTGGTGTAGTCGTAATGCTTAAAGTAAAAGGGGCAGAAAGATTTTCTCATTTTGGCCGTTTTTTATAATATATTTTGCAAAGCTGAGAGATTCAATATTCGTTTAACTTTAGATGAGAATTGATTAGGTTTCATGTTTTTAAACAATATTTTGGGTTAACAATACATAAAAGTTTTCTACAAAATTTAATTAATATGAATAGAAAAAGAGATTTTCAAGAAAAGTGCTGGTGAATCTGCTGTCTTATCTTGTAGCGTAATTAAAACGTGTATGTGGCTCAATAAACATATCCTTTTTAAATATAAATATAAATGATATCCATAAATATAAATGGCACTAATCTTCATGCATAGGTCTGCTATTGAGAGAATTGTCATAAAACTATGAGTACTTCTGTAATTGTAAATAAAACAAATTACAAAGCACACAACCAATATAAAAATCGTCAAATATTACTAAGTGCCTGGAAATATAACATCTCTTAAGTAAAATGCCTAACGTCGTTCATCCGTTATTGAATAATCTTATAATTTTGAAAAGAACTGAGTGTTACATAATGTCAAAGAGAAAAATTACTAGTGAAAGAATATTTTATCGTTACAAGGCAAAATTTTAAGATCCATTTCTGAAACCAGGTGCCTATAAAGGTGCTCCCATACATAATTTACAAAGTGCAGTGTATTAAAGCAAACATGCCGATAAAGAGTACGTCACGACCTTTAGCTTCTGCTACTTTCGAGCTATACTTAGTGCAACATTCATGCTGTTTTATTATTGTTCACAATGAAAATGTTCTGAATGAGTCCTGCATGATTAAGGAGCTCAGGCATTCATCGCAGCACAATTTCCCCTTAGCTTGTTATTTTTTATGAGAACCATAATAATGTTCACGTGAAAGCTTATATGATTGCTGAATTCTTTGAGGTACTCACTATAGCATAAAAGGCGATAAGGCAGAAAATTTCAATGGTCTCGTCTACAAAAGTAACGCGAAAATATATTAGAAATTGTATTGTTGTCATTTCTATGATATAAAATATTACAAACAAAATTATTTTATATCTTTTTTCATCTTTGTAACATATGGCAAGCCTCAAACTCTAATGGAAATTACCACTTGTCACGGCTTACGCTTGAATTATGAGTACAATATTAGGAAAAGTATTATCTATATATATTTTGTAGCTTAGATTGCGCCTATATTATATCACGTTGCAAAGTTCAGGTATCGAAATATTCCAGAGGCTCGTACATGTCCTCAATTGAAGCTCTGCTCACGGAGAACAGGCGCAATTTAATTGAACACTAGCTGTTGAATTGAAGAGCTGCAGAATTGGAAGCTGAAGAGGTGTTGCCATATATATATGTATGTTTTTTTAATTATTATGATTGAGTGCAAAGTGTGATATTTTTTTTTATTTTGTTCAATAAGCCGTACAGATTAAAAAATATATTGCGTGTTGACTTTATCTCTTTAATTAATTAAGGAGTTTTATGATTACGTGTCCTCATGAATAAAAAAGAACACAATTGTTTCTATACACTAAAAAAACTCTTTCAATGCTTTTTAAGATATTTGCTTACTATTTTTCCATTATTATGTCTAATTTCTAATAAAAATATTATGCCCAAATTGTAAAAATCACAACAAAGGTATTCATTAATGAACAATGTTTATAAAACCTCTAATATGAATAGCTTTATTAATAAACTAACACATACTCGTAGCTTATGCTCTGATCAACTAATAAATACCCTTTACCAGTAAAGTATAAAATTATTATCAATTTTTGTTTTACATTTCTCCTCAATATAAACAAAGTCACTGCAGAAACTGGTAGTCGAACTTCAAATTGTGTTCGAACTAAGTTACAGGTAGTACTTTAAGTTTGACAACGTTGGTAGTGCATATTATGCAAGTAAGTATATAGGCCTGAGGCCAGTCGTGGCGCAGCGGCACAAACGTGTGAATGTAACCAATGGGTTGTGGGGTCGATCCCCAATCGAAGAAATAAAATATTTAATATTTTCAATTTAAATATTTAATGTTTTCATTTCCTCGCATTGGTACAAGGCAAAACGAGGCGTTGAGTTTCGCCACTCAACATGCTATGCCTTAAAATTATGCGGAAAGTGGGGAACGGAAGTGGAACGGAGTGTCTTAACACTAGGTTCCCAAGTTCCCTCTGCCTACCCTGCCATGCGCGGGATAAAGCTTGAAGCTATGTTAGCATATAGTGCATCAGTAGAATAACAAAATAAATTTAAATATAATCAAAATATGTGACAATAAAAATAACATTCTAAAACAACAAAATAGACCACACTATAACCACAAATAGGTTATATCTGGAACATAATCTGATAAGTATTATCTCATAGTATATTTAACGACTGTTTTATGACGTCACAAAATCCTACCACAATCGCTCAGAATTTGAATGCCGATTCATAACCGTTAAACACCGGATTTGATTTTGTTTGTATAGATTCTTAGTCGTAACAATCTGATAGTAGCCATAAAATATATTCAATTGAGTTTTACAGCGCAGTTAAACGAATTATTTGCCCAGACAATTGTTTTATTTTCAAATATACAATCGCGATAATAACATTTTAGTACCGCTTATTTAATTGTAACACAGTGTAATTAAGTCAATAAAGACTTAAGACTGTCGCATATTATTGGAAGAGCTTCTGGTTGTACACGTGATGGTTGGGTGTCGGAAATTGGTTATTGTATAAGTTATTTTTAATGATTAAATAAATATTTCTCTGATATTCGAAGCTCGGCGTTCAGTTCCGTCACATTTTAAACTGGACCTGGTGCTTTTTAAAACTCTCTGCCTACACTATCTGTGACTATACAGGAAACAGCTATAACCTGTACTAACAATGAAGACGCTACTGCGACTGACAAATTAATTTTATGTTTTGATTGTAGATTCAAAAGTTTGTTTATATTTTAAATGTATTTTTATACTAAAAGTCTTCAGCGATTATTAACAAAATTGATTTGAAGATTTTGTAATTCTACTACATGAGTTAAATTCCCTTACCTAAAACCGAGGTAAAAAATTAAAAAATATATATATACATATATTAATACTTATTATTTTCAAATGAATTATAAAATTTAAGGTTTTATTTTAAATTCCGCAAACTTTCAACTTCCGAAAAATATCTTTCCGAAAAATTTAACTAAGTGATGATTGATTTGATGTCAATATGACTAATAATAATGGGTATAAGTTAAAATAATATTTTTGACAAACTAAATAAATAGCCCCATCTAATATACTCGTACCTACAACATAATAAGATCTTTGATTTTTGCGATTTTATACAATATTTTAATGCAACACATTTAACGAGATTAACTGTATCCTATATTGAATAGGTATTATACATTTTTAAAAAGCCGACGTTTCGAAGGTTTTGCAGTAGTCCATGGTCACGCGTAGACTTTACAGCGCGATTTGATTTTGTATACACCCTGGTATGGCATAACTATCATGGCTTCTTTCTTAAAAAAATACCGATGTTAAATATCTTGCACTTTAGTTTTCAGATTCTTAAATCGACGTATTTCAGTCTACCCGTGACCCAATCCAAATTTGCAGATTCCAAAAACAAGTAACAAAACATAACTTCGTTCCTCATATAGTTGACTATTATTAAAATTATATAATATTATTGGCAAAATAACACATACTACATAATCTCTTTACATTTAAATATTTATATTTGTTTTGTTGTTGCTCTGTAATATAGATCAATCTAATGTATGTTTAGCTAATACATCATTATTCTCGGAGATGTTTTTGGTTAATTTACGATATTCGTCTTCGTATTATTAGTGTTAGCCAGAACTCATCTATTGATTGATTAGACGTAAATATAATAAATTAAGTAATTATCGATACATAGAATATATGTGGGCTTGAAACCTAGAAAAGCTATACTTTCTTTTTAGCTTCACGCTGTATCCTGCATATGGCAGAGTAAGGAGAGGGGACTTGGGAACCTACTGTTAGTATCCTTTTTACGCGTACTCAAAATAATAGGTAAAATTATCTGAGGTTCCCCGAATACGCTAATAGATACGGGAAGTATTTTTGTTTTATTTATGTTAATTCGTTGAGTATAGGTATATACTTTTAGTGTTGGAGTAGATCATATTACTAGACGTCACTGTAAGAGTCTTAGGTAAAATATTAAGCATCTTAAGAATGAATATCAAAAAAACTTTAAATTCTATTTTCCTAAACTACTTTACTGAACTTAACTAAAGTGACCGACAACAATTTTGCTTATTTGACAAACCAAACCTACATAGCTTACAGATTTGGTTTGTGACATACGAGTATATATGATACAAATGGCACCACAAATTTGTTAATAATGTTAGTTCTCATCTCATTCAACGTCTATTTCATATAGGCTATATAAAGAAACCCAGATATATATCGTCTACTGGCCATTTTATCATTATCATACATAGTGACTTGATGTGACGTCATGGCATAACGCTTAAACATAATCACGACAGTTACAGGTTCGATTGCCACTAGAAATTAGTTATTTTAATTTTGTTCAGAAATAAAATGTTCTTGCTCTGGCAACAACACTAAGCATGTCGATGAGATTAAAATGGAACTAACAAACAACAATTGAAATTGATCTTGCATAAAAAAGTAAACTTTTAAGGAATTCAATTATAGGCATCTAACGTAGAAAAAAAATTAATCACCGTATTATTTTCATGTTTCAGTTTCAGCGAAAATAGTAAGGAATTTATAAAAATGTTAAAATATGAACGAAGCTTTCGGTCAGTAGATACAAAGAGAACCTTTTAAGAACATTTTTGTTGGTAAAAATGATTGGGATTAAGTTTTGGAATTTTTCTCAGTAATTTTCGTAGATTCGCAATTTATATTAATGTAATATATTTATATATTTTCAACATGTAGCGTACAACTAGGTTATAGGTCAGATTAGCCATATAGAAACCTAATAAATAGACATAATAATATATTGATATTATATTAATATAGTTCACTAATAACATTTTTTTCTTTGAGGCCGTGGTGGCGCAGTATGTGTAACTGTTATGGGCTTTATTTTTAATTATTTCATTTCATTACAATTAGAGAAAAATCCTAATTTCACGAAGATTGGATGATCCATGGAGAAGGAGGGACAGTCTTAACACTAGTTGCCTACCCTGCTATACGGGTAAAAGCATAAAGTTGCCTTGTTGCTTTTACATTTTTTTATTCTAAACAAGAACGTTATAAAAGCAGTTGGCTCACTTCTGTCGGTAATATCAAACAACACAATAAACAAACATCACCGTTGAAGCTCACAAAGTTAAATGAAAATTCATCAACTTATCTTCACTGCACGTTGAAGTGTATTCACTATTCTCTATTATTTTATATGTCTTTGTTATTCTAATGCAATGTAAATTTTCAATTGAAAGTTTAAAATTGTGTTATTCTTTTGGTCTGCGAATAATATTTTATATTGCTATCAGAATTTATTAGTGTAGAGACATATTTTAGTTTACATCTAATGAATAATAGTTTTAGTTTTGAACACAATACATTTTGTAGCCTCCAGCTTTTTGCCTCATGTAGGACGGTAAGCCGAGGAAATCTGGGAACCTAGTGTTATTATTAAGAAAACAACGTCACGGGAAAAATATTCCACACTCAAAGGCCAAACCTAATCAAACAAGTAATTTAACTTAACATAATTTTTAGTCAGATGAGAAGATTGTATAGTCTAATCTAGGAGCGCTGGAACTTCTGCTGGACCAATGTACTATAACATAGATATATTAGATGGTACAAGATGACGAGGAAAAACGCATCGTTTAGCCACTTTACACGCAATGCTTCCACAATTCAGTGGAAAGAGAGAAACGTGAAAAAGAGGAAAATGTCTTAATGAGAATTGGAGTGCCTTAACAATAGACTCCCTCTCCCTATCTTGCTAAATGAAACTAAAGAAGAATAGATATACTGACGTGAAAACTTTCAAATACAAGATATTCCTATAAACTTGTGTCACATCTGGTTGTCTTTTCTTGTATTTAAATAGATTGTATATACTGTAATATCAGAAAATCATGTTATGAAAATTAAATCAAGATTATATTGGCAGACCGCGCTACGCTTACTTCGCTCACTATATACGCTGCACGTTCTACGGTTTTTCTGATATCGCTTTATATTATTTCCATCCGTGGAAGTTATATAATAAGGAGAAAAGAAATAGTTATCACACTTTATGGGAATAAATAAGTAGTTTTATTTAAAACATGAGATACTAGTCTTAAAGATCGTAGTTCTTATCTTTCTGTGATGTTATCAAGTCATGTTAAGCTGCGTAATTCCACGCCACGCTACACCTCATTACCAAAGCGACGAAAATGAAAATATTATAATAAATATTTCATTACCCCGATTTGGAAACCTCAAACACGGCGCAATCATAAGCAACAGCCATTATGCAAACATTATTTTCACATACGTTGTTTTATCAAATAAAATATTTCATATAACCTTCATAAGATATAAGATGTATTACTTAACTTTTATAAACGTCATCTTAAATGTCAACTTTAGTTATGTTTTCCTACTTTAGAGTTTTCGCGATAGAATCAGTGTCAAATAAACGAAGAAATATTTAAATTTTATATTTTAATAGATATATTTTTTATAAGGGAGATGAGTTAATATGTAAACAAATAGCCATAGGGTGTTTCTCTATGGCAAATATAAAAATGAATAAAAATATATTAGATATATTGTATGAAATATTAGCGGAAAACATCATAATAATATTATGGTATATATCATATCTAACAAAAAAAAATGTTTATTTATTACGAAAAATTTACGTGTGACAGAAGTTATTTATATCCGAGAAGCTCGTGGCTCTTACGGCAAGTAGTTTCAAGTGCTACTCCACTGACTTTCGGTGTTAATATAGTGGACATTTCAATTTAGGGAAATCAGAAAGCAAGAGTGGATTTAGGTTTGGTAAAAGTATTATAAATTTATGTATTATTACTTTGTATTTTTTTTAAATTCTGATTTAAATTTACATACATTCTGTTCGTACCGTTTGTCTCCATATTATTTATTTTATATAATTTTTCTCTTTATTCTATTTCCTTTAAGTGATACGTTACTTAACTCGCAATTTCTCAAATTCAGCAGAATTGCAGATCGGAACGGAGTGTCTAAATTGTAGGGTCCCAAATTCTGTCTGCAATGTGCTGCTATAAGTAGGAAGTGACCGAGCAAAATACTAACAATTCGATTTTGAGTGTTGGTCCTAGAAATTAATCATAATTTCCTATATAGATGCCTGTCTTTTTAGATGTCTGAATCGTGGTATAACGTACATAATAAGATCTTATCTACTGGAACAGATTCATCTAACCCGACCTGATCTCTGCGGTTGTGTAATATTAGCATTCTTTTAGTATTAGATATACCTATTAGACTTCTTTGAGAGGATTTACGCACTTTAAACATAAGTACATATACGAGAGTACTAAAAACGTAAAAATTGAACTGGAATCTAAAATATAACGCATAAATAGAGACGGGGATGTATGATTATAAAAAGATGATTGTAAATTACGAAAAATGAAAGATGCCGACAAAGCCTTGTTTGAGGCGCTAGTTTTATATATAAATAAATGTTTACTAATTGGAGTTTATATTCAAGGTCTTAACTACTTTTTTTATCTTTTATGACAAATTTAAATAATTTAAAAGTGAGGCTAAATTTCTAAAGCTAACAATGCTATATAATAACCGCCTAACTTTAATTATAGGTCAAGTATACTTTATAAGTAGTTTGTATGTTCATTTAATTTTTAAAATGCATTAAGAAATAATAGAGGCTTAAAACGTTGCTTAATGCAACTTCAATTATGAATAGTGAATTCAAATACGCCCGGCTGACAGAATTTTGATACTACTACACATGCTATTATAACCTCTAAAGCTAGGTACATAGACATTCTTTTCCTATAATATTTTTTTAAACAAGTCTACAGTATTAAAAGTTCTTTTGTATGACACACGTATTCCCATAAGTGGCTTCACAAAGTAGAGTGAAGATCGCTTGTAGATTTTTTTTAATGTGTTCTAAAATCATAATTAAGGCAAAGGGCCAAAAGGTTAAGGATTTATTGTTACAACACAAATTTGGGACATAATTTAATAAAACAATAAGAAAAAAGATTTGAAAATGTTGATTTCTGTTTTATATTTAATGTTATAAATTAATTAACTTTGAAAATTTTCGTAATTAAAAAAAAACTAATGTGAATTGCAAAATTTATTTTTTAATTAATAAATATTACAATTTTTTTTATTTAATTTTTTACAGTGACGTACAATGTAAAATTAACAAAAGATAAGTATAATGACACAATTATAATCAAAAAATGTTTAATTTCTTATTTTATTTATTTACTATTCAATATTTATTCAATCCTTATTTAGTAAAAAAAAAATATAATAAACAATATAAATTAAATAAAAACAAATTAAATACTGTTTTTATTTTATGTATCACATTCCCAATAAAAAAGAGTTAATAAAATAATATCGCTTGAACACTTTAGCATGAAATAATCAAATATTTACTCACCATATACGTTAAATAACAGTTCTTCTGTTTTCTCTCAAATAAACAAGCTCCATAATTTAAAACGTCGCAGATACAAATCCCTTTTAAATCAACTAGCAGTTAATAACCTGAGATGAACGATAAAATTGCAAACTCCCGTAAAACAAAGTCACTCATCTTCACTGATTGCGACTGATCTGTCAACAACTTGAATAACCCAAATTCTGTTTAATTGTAATTTTTTGTCGTTTTTTAAAATAATATAAATAGACAGTATTTTATATTTACGTATTTAGATATTTTGTTTAATATTTCAAGGTTAATCTTATTTATAACACAAATAAGTTACTACAATGGTTAGAGAACCCGGCACTGTCCGCCATCTTGGTAACAGACGCATGCGCGATGTCACACAAAATGACACATGCGCGCTAAATGCAAGATTAGTGAAAACATTAAATATTACACAGACCTTTGAGGTAAATAAGCTAATTGTATCTTATAAATTCACCTTTTATAATGTACTTTTATAATGTAATATATCATCTTTTGAACCATGTACTGAAAAATAAATGTTAGAAATTGTTAATAAAATTGACTAAAACAGTTGTGTTGATGGATACGATATAAGTACTTAATCTGTTAATTCTGTCAAACATTTTATACGCAACAAATTAACAAATTGTATAAACAAACTAATAAGTGATGAAATATTTTCTTCTTAAAATCATTGAAGATAGCCAAAGTCACACAGTATTCATAAAACAGGTTCTAATATGGACCCAGGCAATCACACATCTATTTCAGTTTTACCAATAATATCTAAAATTCTTGAAAAAGTTTTACATTGTAGATTACAGAATTATTTAAACACAATTAATTTTATTTCCGATCGCTAATATGGCTTGAGATCTAAAAGTAATACTACCACAGCTACTATTGATCTAGTCAGTAAATAAAAACAAACTATTGATCAAAAGAAAATAGTTTCAGGTGATTATATTGCTCTCAAAAATGCTTCTGATATGGTAAGCCATCGGCTATTTCTTAAAAAGATAGACATCCCTATGTCAAATTATTTTAGAAGCATAAAAATATTTGATGCATATCTTACAGGTAATACGCAAATAGGTGAATCAGGTAAAACTAACCAAAGCAAAACCCTACCAACCTCCTTTGGAGTCCCACATGGCTCAATTTTGGGTCCCCTCTTATTTATTATTTAATATATAAACAGTATCTTAGACCTTTACTTCGGAACTTCTATTCAGTACTTAATACTATCTATTATCTTTTTTTTTATGGAAAAGATGGCAAACGAGCGTACGGATCACCTGGTGGTAAGTGATCACCGTCGCCCACGGCCCCGTGTAATTTCAGAGAAGCTACAGGAGCGTTGCCGTCTTTTAAGGTGGAAGGGCACCGGGGCCCGGCATTACCTAATGCGAAACGCAGTGGCCAAAGCCACTACTTAACGCCGGTCTTAAATGTCGGGGGTGGTAATAATCCGGTCGAGTCTGCCCATGCATGTTGCCATTGCTTGCAACGTGACTCTACCACACGCACTTTAGTCGCCTCTTACGGCACCATCAGTACCAGGGTGATCCTATTCTAAGCCGGAATCACACGGCAAAAATATCTCAAGCCCAACGATGTCATATTTAAAGCCAAAAATAAATCGCTGTCGCTATTTTTCCCACTTGTTAACGGTATACCACTACTAGAAAAAACTTATGAAAAGTACCTCTGTCTATATATTGATAGTCAATTAAACTGGATTATTTATTTAGTTTTCAACAAAAAATATCACTGCGCGACTCGCTACGTAACATTGTTAAATGCGTCCACCATGGCTTAAGATACATAATTTATAATACCTTGGTTAAAACACACTTTTCATATCTCATCGAAATCTGGGAAACTGCTACCAATGAAATAAAATAAATTAAATTGTCAACAAAATAAGATTACTAAAGCACTCTTTAACTATCACTGCCATTAGCCAACTTAAACAATATTAAAAAAAAAAACAAAATTAATGACCATAGAAAATACACAACAATCGTAATTTCATTCTAAAATATTTAAATAGGAATAGATCGATCAATACTAATCTGATGTTCACTAAAGCAAAGCAAGTCACCGAATGTAGTATCGTCGGCGTGCTAGCTGTCTCGTTATACCCAAACATTGAACAAACTATGGCAAAATAACTACTCACTGAGCATGACTGTAGAACTACATACCCTCACATATTAAAAATATTACTTCTTTTCAAAGGTTTAAGAAACAATTGGCCGGATATTTACAAAACAAAATTCGATTAGATTTGTTATGTTAATCAGTTAGCTGCTTTATTAATTTTTTGTAACTTGACTTTTTAAAGTTTCAATATTCCTATTTAAAGAGATGTAGATATATTTATGGTGATTTTTATTTTATACAAATTGTTTCATTTAGAAATATATTATGAATAATTCGCATACAAAATTAAAAATGCGTTAAAATATTTAATGTATTTTACTCATACATGGTTCGTGGAACAGACAGAGGATATATTATAATGAACAAAACTTTGTCTAAATCTTTTGCTGAAGGTATTTTCAATTAGTTAAAATTTAATACATATATTTATGATAAGTTTGGGTATCTAGTAGTATCTGTGTTTTCACCTATTTTCCTTCATAACATAACCAGAGGGAAATATAAGGTATTAATTCACCCAGATTTGTATTGAACCCATAATCGTCTCGTTAACAGCTAAATTACTGCTGCTCCATATAAGCCTCCAATAATCTACATCCAGATGAGCTTCTTCTTCTTATAATTTATCAGGTAATAAATATAGCTAAAAGAAGCTTTAACAAAAATGTTAGCAAGAAGAGAATAAATACAGGCGAAAAATAGGAGAAAACAATAGAATAAAAGTATCGTGCATGTTTCATCTAAGGTAGCAATATCGTGAAAACTCTTGATACTCTTTACGCAGTTCATATCTCTTCTGCATTTATAAACTGGTTTCATTCTTACCTCGTCGACCGCGGGTAATTAATAAAAGCCAAGGCAGCATTCTTTCTTCACTTCTTTTCTCTGTCTCATCACAGTAATGTACGAATTGCCTGAAGTCTTTGAAAGCTTAAAACGTGATCTTGGTGCTATACGATTGTGGGCTGAATCTTTTGATCTATTATTATAGGCAGCAACACACTTACACACAAAATTAACTGGGATTTTGTGCCAGTGATACGCTGCTCGATTAGGAAAATTACCTTGTATAGCGAAGTTATAATCTCTTTCCATTCCTTTAAGCGTCTCCAAAACTAAAATTATGCTTGTGCAAATAATTAATTAACTTTATACGAATTAGTTATTTTTTTTGTATTTAACTTCGCTTCATATTGCAGGGAACTTGGGAACCTCGTGTTAAGACTCTCCGTTCTGTATTCCACTTTCCACCGCATTCGAAGTATTGCGTGTTAAGTGGCGGATCTCGTCCATTTTCGTTAACTTTATGCCCCTGCGCCTAAAAAGTTGCTTGTAAAAATTATAACATAATTAACATGAAACTTATTGATATCAAACATATGGGCACCAAAAACCTTTATGCTCATCACAGAATTAGTTACTTTTAGTTTATTAGTTGTTCATGTGATCTCTTGTTGAAAACTACTGTTTTATACATATTTGTTACAATGGTTTTACTGAACTCTTATTTTCTAAATACGACTTAGATACCCGGTACGATTTAGGCAACTACTCGCCTAAATCGTACCTAAGCTACATTTTCTAACAACGCGAAAGCACCGATTTATATAAAGTATTTTCAAATTTATATAGAAGCTTATTAAATGAAAATTAATAAAGAACTAATAATTAGATAATAATTTTGTAGTAGTTTTATTGAAATTAATTAATAGTTTTAATTATTCGATTCAGTAATAATTGATTTCCAAGCCCAAGTGACCATGGAATGAACAACTATGGTGTTACTGTCGTTAAATATATATACATAAATGTACAAATAAGGTCTGTCGTGGCGCAGCGGCACAAGCGTGTGACTGTAAACGACACGTTATGGGTTCGATCCCCACTTGAGGAAATGAAATATATAATATTTTCTAATTAAATGGTAAAAAGGGAAACCGCGGCATTGAGTTCCTCTAGTCAACATCCAATGCTTCAAATTCGGCGGATAGTGGGGAACAGAAAGGGAACGGAGTGTCTTAACACTAGGTTGTCAAGTTTCCTCTGCCTACCCTAGCACGTGCGGGATAGAGCGTGAAGCTGAAAAAAAAGTGAATATAGGTTCCTTGGGGTGCATAACTTAAGTTAGAGGCAACAACTAGTTACTAAATATAAAATTTAGTTAGTAAATATTTTTTATTAATGTCAACAAATAACGTAAGTATTAATACAACTATAAAAATTTTCCACAAAATATAACTGAAACGCTCTTAACAAATTTATTTGAAGCATGTTTCAAGCAGGAGGGATATTTTATGCACTCAATATAGCCCACGATACAGAAGTGATTTCCACTCGAATGCGCCTTTCGCCTTTGAAATACGAATATATTTCAAGATTTAGCTTATCGGTGAAAACTTTTACATATTTTCTAGACTGAAGAGAGACAACAAGTGGTAAACTTGGAAAATCTTTTTTTTTTATCTTACTAAGAAGGATTTAATGGAAACCTACTTTTAAAACATTTCTCTATTTTAAGACATTGTGTGTGTATGTCTAATTTCAAGACATTGCCTAATTGACATTGTCTAATTTCAAGACATTAATGAGGAAACAGTCTAAAAACTGAAAAGCATTGCGTGTTGAATGGGGAGACTCAATGCCGTGATTTACCGTGTTACCAGAGCGAAGAAATGAAAACATTAAATATTTAATTTGAAAATATTAAATATTTCATTTACTCGAATGGGGGTCGAATCGATCGATCGAACCCACAACCTGTCTTTGTACAACGTTTGTAGTCACACGTTAGTCCGCTGCGCCACGACGGGCCTCACTAAAACTGTTAACTTTAGTATAATATAATTTTGTTGATTTGGTAAAAAAGACATGAGACTTAAAGAATTGACATTTTTTATAATAATACTTTAGACAAAATATACAATTGAACCACAATGGAAACATTAACCTTTCAGAGAAAGATATTTTTTGTCTGTCTTTCTGCCTATCCTAGACACACACAAAAAAAGTTGTGTTGTTTACATAAAAAAAGTGTTTATACCAAATAATCTCGATTGATGTTTTTGAGTATAATCATCGATTTCTATTTACATGTTATAACATTGAAAAGAAAATATTTTTATTCATACACCGCCGAGCCCGACAGCTCAAATAAAGTTTGCTCGCGAATTAAGCTCACTTCAAATATTTGCGATAATAACAAGCTCTTTCCTGTCTATTTGAATTTAGAAAAAATGACATATAAATTTATCTACGTAAAATTATAAAGCGAATTTTTAATGGCTTAAATAAAAGAGTCACTACAAAATAAAGTTTTACATCGCAACAGACTTTCTACTCTGGAGATTATCAGAAATACTTAATTTTTACGTTACGTTACTATATGAGTTGAGCGTGCCTAATACAAGATAAAGTAGGATTTTTATCTCTTTAAGGAGAAATTAAGGTATGTACCTTCTACGTTAGAAACTATCGGCGAAAAAGATGTTACAAAGAACAAAAAAGATAATTTTAATTGGCAGCTTTCTTTTCTTTGTTTTTTTGTAGAATTATTTTCTTTATAAAGGTAGCCACTTTTCAATTAACAAGTTTCCTTCATGAACTCAAAACTTGCAATAAAGAAATTACTTTAAAATAAAACGTGTTGCAAACTTTGTCATTCTGTTACTAAAATACATTTGTATACCTAAAAGTAGTAAGTAGTAAAATGCGAATAAAAATAGAAAAATAAGATATAGAAATATTAATTATTATTAAAGCGACAGCAAAACATAAAATCATATATCTATTTCAAAATTGTCTTCTTACTCTAACCTGCTTCTCAACTTTACCATAAGGGAAAGGCAAATAAGTAATTTATATTATGAATAAAGTATCACACATTCTTTTACTATCACGGCTTTGAGCAGGCTTTAATATATATTTTTAGAAATGGTATGATTTTAGAAATAGAGGCTTATTGATATGTATGTAGGTACATAATATTATCAAAACAGACTCCAAAAATTTTGCAATAATCATTTGGGAAACTGTCTATACCTCCAACAAAATATCAATTCAAAACCTTTTAATCAGATCAGTAAAATCCCGAAGCTGATTTAGCTTATTTAGTTATTATACCTTTGTAAGCAACAACGAATATCCATCTTAATTGCTGTACAATATTTAGTAAACATTTAACATATATCAGACCTCTCAGCGGTCCCACATGTTGATTCTAACTAACTCTATCTAATTTTCGACCCGCCACGATCCCCCTGGGTGTCGTTGACGTACTTTGATCCAGCCCGCATTTATATGACATAGTTCTTTGAATTCAACGTTGTTTACAGTAAGCTTATTTACAAATTTGAAACTTCTAAATTGAGTCAAATTACTAAACACGGTTGTTAATTGCTACCAATCTACAGTGTCGCCTTAATTGCCACTTATCTGTAAAGAATACTGAATACTTGGATTTAAAGCACTTTTATTTTGTTAAGAGTGCCTTGTTACGATTTCAGCGTGAATATTTTAATTATTATAGTTATTATAAATAAATTAACTAAATTTAATGTTACAAGCTTTGGCTACTTAAGCAACTGTCGTGAAAGTTTAAGCAAGTAAAATATTGTAATTTACACAAGGGAAATGACAAATAGTATTTAGGGTTTCGTACCTCAAAAGATAAAATGTATGTTATCGTCGTAGGAAAATTATGTTGTCAAGATCGCATCCGATGTCTCTGTCTCGAGATCGAGTAAAAGCAACATTATCAAAATAAAATTAATATCAAATATTCAGAGGTTTACAGTCACTTGAAACATAGAAAAATCAAATACTTAAGTATTATTAGTAGTAATGTAATCTAATTTACGAACATTTATAGAATGTTGTTTTTGCTTCATTTTGTGTAAAATTCTGTTGTGAGTACTTTACGTGGACCTACAGTTATAAAATTTGGCACATAAAAATTACATTATAGATACAAACCAATACATTCTTACAATTGAAATTATTTCATACAAAATGAATTGATAACGTTAAGATCAGAACATTATCATTTTTTATAAGTTTTAATTTCCGTTGACCTACAGTCCTGGACTTGAATCCTGGAATTTGCCCACATTTGCAGGGCGTATGCTGAAATTTAGATTTATTCTGATATACCAAAAAAATAAAAAGATAATAATTTTTGTATCTTTTGATTGCAATGATTTCGAAGCCTATTTTCTGTGTTCCAAGACTGTAGTCCTGGATATTGGATATTAATTTCCGCTTGATACTTTCACATGATAGACAGACCGACAGCCAGAAGACACAAACAAAGCTATCCTATAAAGGTTATTTTTTAAAAAAATGCGGAAATTAAATTATAAAGAAAAGAGACAAGCAATTTTTTTAACCGAAAAGCTACTGTTTTCTTACGAATATACCTTCTACCTTCATGAAATTCATCGTTTTATAATTTTATATTCAATCTAAAACCGCGACAGGTGGCGTTTCTAATTATCACAAAACGGTCCAATCTCATTATCATACATTAAAATTAATTATTAAATCACGAAATTTGATTTTAAAGGACACTAGAGACTTTTCATTGTTCACCTTGAATGTTAAATTATACGATGCACGAGGGACTTTGATAATTTACTTTATGTTAATTTTAAATATGCTTTTCTAATGATATCAAACTTTGTAGTGTAGATATAATTATATGCACCTTCTTATACTATACTTTGTTGTTTTTATCCTGCAATTTGGCGATTGTGTATTATATAATTTGTATAATTAATAAATTGGTTTACCATTTTATTATTTATACAAATTATATAATCTACCTATACAAGATTGACAGTACACATAAAAATAGGAGAATTAGAATTGATGAAAAAATAGGAAAAGAATAAGAATCTAACATATTTAAATACAAATAGAAAATAACATATTTAAATATGTTCACGTTATTTTGTTGCTTGAAAATTCTTATAATTAACTGAAAATTAAAATTTAATGTATTTGAAATGCTTAGTATAATACAGAGACAATTTCTTTTTATTTAACTTCACGCACCATCTAGCAAATAGTAAAGTAGGCAGTGGGAACCTGAGGACGTATTGTTAAGATACTCGATTCCCATTGAGACGTGTCCATTCTCCAATTTTCACCGAAGTCTTGGGTTGTGAGTAGCTCAAGTTAACGCCATACTTACTTCTAAAGTATTCAATGACTTGGGTTACCCACAACCCAAATGTAAAATGAATATATTACTCGTAAATATTTTATTTCCTCGCATGTGGATCGAACCTAAAACCTGCCACGTTTACAATTGTACACTTGGGCTCCCTCAAAATGACAGGCCTCAAAAGCTGTTAAACACCATCATAAGAAACAAATTTAAGTAAATGAATATTATACATTCTTGGAAACCCGACGTTTCGAACACTTTGCAGTAGTATTGTGTCAAGGATACACCGAAGTGGCATCCGTTTGTCCGTTGATTTGATTAATATAATTATATATTCTTTGAGGCCTGTCGTGGCGCAGCGGCACAAGAGTGTGACTGTAACCGACCGGTTCTGGGTTCGATCCCCAGTCGAGGAAATGAAATATTAAATATTGTCAATTTAAATATTTAATGTTTCATTTCTTCGCTCGGGTAATAAGGCAAAGCGCGGCGTTGAGTTCCGTCACTCAACACGCAATGCCTCAAATTTGGCGGAAAGTGGGGAACGGAAGTGGAGCGGAGAGTCATAACACTAGGTTCCACTTCCGTTCCCCCTGCCTACCCTGCCTAGTGCGGGATACAGCGTGAAGCTGACAAAAAAAAAGAAAAAAAATATATATTCTTTATTGCACTTAATACAAATAAAAAAATACAGTAAGAAAAAAATGTTTACAAATGGTGGACTTATCTCTAAAAGAGATCTCTTCCAGTCAACCGGTGGAAGTGGATATGTACAAAGTAGCGGGAAAGGCTAAGACAGTGCAGAAAAGAAAAAGGAAAAAAAAAAAGAAAATCAAATAGAAATGATTTTTACATGTTAAAAAAATGGTATATTATACATATACATAGATACATTTATTTACATACATACATACAATGATATATACATACATACATATATATTATATTCCATTTCATAATTTGTATAAATATATATAATTAGTAAAGAAAATATTGTATAAAATATAAGATAATAATATATTAATGTATTGATAATAATGTATTACTCAAACCACTCTTTTTTAATGATCTTTTTTAAAGATATCAAACTATATAATCTTTTTTAAATATATCAAACTATCGCCAATGATTTCTTGATTGCCTCGTGTACTGCCCTGGATTCTTGGAAAATGAGCTGCAACATGTTTTATCAGGGATTGCTATTATTTTGTTAGCGGACTAAATGACTTTTAGTTGCTAACAATGAAACCATGGTGATTTTTTATGTCCAATCGCTATTAACTAGGATCACCTATTGAGGCCTGCATCAGAATTATCAAGCGGAAACTAGAGGAAAACTTACAAGCAGAATATCTTGAACTTTTAGAACATTGCCTTATATTCTAGTGTTCAATCAGAAAGTTTTACATACATGTGAACATCATCACTACTCTTCTCAGTTGTGAACTTCATCACTACTCTTCTCAGTTGTGAACTTCATCACTACTCTTCTCAGTTATCTACCGTAGGCAATTCTGTGTTTCAGGAAGCCAACCTTGTGTGACGTTAAACTCATAGGGGACGAGATTTGACAGGTAAAGACAGTCTTTTATCAGTTAGCACATCAACAACTATAATGTATCAAAGTCAGCATTGTGTGAGCACGGTGGATAAGTCCAACTCCTACATCAGGTTAAATAAGCCCCATGTCCTCGTTAGTAAGAACTGATATATCCCTAGAACAACTTTAATAGCCTCACGAATCGTGAGGCTATTAAAATTAACCCACAACACCAGAGGCATGATACAGTCAGTTCATTCTGCAATAATAAAGGGCAGTTCTCGACGTAATTAAAATATCGTTGGTGATAGCTTGATATAGCAATTATATCAACTGACAGACAGATGCCACCTAAGTCCAACCGTATCACGGCCTACTGAAAAGAATTCTAAACGTTCGTCCGGTTTCCGAAAATATATAACATTGAAAACATGCAATTCATTCAGTTAAATTTGTTTTATTTAAAATATATAACAGTTGCAAAAATCAAGGATATTAGTATATTATAGAAGATATATCTATTTAACACTAGTATATATAGGTACGTACCTATATAAACTGCTTAAAAATAATATACCTATTTTTCCATTTCAGTATAAGAGTAATCAATCATAATATGATTATACAAACATAAGTAATTGTAAAGGCAATACTATTTATACATTAGCTTAAAAGACAAACAAATAAAATTGAAGCTAACAGAAAGAAGTACCATTAAAGACATAAATACACATGTTTACTCAGGGAGCAGTATTCGTAAAACCACAAAGGCTTGAATGACCAAAAATATTCTTTAAAAGCGGGTTTTTAACTGGCAGATTTTTTAGCAAGAGTTATTTGTAAATGCCGTCCGCCGTTCCGATCGCCATTAAATGTCCGGAAAAGATTTATCTAGCGACTGCTACTTTTTAACTTGATTTTAACTAACTAAAGATAGGGGACTGGGTTCGCCGCCAAATGTTAGGTCATTCATTACACAATATAGTCTATCACTGTAGAATGTTGCTTCAACGTTTATTAATTTTTTTATGGCTTACGTATTATTTAGATGCTTAAAAATTTTGAGAAGTTCCTATTTTTTTATTTAAAATAAAAACTATAAAAAATTATACAAATATATTATTTAATTTTTTTTTTGTTAACCTGATCAACCCTCAAAAATAGATAAAGGGAACAACATGTCCATGAAATTAGTTGTTTATTTCAGTTGATTATCACATTTTTTTTTATTATCAGGTTTTATTGAGAAATTTATAGTATTTTGTATATTTAACTATTATCCAAAATTTCAATAGTACTGCAAATTATATAACGGTCTAAAAATGGTATATAAGTAAAGTAAAAATATGAGGCAGCCGTGAGACATTAAAACATCTTGCGATTGTAAACGCAGTTGTTGTGTGCTCTATTCTTACTCCGGGAAATGAATATTACTAAATTACTTTTGCATATTGGTTTTGTAGACAAAAGGCAGCTTTGAGTTTTGGCACTTAAGGCCATGTCTCAAAATCGAGAATTGTGCGGAAAGTATGTTGCGTAGTGTGTCTTACTTATAATTATGCTGCTACCATATCATTCATAAAAAAAGTGAAGCTGAAAAAAAATCTACAGAAAATCATAAAATCAAATCAATCGTCAAACTAATAGCAGCAGCGAAATAATGTATTGAGATATATATATAGTAAAAGAATAAGTAATTTCATGTTAAGTGAAAATAAATAATTCTGAAAAATATGAGACCAATAACGAGAAATTAAATATTCAGTGAAAGCTAACCCTCTACGCATATGTCCAAATATTGATATTACGATTCTATTTTTAGGACCTAATGTAAAATATTCAGTATGATTGATCTTCTTTATTTTTATTTATACATCGCTCGTTTCGTTCCACAATGGTGTGCAGTCCGCGAGGCGTAAGCTAAAATTCGCAGTTATGTAAGTGTATATAGGTAAGGTAGATGTAACGATGGCTTGAAGTGCAACGCATCCCTAGCTTGGTGTGATTCGGTTGATATTGCTGAGGTGCAGCATATGCTGGTATGTGCATGAGATTTGAATAGTAACAGAAGAAATAAAAATCGTAGTCATAAATCTATTCTCACTACAGACAAAAGTGAAAAAAAGACAGACAAAACAGACAAAATTGTAAATTATGAGGAAGCAAGTCATGCCAGTGCACTGGCAAACCTAATGGTTGTAAAAAGCCTAGCCTTTTGCTATGTACTAGGAGAATATAGGTGAGAATTGAGAAAATATATTTAATTATCTAATTTATGCAAGTGAAGTTGCATAATATAACATGTATTTGAGGCATTTCTGACAAAACTTAGTGGTGTTCGACGAAATCACAAATTATTTTTAGCCCTCACATTTTCAAATTATGTGATTTTGTAGTTACTTTGCCGAATTTCGTTGTCCAGTTGTATAATGTATATATAAGCATTATGCGTACTTGTTTCCACAAGTACCTATGTATAGTTTTAGAAAAAAAATATCTTCTTATTGTAAAATATTATTGAATTAACATTTTCTAAAGTAAGTAGTTCTAGTTCTAGTTTCCAAGGTTGGTAGTTTTGTTATTATAACTAATTTGGAAATAACCGTCACAGACTTCTATAATGTAGTTCAAAGCAGCTCCTGCTTTTGGCAACCTATAACGTCTTATTTAACATCTGGTCCGATTCGTACTCTTAAATTTAAATGTAATAATTAATTTGTAGAGTTAAAATTAATTGAGTATTTTGATTAAGTATATTTAGGATCATGCCAATACCTATAACATTTTTTTCTACAAAAATGTTTCGCATTACACAAAATAAGCAGGAGGGACCTTTATGAAGAAACTCTTTTCGTGGATTTTTAAAACAAATGGCCGAGGACTAAATAAAACAAGAAAAAATATTTACATTAATAATTTAATCTATTATATTATTTATCTACTTCAAATTAAAATTTAATTTATTACAGTAAGTCTTTCGTCAAGTGCTGGTGTGATGGGTGTACGTTTCTTAATATACTTTTCTAACACCTCACTATCCTTTCCTATAACAGTCTTATTTTTGCCATATTTTTTTAACATCTGGAAAACAAAATAAAAATACATATAATCAATCTTACAAAGTATACACGCTATCTACCTAATAATTGAATATTTACAATTTTTGAGGCTTATCGTTTAATCAATTATTCATGTGTGTAATGTGAATAACATTTAATAAATATTTTAGTAATAAAAAAATATTATAATTTAGATTGTAATAATGAAAAATATACATATATTTAATTTTGTTAATTAATATGTTTTAATTAGCCATTTACACTGGTTAGTGTCCTTGTGGGTTATACTCGTTACAAAAAAACTAGGAAAATCATTTATTTTTTCATGGCAGAAATCATAAATTTGAAGTCACTAGCACTTACACTAAATCCATTTCCTCCTCTAGTGATGAAGCTTAAAGTAGTAACTTGATATTCTTTTTCTGGATCTAAAGGAACAAATTCGTCGCCTTCTTTTATTAAAACCTTCATTGTCAATTCTTCAGTCAGATTCAACGTTAACTTCATGCCTGAAAGTAATTTTTGTTTAAATATTAATACACTCCCATATATTATGTAGGTGTAATGATATATTGTTGTTATTTTTTTTTCTTTTGTCATAAACTTCAAAAATTTTAAATATTTTAAAAGCTTCTTCAAACAATCTTAATCTATATTTACATTTAGTTTACAATAAACATAATTAAATTATAGCATTTTTTTTTCACCTTACCTGAAACTTGTGGCATCCAAGGTCCTTGGAATGGTTTAGCCACCCAAAACGAACTCATGCAATTCTCAAAAGCTTCTATTAAATATTTACCGAGCAGTGAAAATGTTACTACTGCATTGGTGAATGGAAGCACATTTATTACTTCACCTCTTGAAATTTCTAAAAATAATATCTTTTAAGTAATTTATAAAAAAAATGTTTACATTTAATCATTTAAAAGTGTACTAAGATCATATTATGTTCTCTGTGTATAAACTGATTACGTGTTCGTTTCAGTTTTAGATTTTTTTTACCTTATTATTAAAACTAAATGCTTATCATTTAATATAAAAAAATTGCACAATATGACCATATTGACACTAAGTATCTATTTATTATACATAATATTTGATAAAACTTACCTCCTTTGGATATCGAGCCCCGAATCATATTACGCAACAAAAAGGCCACGTGCGTCAAATTCGACACTTGGAGTTCCTGGGTCTAAAATATATGTATTTAAATAGAATATTTTTACGCAATCATAATCGCTGTCCATGTTAATGATATTATTCATGTCGCAGTGGGACCGATAAAAATTGAATATTTATTAAGTTTCACGCTGTATCCCGCATATACCAGAGTAAGTCTTACTAATGCTACAACATTATTTTTCTCCAATATATATTTTTCCTCTTTTTTATGGAAAAGACGGCAAACGAGCGTACGGGTCACCTGATGGTAAGTGTTTACCGTCGCCCACGGCCCCGTGTAACTCCAGAAGAGCTACAGGAGCGTTGCCGTCTTTTTAGGTGTATGGGCACCGGGGCCCGGCATTACCTAATGCGAAATGCAGTGGCCAAAGCCACTACTTAACGCCGGTCTTAAATGCCGGGTGTGGTAACAATCCGGTCGAGCCTGCCCATGCGTGTTGCCATTACTAGCAACGTGACTCTACCACACGCACTTTAGTCGCCTCTTACGACACAATCAGTACCAGGGTGATCCTATTCTAAGCCGGGATCACACGGCAAAAACCTCTTTCCACGAAATCATGAAACATCACATGTTCAGTATCAAAACTCAACACCAAGCCACGCTTTGTTACCAGAGAATCCAAATGAAAATATAAATAATATATAATATTTATTACTTCCAGTATAAATTGAACCGACAAAACACTTAGTCTCTGCACCTTGATTGTGCTTTTGATTTAAGTTATTCAATCAATAAATGGATAATAATTTCAAACTAAATACAGTACAAACTAAGTTGTATGCAAGGCACTTAGAAAGTATTTATTATTTGACAGACTGCAACAGGTTCAAGAAGAAAGTAAAGCAGCTTCTATCTGATTATTACTACACACTTTATCAAACTTTTCACCGAATTTTCCAAACATAGTACATTGACTGGTTCATCTACCTAAGCGGAGAAATACATATAAATATAATCATGCTCCCAGTGGTAATAGAACTTCCATCCGCGATCGTGAAAAACAAATCATAGTATTACAAAGTAAAGATTACACAACGAAATCACTCTTGCTGAAAAATAAAATAGAAATTAATAACAGACTTACAGCATCCAAAAATGCATCAGCAAAGAAATTTCCAATTTCACATTCTTGTGATCCACAGCTTGGAGCCAGGAAGTCTTCGCTAACGTAACCTACAATTTCACTGACAATATTATGCAGCTTATCTGTGTATGGTTGTAACAGATTTTTTATTTCGGGATCTGAAAAATTATACCAATAACATTTAAAATACATAATTATTTTTTTTGTTGTTGTATTTTTTACTTCGACCTTTAGAATTTGCAGAGAAAACCTAGAATTAAGACATTTTATTGTGCACTTTGCGCCCAAATTCAAGACGTCGCGTATTAAGTGGCGTTAGTTAACCCCGTAATTTGGCCTAATAGAGCGGAGTAGTGAGAAAAAAAAATAATGCCATTCAAAGCAATAACTATCGTATCTAAACTTCGTATTACTACTTGATACATATTATAAACATTTATACCATAATGATACTGAAATAAATAAAAATACATGGCGATTTATCATTTTTTGAGGCCTGTCGCGGCGCAGCGGCACAAGCGTGTTACTGTACCCGATAGATTCTGGGTTCGATCCCCAGTCGAGGAAATGAAATATTAAATATTGTCGAGGAAATGAAATATTAAATATTTAACGTTTCATTTCTTCGCTCTGGTAAAAAGGCAAAGCGCGGCGTTGAGTTCCGCCACTCAACACGCAATGCCTCAAATTCGGCGGAAAGTAGGCAACGGAAGTGGAGCGGAGCGTCTTAACACTAGGTTCCCGGGTTGCCTTTGCCTACCCTGCCTCGTGCGGGATACAGCGTGAAGCTAAAAAAAAGTAATCCTTACATTAAATATTTTTTATTATATGCACAATACAGCAACATAATTAAAATTATATACGCACCCTCCGGTATTGAACGGTTAAGAAAAACAGGACCGCCATTGAAATCTTGTAATTCGCCGTCTTTATCAAAATATACCGTTAAATTTCCCACATATTTTGTGAAACATGCCGCTGTCACAATTAACACCTAATAACGAAAAGGTATTTCCATAAATTTATGTAATATTAAAATGTATAGAACAATATTATTATACAAAATAATCACATTCAGACTATTTAGTAAATAAAGTTTTGCTTTTTATTAATAAAATTTGCTATCATTTATAACTTTCTAATATAAATTAAGTTTTATTTGTACGGTTATTGGTAGATGATGGAGAAAGTTACGTCCAACTGTTCATACAACATAATCCGATATCTTACTGTCTCGTTATTACTACTATCTGAAGACAATAAATTAATTTAACCTTTATAGAAGATTTTCAATACAAGTTGTTAAATCAAGTTTCTCATTGCTTTAGTAAATTAATAATAACATTTTACTTAATAATTTTATTGTGTTAAACTATACTAATATCATAATATTTAGTTAATTTAGTTTGAGGCCTGTCGTGGCGCAGCGGCCCAAGAGTGTGATTGTAACCGACAGGTTCTGGGTTCGATTCCCAGTCGAGGAAATGAAATATTAAATATTTTCAATTTAAATATTTAATGTTTCATTTCTTCGCTCTGGTAATAAGGCAAAATGCGGCGTTGAGTTCCGCCATTATGCACGCAATGCCTCAAATTCGGCGGAAAGTGGGGAACGAAATGGAACGGAGTATCTAAACACTAGGTTCCCGGGTTCCCTCTGCCTACCCTGCCTCGTGCGGGATGCAGCGTGAAGCTGAAGAAAACAAAAATAGTCTTTGCCTTCTTTACTGTACTTACTATTTATTTATAGGATCAAATGGACAGATTAACAATATGTCTACTTTGGCCAGTGGCTCTCGTGATCTATACGAAATTATGTTTGTCTGTTTATACTAGACAATGTATGTATGAAGGATGAGTTGTAAACAACTATCTCTATTGTAGAGTCTTATTTAGTGTTCATTTTAATGGAAAGGCTGTAGATATTTTGTTTACCTGATGATCTGGATTATTTTCAGAATTAACGAGTACTGGATATGGGCCTGAAACATACTCCTCACTGGGTGACGTTCCATTCCACAAAAGACTATGTGAATGTCCACCGACAATAACATCTATATTATCACCTACTTCAGCGGCTATTTTCCTATAAAAAAAAAATATAATTATAACAAATTCAAAAACATTTTACACTTTGTAATACAACCAAGCTTGATTTATTATAATACGTGATTTTTTAATAATACTTTAAATAAATACTCAAGTATATAGTAAATGTTTATTAGTTATATAATATCACACTTTAGAAATACACGGAGGCACTATCCACACAAGACCAAATATATACATACTAGTAACCAGAATAGATTAAATAAATTTAATAGATTAAAAAAATATCTTCTCTCTTGAAAAACTTTGGGTCTATATTATGAGCGTATTACGAAACTAAAAGGCATAAAACACAGCTTGCTATACTTTTGTTCAACGTATTTTTATGTTATAGATAGATATGTTGCAAGCATGTTTCTTGGCTCGATATTTTAGACTAAAATAAACCATTGGTTACTCATGATAGTTATCAAAATTTTTCATCACTTTTAAATAAACAAACGTAACGCTATACAGATAGTACATACATATATACTAATTTCGTATGCTGCCTGCTACCTCTCTCGTATTTTCGTATATCAGGTTAAGCAAAGAGAGTTAACATTTGATGACCGGATTCGAAGCAATGCATGCTGAACGACGAAATCATCATTAATTCAATGGGGAATCATTTCGTAATGTAAATTATAAATGTTTATTCGAAATCTTTTAAAGAGTAATCCAACGTATTCTATATTTAAATATCAGTCATAAAACCTCATGTAACAAGATATAATACTAATATTATTCCTGAAAGTATCATCAATCCTTTTACCACTTCAGATTAAGCGGATGTAGAATATCTATACGATTTATTTCTTTCCCAATAAAGTTATCGGAGTATATTATTTCCATAAAAGAATATTATGCACTGAAGTCAGCTACTCGACAGGTTTATTGGAAAATATGAGAGCTAGCTACTTTCTTTGCATTTAAATCGTCGACAAGTCAAATGCATCTTACGAACAGCTACACTAAAATATATGAGATTCTCAACTTTTATTTGAAAGAATAAAATTTAATGAATTAATTTTTGGAATGGAACTAAAGTCATCGTTCCACGTCAAGTAAGAAATGTGATCTTGAAATTCGATTTTATCTTTGAATTTTCACTTACAGATGCCGGTAGAGACATAGAAAACTTTAAGATCGATGGTTTTTCTCACAGTTCTCTACAAGACCTATGATGCACTTTGTTACATAGTACCTATTAAGATCTGAACAAGTCTTTTTACGTTATTCAGGAAAGATGCAAGTATTTTTTAAACAGAAGTTTGGCTATTTACATTTCAATCTTACTACCAATCGATCCTTATTTAAAGTATTTAATTATTTAGAAAGAAGGTAATAGAATTATATACTTATATAATTCATATTTTTTTAATTGCGCCTAAGTACGTTTTATATACAATTAAATTATCAAATAACGTAACGAAAATAAAACTAATTAAAATGGTAATTTGTATGTATATTATGAGTGGTACTTTCCGTTAACCTACAATCGTAATATTCGTACGTAAACCTTAATGGAGGAATTCAACTTGCATTTGAAAGTGTTTTTATTTCAGAAAATTCTAAATTTTACCTATAAATATTAATATATTATCATTGTGTACACAAAGTTTGCTAAAATTCGTACAAGCAGGAACATTTTATATGACGGATGAGTACTTATATTATATTTACATGTAATATATAAGTAGTTAGCTTGTTTATATGTATGTAAGTTTTTTTTTTCAGCTTCACACTGTATCCCGCATATGGCAGGGTACACAGAAGGAACTTGGGAACCTAATGTTAAGACACTCCTTTCCGTTTCCCCACTTCTCACCGAATTTGAGGTATTGCGTGTTAAGTAGCAGAATTCAACGCCACGCTTTGCCTCATTATCAGAGCGAAGAAATGAAAACATTAAAGATTTAATTTTAAAATACTAAATATTTCATTTCCTCGAGTGAAGATTAAACCCACAACTCGGTGCCCTTACAGACACACGCTGAGCCACTATAGGCCTAAATTAATAATTATTATTAAGATCAATAATTATTATTGCTTGAACAATATCACAATTGGTTTTGTGTGTTAGCTTAGTTATTTCTACAAAGATGTTCCATAACAAGTAATTTAGATTTTTCATATTTCATTTTACTTTAAAATCTTTATTTATGACAGAACTTTAAAAGTATTTATAAAGTGGACAAGGAATTTTCAAGTTGTTTACCCACTTGTCAATGTCAAGACCACAATGTGACAGAACTATTATTATGTCGACTCCTTTATCCGTCAGTAACTGAGCTTCCTTTTGTGCTGTTTTTATTGGGTCTAAGAATTTCACTTTTTCTGCATTTGAAGATGTCTGCAAAAGTGCTTTTATTATATGAGTATATTTCATAACAATCCTAAGATAACATATGGGCAGAAAAAATACAGAGACATTTATAGTAGTAGGCACTAGAAAGTGTGAGTCTACTATTTTATATCTATATATCTTTCTATTTTTATATTTATAATTATACTCAGCTTCACGCTGTATCCCGTAAATGGCAGGGTAGGCAGAGGGAACTTGGGAACCTAGAGTTAAGACATTCCGTTCCACTTCCGTTCCCCATTTTCCGCTGAATTTGAGTCATTGCGTGTTGAGTGGCGGAACTCAACGCCGCGTTTTGTCTTGTACCAGAGCTACGAAATGAAAACAACATTTCAATTGAAAATGTTAAATATTTCATTTCCTCGGGTGGGGATCGAACCCACAACCTGTCGGTTACAGTAACAAGCTTGTGCTACTGCGGCGCGACAGGCCTCATTTGAAAATATTGAATTTTTAGCTGAAAATAATCTCAGGATATAGAAGAAATCTCAGGACAGGATTATATCAAGATATGAGTATAATATATTAAAAATGTATAAATCTACATTCTTTATATTATATGTATACATACTTTTGTTTCTGTCGTAATAAGACCAATTATTCCTATTTTTCTTCCATATTTTTGTAACACAATATGAGGTTTGTATAAACCATTCAGACTAGGTTCAAGGGTTGTGTTGATATTTGCAACGACAACAGGAGCTTGGAGTGTCGCAAGGTACGGCGCCAGGCCCGCTATTCCATCATCGAATTCATGGTTGCCTATTGTCTAAAAACAAAATAATAAGATATTGGCAGTTAAATAATAAAGATTTTTTTTTCTATATTTATACGTTATCCCGCATACAGGGTCCTATAAGCGAAAGAAACTAAAACATTGCGTGTTGAGTAAATTAGTGTTTTCTTGAAATAATTCCTTGGAATAAAAAGCTAGATACAATTGTAAGTAAATCAACAAAATGTTTATCTTCATGATATAAAACAGGAAAAACGTAATCAGCTTCCATGTATCCAATGAGAATAAAAACGTGATATATCGATGTTATACGCATGGAAATCTCAAAAATGTCACCCTTTTTTCACGCTGTCACACCCACTTCAATTCAATTGGAGAGATTAGCGATAATGTTATGAAAATGACATAATCTTAATCTTCTTGTTCTGGGCTTGTTTGATGTACTTTGATAGTTGGTCTTCCGATTTATCGGTTAGAGTACGGGTTCAATTTAAAATTTAAAATATATTTTTTATTTTAAGCATTTTAGTCAATTTCTTAACGTACAAATATAATATGGTTTAAGTAATAATAATTAATTCTAGCTCAAGTATTTTTAGAAACAATTATAATTTAACATATTTTTAATAATATTTTTTTATGCTTACTAGTTTAATAATATTACATATCAACTGTATCTGATCCACTAACTCACTCAGCGTCGCGATGTATCCCGCACAAGGCAGGGTAGGCAGCGGGAACTTGGGAACCAAATGTTAAGACACTCCGTTCCACTTCTATTTCCCATTTTCCGCTGAATTTGAGGCATTTCGTGTTGAGTGGTGGAAGTCAACGCCGCGTTTTGCCTTGTTTACCAGAGCAATGAAATGAAAACATTAAATATTTAAATTGTAAATATTATGTATTTCACTTCTGCGAGTGGAAATCGAGCCCACAACCTGTCGGTTACAGTCACACCCTTGTGCCGCTGCGCCACGACAGGCCACGTACGAAAGACACGACAGGTCATGTACTAAATTTAATTATAATATATATAGGTATCATTCTTTTATGTTATACTTCGATGTTTTTTTAGCTTTACGCTGTATGCAGAGTAAGAAGGAATCTAGTGTTAAAACACTCCGTTCCTCATCTTCCGTCTAATTTTCGTTACATTGCATTTTGCGTGGCGGAACTCAACACAGCAGTTGGTTGTATTATCAGAGTGACTGAAACATTTTCCCAAATGGGTTACGAACCCAAAACCATGGCTTCTGTAGTAATATTAATCCGTATTTATAAATTTGGTTAATTTTCGTGATGTTCTGGCGTATGGTTATCATTTTATGATATATGGTATAGTTTGTAAGAAAACACATAAATAAATTATTAAGATCATTGAAATGTTAGTATTTAAAAAAAAAACTTACGTGAGCATCATTAGGTAATAAATTAATAAATTTCTGAGTAACGTTCCATTTTAACAACGTATACCAGTACGTTCCTTGAAATGTGTCGCCTGCGTTGAGTAGCAAAGCGTGCGGCTTTTCTTTAAGTAGAGTTTTAATTTCATGGTAAAGACGAGGGAAGCCCCCTAAGCAAGCAGTGTCGTTTGAAGTGCATACTGGATAGGAGACAGTGGTTTCTTCAAACCTAAAAAAATATATTTTATTTATGTAATATTTTGATAATTTTGATAATGTTTATATATTACTTAGATGCTATAAGTGACTATTGTCGTTAATTGACAACATATCAGCGTGGTTAGACGATATTGTTTTAAGTTCATATCCTTTATATGTTTATGGTGTTTATTATTTAAAGAAAATGTTGTCTAATTATGAAAAATATTGAAATAAAATTAATTTGTTCCCCCTAATGGAAATTGATCCCATTACCACAACATATGCAATCAGACGGGCTGCGATACCAGCTCTGATAGACAAAATTCAGCGTTGAGTTCTGTCATTAAGAACACAGTGTTCTGAAATCTTGTCAAACAAGCAAGGTTTCAATCCACCTTTTAAATGAATACTTTTGTTACATAAAAACAACATAAATCTAAAATCGTAAACTGAATGATTTGTTAAATAAATTTATTCAAAGAAAAAATCTTATTCCGCATAAATACCATAAGCTGTAAAACCTTACAGAAATCCCAGCTAATTTAACATTGCTTAAATATAAAATTATACACATATATTTTGTAAAACAATAGCCTTTAAAGATTTTTATTTAAAAACCGTTGCAAATCATAGGTCAAGTGTATGTTATCTATCAATGTGATAAACAAATACATTAATTATTATTGTTTAGCATTAGATATTTATGAGTTTCATTTTATATTTAAAATTGCCAAATTTTATTCAAATTATACCAGGTGTTTGAACAGTGTATAAAAATGAAATAAAAAATCAAATGCTCTCTCTCTCTCTCTCTCTCTCTCTCTTTCTCTCTCTCGCATTAGTGTAGAAAATCTTATAAGACTTTGATAAGAAAAATATTTATCCTGTGGTTTCAGAAATAGTGTTTCATAATAAGTTTACAAATTATTATAATTATAAAGTAGACTTTACGTATAGGCAAGCAGGGTACGCACGTTCATACGAATTCGTTCTCCACTTTCGAAGTATTTTTAATAGCTCAACGCCGTGCTTTATCTTCACATCGAAGAAATGACTCTACGAGTGGAGATGGAACCTACTAGCATCGCGTCAGATGTAATCTTCCTGCACCATATGTCACAATGTCGTCATCGGTGGCAAAAAATATCATTTGCTGGAATATACGAATGATTCTTATTCAATAGTATATTAATATTGTAATTCAATTTATGAAATACAAAGCGCAATAACGTACATTAAATATAATTTCGTTATTGGCAGCTGCGATAAAGAATATTATGTAAATATTACGTAAATAAAAGCTTTTATCATAATATTCAATTCAAGAACAATTTCGTAACGTATGATATGTCATTATTATCTATAAATGTAATACAATTATAAATGTAAATGGAAGATATATATGAAATGAATATTAAATGTATGTAATTTTATTCAGAATAGAACCAAGTAATTAAAGCAAAACATTCTTAAATATTTTGTGTATTTGTCGGTTTGTGTGAGCATTTCTTTACGATCTCGGAAACGAATTGCCGTGTGGTCCCGTCTTAGAATAGGATCAGCCTGGTACTGATGGTGTTGTAAGAGGCGACTAAAGTGCATGTGGTAGAGTCACGTTGCCAGCAATGGCAACACGCATGGGCAGACTCGACCGGATTGTTACCACCCCCTGCATTTAAGACCGGCGTTAAGTAGTGGCTTTGGCCACTGCGTTTCGCATTAGGTAATGCCGGGCCCCGGTGCCCATCCACCGTAAAAGACGACAACGCTCCTGTAGCTCCTCTGGAGTTACATGGGGCCGTGGGCGACGGTGATCACTTACCATCAGGTGACCCGTACGCTCGTTTGCCGTCTCTTCCATAAAAATAAAAAAAACCAATTGAAGTGAAGCTTTTCTTAGTATTTTGGTTAATTTTCCTCAATTATTAATTATTTTATATTAATCAATTCATAAATAAAAAAGGAACTAAATCTTGAACGAAAAAATCTTTACAAAATAACAGCTCGTTGAACTGAACTGTGACAACGTCTGGATATTTTCTTCAGAAATGATAAATTATATTTACTTTGAGCATTTAGGCATGAAAGTAATTCATATTAGTTAGTTAAAAATTAGGTTATTCAAGTGAGTTGATGTTATAATATACAATTTTATATTAAAAGAAATTCTTTCAGCAAATGAGAGTTTGGCAAAAGAAATCCTATACGTATTATGGCATAACTATTTACTACAATAAAATGCACGCTACAAATATGCTTGTGGTTAGTGAATAGACACTCCGTTCTCTACTTTTTGCTCATTTCTTACACATTCTATATTGAGTGGGCTAAAACAACGCCCAATTTATGTATCAGGCTAAATGAAATTATTTCATTCTCCCAAGTATCGAATCCACAACAGTCACATTTACACTCCGAGGCCGCGACAACGTCAAGATATGTGCATAAATTATATATTTACATATATTTTTTAATGTGCTAGCCGAGAGCTGTATTAATAAAGTTGTAAATATTACCTTCGTCAATTATGTGAAATGATTTTCTCTTAAACCGTACTTATCTGCTACATTACATTTATCATCAAGAATAATGTTCAATTTAGTAACTAAATGTCTTAGGCTTGCTTTTTTAAGTCTCAGGCTCTTAAAATTCTTTATTTTTATTAAATTTCACATTTAATATTATAAGGAAGATAATTTAAACATTATAATTATGGAACTACTTATAAAACAGCAGCAACGGTTTTCTCGTTTATCAAAGATACGCACTATGTTAAATGAAAATGAATTATAATATTTTAGTGTAGGGATATTTAATCATTAGATATTAACATTTAATAATTAATGAAGGTAGGTGCTTCTTTAGATAACCAATTGGGGTTACAAAGAATCTATTAACGTGGCATATTTATGTATGCTCCTCAACAAATGGATTATTCAACATAAAATATTTTATAAGTTTCTGTGATAACTATGATTAACCAAAAAAAACATCTTTATAATATTATATTAAAATATTTACGTATCTATTATAACAATTTGATTATAAATAAATGATACGGTACGTAATGAAGGCCGTCGTGGTGCAAGGGGGACAGAAGCGTGCGACAGTAACGCGGCGGAGTAGCGGTACTTAGTGCGCAATGCATCTTAGTCACTAAGTGGAGAATAGTACTGCCCTAAAGAGAATAGTGTCTTAACACTATATTCCTAAGGTATCTCTGCATTCCATACTGTATCAGCGAACAGCATGAAGCTGAAAAAAATGTCTTTTTTACACATATAGATAGGTATGCATTAGTCGGGCAACTTATAAAATTCAATTCTTTTACAAAAAAACCTGTTTTAATTACACTTTCGTATTCGTTTTTTACAATTCGCTATCGTTTTCGTTTTTCACACTTTGGTCTTTATAAGGTTTATTTAATTCATTCTCACTTTTTACATTTTTGATTGTTGCTTTTATTTCCTGATACAGTCAACTTTCAATTCTTAAATTAATTTTGATTTCATCCCATAAACTCTGGAACTGACTCAACTTATGTTCTCAATTTCAAATTTTAGTAATATTATTTGTGTCAACCTGTCTGTCTTTCTGTCTTAGTCAATCACTAATGAAAGAGTTATATTTATGTACAAACTAATATATTGAGTAAATGAGAGTACTAATTTACGCCTGTCTAGAAGATAACTTCTGCTCTACATACTGCTAAAACGTCTATTTTATTTAGTTTATGTAAGTGCAATTTGATTTTATTCATCCAGCCATCGCCGTATACAAATAATATATATATTCACAACTGTTAAATATGCAAATAGTTTTGAAAATATATAGTTTTAATGAATATTTAGCTTCACGCTGTATCCCGCACATGGCAGGGTAGGCAGAGGGAACTTGGGAACCTAGTGTTAAGACACTCCGTTCCACTTCCGTTCCCCACTTCCGTCGAATTTTGAGGCATATTATGTTGAGTGGCGGAAATCAACGCCGCATTTTGCCTTGTTCCAGAGCAAAGAAATGAAAACCTTAAATATTAAATATTTCATTCCCTCGAGTGAGGCTCGAACCCACAACCCATCGATTACAGTCACACGTTTGTGCCGCTGCGCCACGACAGAGTTTAATAAATAATTGTAAGCTTTTAAAAAGAGTAATGTAAATAAAATGGTATAAATATCAAAATTATATAAATATTTTAATATAACTTTCTAATTTCAACTCGTCGTGAAGAAATAACTTTGTTCAATTCATAAGTTACATAACGACTCATACAGTAAATTATAATATGTGCGTAGCTGCCGTGGCACAGACATCGTTTGACTGTAGACGGTTTTTGATTCTATTCTCATTTGAGGGATTGTCAAGAGAAACACGAAATTTCTCGAAATTTGAACGTTAAGGGGGTAACGGTGTCTTAAAATTGGGTTTCTTCAGCCTACCCTGCCTTATGCGAAACAAAACGTTTAGAATACTCATAAACCGCTTATAAATAAATACTTAAAACACAATATACATTTACATATAATAAGTTTTTTTTTTCAGCTTCACGCTGTATCCCGCACGAGGCAGGGTAGGCAGACGGAACCCAGTGTTAAGACACTCAGTTCTACTTCCTTTCCCCACTTTCCGCCGAGTTTGAGGCATTGCGTGTTGAGTGGCAGAACTTAACGCCGCGCATTGCCTTATTACCATACATTATTACATGACTTATGACCATACAATAAATGTTGTATTGATTTATTATTTTCATTCATTTGCGCATTTACAAATATGATAAGATCAGTGATGTGTAGTTAATTGTAATTGCTCAATCGTAGGTAGAAAAGATTCAGATCATTCCTTAGTGATAATTCGTCATAAGTGCATATTTCAGAATTCATATATGAATATCTCCTGACCGAAAGCACATTGGCTATATGTTCGATTTCTACTCGAAGGAGTGAATGATTTCGATTCGGGACTACCATACTACATGTAATATCTTTTTAAAAATCATATATAAAGAAGAAAATGTGATAGAATTTAAGATATAGATGATAGTATTCTAACATTCATATACACTAGGATATGTTATTTCCGTTCATTGGCGAAGCACCGGTTGCAGCGGAAATTGTAGCTTGTGTCAATATAAATATTACATGTGTCAATATAATACACACTAATATAATTATAATGACTGCATATACTGAATTTTAATTTTTTGTGTTGCTTTCTTAAATACTAGAAAAGTACAAAAGGAATTGGTTGAAAATAATATTTTTAAGAAGATACCCGCTTAGTTGTTCACAGCGCTTGGGGGGTCTTTATGAGACGCGGTTACAAATTCCGCGACGTTCAAAATTGTATACGTTTTCTAAATAGTATTTTTCTTTCCCAAGTATAGAATATTACACTGAATAAATTAAAAATTTAATTTTAGAATATTACACTGAATAAATTATATTTTTTTTTGTACTTTTCTAGTATTTAAGAAACGACGCCAAAGCGAAGATTTGCACCCGTGCCTCTTGGAAACCGTCCAAGCACTATGACAAACTAAGCCATAAGTTATTATCGAGCAGACATTCTTATATGCTTTTAAATTTACATTTAAATTTTGTATTATATTAAACTTTATTATATTATTACAGCTATTTGACAATTTAATATAGGTATTCATTTTACTTTATTTTTATTAATAAAAAAAAAGAAACAAGAAATCCGTCTTTTTTAACATTATATTTTTATAAGAACACAATTTACCTACGTGCTCATTTCTAATGAGTCTAACACATACTTTATCTAAATAGCTGTACTGAATTTTTAAACAAACCTTATCATAATGTTGTGGCATTTCTACTTCTAATTATATAAAATATATCGATAAATATAAAAATAATACGAAACTTTACAGTCTCACTACTGTCGCAGGGGCGTAAACGTACGATTGTAAACGTTTGTGGGTTCGATTCCCACTGGAGAAAACACAATATTTAACATTTTCATTTCCTGGCTCACTCCCGCCACTCAACACACAATGATTTCGTGGAAATTAGGGAATGGAGTGTCTTAACACTAGGTTTTCAAGTTCCCTCTGCTTACTCTACTATATGTTATTGGTCTTTTGAAAATAGAGAGCCTGAATATCGCATCATTAGCATGTTGCGGGATTGGCAATTAGAACACTTTAAAATACCAAGAAACCAAAAAAAAATACATTAGCTTTCACTTTTGATGAAAAAAAAGATCGCAAGACGCTAGTCTAAGCCGTTGTCTAAATATCACATACTTTACTTGTATGGTTTCTAGATAAAAGTATACACTTTTTATATAGTTATTTCTTCTTATATATTCTTTTTATATAGTTCTTTTTTATTTCATTGCAAAATATAAATCTAACTAAATATAAACAGTTAATATCCCTACTAGTATCATTCTTCTTACGCTATATAGAAATATCTGTGATAGTTGTTGGTTCAATTACTCGGGGGAATTTTATTTATTTTTTTAATTATAAATGTATGTTATATTTTTTCTGATGTACAAAACATGTAGAAATATTATATAAAAATATAAAATAATTTTGAACACAGTTTATCAGTATTAAGGTCATGGTCATGAAATATTTAAATAAAAATAGCAATCACTCACGCAGATTTATAAATTATGAATATTTGATTTATATCAATTATTCAAAATATCTGTTATGTTCGTTAACCACTCTGGGAAAATCTTTTATTTAAAATTATATAAAAGATATCTTATGATAAAAGTACTTTTAAAAGATGATAAAAGTACTTTTAAAAGTAAACTTCTAAAACACAAATTCTAAAGACGACGAAAACAAAGATCGAACAGGACTTTTACAGACCAGACTGGTCCGTAATAATACCTCAAAATGGGCAAAATTGGAAGATACTAGAGAGAAACTATTGCCCAATAATGGGACAGTTCAGGCTAGAAATAATACAATAACACAATAATTTTTAAATCAGAGTTTATTTTCGATTCAAGTATGACCGTATTCCGAACTATGTGCACGAAAATGGTCAAACTCCTTTTGCAATCGTACAGTTTGCATTGAAGGAGCGAGCGTCCTTGTGTATTGAATTTACATTTCAATCGATTATTTGACCTAATTTTAGTTAGCTTACGATGTAAGCATGCCTACAGAAATCAACCTTCACGGCTATTGGTTCAAATCTAAAATATAAGAAAATGTTATTGATATTTAATATATTTTGTTAATGATATTTAATACATACATCATACATCTTATAGAGTATACCTGTAAATAAAGACTAAAGTGAAATCACTTTAGTCTCTTTTAATATTATATAGATATGTCTTTTTTTTTTTTTTAAGTAATAAAATGCTTCAAACATTACATAGGTACTTATTTACTTACTTAGCTTCACGCTGTATCCCGCACATGGCAGGGTATACAGAGGGAACTTGGAAACCTAATTTTAAGACACTCCGTTCCCCTTCCGTTCCCCACTTTTCGCTGAATTAGAGGCATTGCGTGTTGAGTTGCGGAACTCAACGCCGCAATTACATAAGTAAGGCATAAATTGTAGAAATAAATGTGATAAAATATTGCATTCATTATATACTCTCCCTCTCTACGCTTCACGCTGTATCCCGCACATGGCAGGGTAGGCAGTGGGAACTTGGGAACTGGGTCTTAACAATAGGTTCCCGGGTTCCCTCTGCCTTCCCTGCCTCGTGCGGGATACAGCCTGAGAAAAAAAAATGTTTTTTATTACTAATACCTCTTTATTTTTTAAAGCCAATTCATAGATAATTATTTTAATTATTAATGTATCGTGAATTAAACTAAAAACCGTGTAATACTATGTTGATTATAAAATATATTTATTGGAGCCATTGTTGAACATACATATAATATAAAACAGAAAAAAATACAAAGCCTTCACGCTCTACTCCGCACACGGTAGAAGCAGAGGGAATTTAGGAACCTTGTGTCAAGAAACTCCGTTCCAACTCCGTTCCCCACTTTCCGCTGCATTGTGTGTTGAGAGACAGAACTCACTCGCCGCGAGTTGCCATATGACCAGAGAGAAAAATGGAATCATTAAATATTTAATTTGAAAATATCAAATTTTTCATTTCCTCGAGTGGGGATCGAACCTACAACCTGTCGTTTACAGTTACATTCTTGTGCCGCTGCTGCTACAACAGGCCTCAAAAACAAAGATGCGCAAGAAAAAACAATTAAATCATCATATTTCCTTTGTTTACTTATATTAATCCTTTAAAAAAAGACAGATTCATGATTGTTGAAAAAAAAAATATCTCACCTTGCATGGAAATCGTTATAGTGTATTATATCCAATTTCAATAATTTATTTTTCAATACACTACAATTAACGTAACAACTTAACACTACAACACACAAAAATAATATAACGTTCATATTAAAAAATATATATTAATAGTTATCTATCACATGTACATTATTTGGAAACCTAGCAGTGATCACGTCAGTGTAAAGTGTACGCTTATGTACTACTAAGTAACTCTGAACCGGCGTCATAACATTATTGACACTATTGTAATGCTTTTAAGATTTTGCTCTTTTATTTAAATCGTCTCTAACACGTTGAAATAAAATTGATAATTTAACGGCTAGCCATTACCGTCTGCACTGGGCATTGTGAAAGCAGATTTTACGAAATTATAAGCGTCAGTCAAGGGTAGGCGTAATTAGTACTCATTACTTATTGTATTTTTTCAGTGATTGCTGGAATTTTATTCATATATACGTAAAATGTATAACATGTAATAAAATGTCTCGGTTCTTCATTTGCTATTGAGATATCAATACTCAATTTTGACTTTTAAAAATATTCAAGAATGTAATATGTATAAGAAACATGTATATTTATGTTACTTATCTAGTAATAAGGCTCTGCAATCATTGCAATCGTAAATATAAAAATAAAAGGAAGCGCAATTGATACTTATAAGGAAAAAACCTTGTGAATGGAAAAGACGACAATTTTCCTCATAATTACATATACTATGTGCAAAACTTATATTTAAAATATATAAAGGGGGAAGTCTGCTAGTGGCTAACAATTAATGTTTTTACAAAAAAAAAAAAAACAGTGTTTTGAAAATGTAAACATAATTTACAACTATTCAAATATCAAATATTTTTCTTGCAGATTTGCTTTTTTATTAAATGCTGACAAGGTCTGAAAGAATTACTCAGGTTCGGGTAAAAATGTTCTAGAAAGTCTAAGGATTTCTGGTGGCCATTTCTGCCAATATTCTTTATCCCTAGAAATGCTAACGTTTTATCATTTAAAGTGCTTTTTGGAATGTTATAGCGAGACTAAGCTTCTCTAAAAAAGTACGTTTCTTAGTTAAAACAATGGCAATAGCAGTTAGTAAACTTGCTTGGTCAACATGTCATCCACGATTTAATTTCTTATACTCTAAAAAATTTAGAAATCATTATAAATGATCTTTATGTTTGAGTGACAAAAAATATTAACAACTTAACTGCCCGGTATTTGGAATAACTCTGTATCCAGTTCTAGATGACAGGTAATGGTCAGACTTAATACATTTTATAAGTTAACAATATTTTTATTGCTTACCGCCAAAAATAAATTACTAACTTTTTTCAAGTCTCTGTAGGTCATAAACTACGAATACGTGTACTTTTCATAAAACTTACATTTGAAATACCGTAATAAGCAAGAATTTCAATAAAAACTATATCTTTGTGGTGAATCTGTATTTTGTGTTTCTTTGTAGAACTCTTCATAGAAAACAGGTTTAATTTTTTATTTTATAAAAATAATATTCATATGGCTGTTACAGGTACTAAAGAACTATTTAATCAAGAATATAATGTGTTGGTAAGCCGTAGTGTAGTATACCACACTGGAACACCGTGCTCTGTGTTTTTTATCATTACACAGAGTGGAATGAAAAATATAAAGTATTTTATTTATAATAAAATGTTATTCTTTGAAAACTTATTCTCTTATGATATTATTATATTACATAATACTACTATTGTTTTGAATGCTACATTTATAAGTAAATATTTTCAATTATTAAGCGAAAATAGATAAATATTTTCCATTATTAAGCATAGTGTATTTTTCTCAAGTTAAAGCTTTTATAACTTGAGAAAAATACACAATTTTTTTTTGAAAAAAATATATATATTTTTTGGACAAACATGACAAATTGAATATCACTAATTGTTGATTAGTAACACGTTAATTTTAGTTAAGTCTAGTAATAACGTTCTTCTTACCACTAGTAACGTCCGTAATGTTACTTGTTATACAAAAGACCTCATACAAATACAAACGTCACGCGTTATGTTACCAATCACAGTATATCACTAATTATTTGTTTGATTTTTTGTTTTATTTTCTAATTTTGGGAAAATGTCATGCTCTTTTAATTATACTTATCTTTGTTATTATTACTTTAGTTTTATAAGCATATGCAACTACATATATGAGGAAGTTTATTTGTGTGTATGTATAGATATATGTATATATGTACATGAGAATATATATTCATTCCGTGTTTTATGTATAAGTGGAAACTGTATTGGCTTATGGAATGTATTATTGTATTAACGATATGTATTTTAAATGCTGTTTGTTTCCCAATTTGTATTAAATAAATAAATAAATAAATATCATGGGGAGACCTCTGTGGAATATTTCGATCTGACATGGACACCATCAAAAATCACATCTTTCTCTATCTTTTCGTTCAAGGCAACCTGAAACCTGTAATGATTATAAATCATCTGGTGATTGTATAAAATTAAGAACTAATAATGTTAAATATCTACGCAGATCATCCATAATTGTAAAATTTAATTAGACGTCTAGATTGCGTCACTATGATACCTAATTTTAGTTAAGAAAAAAATATATTCACTGAGCACTCAGTTCATTAAGACCAGGCCTGATTTGAATATTTTCTAATTTTTCTGTTACTACTCAACTGTTTTTATGGTTATATATAATGAATAACAATTACCTATAAAGTATAAATTCAGAAAAAGTATTTACATTTATCGTGTAAAAATCGATGTTGCTAAAATTATTGAAACAAGCAAATAAATTTTAAATTTTAAAAAACTATTGACCCTAGAAATCAACTCCCTTTACTTAAGTTTGCAAAACTGTTTGTGGCTCTTAAGTTAAGAACTACCGTTCTCAAATTAATATTTTTCGTAATAGTTTATTTATTCATTCATACAGACACATTTACACATTTACAACGACGGACGGACGAACACATACTGGCCAAACTTATACCAACACAACAATCCCTCTTTTTGCATTCGGGGGGCAAAAGTTGAGATTCAAGACCTACTTGATAGCCCTACAAAGGTATGTAAATAAAAAAAAACGTTTAACAAAATTTATTTTACTTCACGCACATACTTTTATGCAAAAAAACATACTTTTATGTCATATAAAAAGTTCCAAAAAAATCGATGAAACATGAAGAACTTAGTGCCGTAACATTTAAGCGCTCTACCTACCTTTATATGCCGCATTTCGAGCCGGTGGTAGCTTCCTGTAGGACTGACACTACAGACCTTTCTATGTAACTTGACGATTCCAAATTAATTTCCTGTTTGAATAAGGAATACTTTGATTTTGATTTTATGCGGAAGATAAACGCGGAAAAAAAACCAAAACAAGATCGCTTCTCCTTCTACTCGGCTTATAATCGCCGTAATCCGCCATCTGCCATCTGTCATCTATCAGTCCTCGTCCGATGATAAAACAAAATGTAGCGTTTACATTTGTAAGATCAAATATTTTCGTTTTCCGAAGACGACGACGGAAATGAAAACTTAGTAAATTAAATAAAGGAACTAAGAATAAAAAATCTAAAACGACACCGCAGTTAATTATCAAGCGCTCGGTAAATTTTATCAAATAAAGTTTCAATTACGAAGGTGTAAATTGCAGAATCTGTATTTTATCCTCAACTGTTACGGTCGTGACCGAAATCGCAGACGTGGAAAAATTACTCTTGCAAACCCAAGCTCGAACTGAATAGTAAAACTTGGACTATAGCATGTCTTACTAGACTTTATATTGAAAGTATTGGTTGAACTTTTAAATTCAATTCTGCATACTATAAACCAAAAGAATAGTATAAATAACAGTGATTGTTGTGTTCGTGCTTATTAACTCACCGTTCGTACATTCGCTCATTCTATAAGATTCACACATTTACTATTGCAATAAGCAGAATTTCATTACTATATCATTCAAGCAAAAAACGCAGGCGAAAGTAAGCATGTTGTGCTGTCCATTTAGTGTGGGAACAAGCCAGGGAATATGATACTTATAGTAAAGCAATCCGACTTTACGTAATACAATGATACCTACCTTTACCTTGACTCATAATTTACTGCTACTTTATCTTGCAGACAAAAAAGAAAAGATTCTTTATTTCTGTCAAATATCAGAACTCTCGTCTTCGTGTTTAGGCTTAATTTATTATTTGCACACCTTTCTTTCAGAGTGTTAACCAATGCCTGTATGCTTTCTGATGATGCAATGAGCACTGCATCATCAGCGTACAGCAGGAAAATTACATTCTAGTTACCTACTTTCACGTTCTTGTCCTTTCGTTTCAATCCTTGCTGACAGTTATCCAAATACAAATTGAACAACCGAGCTGACACGGCGCAACCTTGTTTAATACCCGATTAGATGTCAAACCAAGGTAGCAAGCCAGCTCTTACTTGCACGCAAGCTGATCGATTTCTGTAAGGAGACATTACATCTCGCAGCAAGTTTCCGCTCATATTATACCCTGGCAATTTTTCCAATAATCTTTTTTTTAACCGTTACAGACATGTAACACCTTTTCCAATTTCTCAAAAGCATAGTAAATTTTTAAATTTTTGACAGGAAATTTTTAGTTTACGGCCAAAAATTAGATCCATACACCCTCTTTCAGGTCATTTCATGGGGGGTCAATTTGTTTTTCATTCCTTCTAACACCACCTACAACGTCCCTGAAACTCTCTCAAAACTCCTCGAGTTCGTCTAATGGAGCTCAAAATACCGGCGCGTACGCCACTAATAAGAAAACTCTTGTTATCCTTAGTTAGAAGCGCAACTAAAGCACCTGGCGGTCCCCAACGCTACATTCGGCGCCACTTATCACACCTTGGGATAACTCAGTGCACGCTCGTATAGCGCACATAGTGACAGACGAAACGTTGCAACCCTCTAGAGGGCTGGCGTGGGTTTACTGTGAGCTTTTCATTGTAAACAAATTTTAATTAACCTTAAACAAATTGCCATAGAAAATAGTAAGACGATTCTAAGCATCTTATGAGCAACTTCACTTGTATCTTAATAATGCTTATGCTTGCTTATGTAGAAACTTCTTCTGTATTAAGTGTGGATTAAGTTTATAATTAAACTAAATTCATTTTTTTGTCTTAATAAAAAATAACGATACGATCCACATTATTATGTGGATAAAATGAAAAAAAAATGTAGCAATTCATGTTTTTACATACATATGGTCGTTATATCCACTTTATGTAATCATACACTTTATGACTCTTGATCAATAGATAGTACGTATATTGTAAGAAATCATGTGCTATACTTATTATCTAACCGATATAATATGAAATATCGCATGATAATAATACCCTAGCAACCGTCAAAACTAAAATGTCAATTTTCTTAAAAATGAGATGTGAAATAGCGGACACCTCTCGGTTAATGGAAAATCAGAAGAATAGGCATCTTTTTGAATTATCAATTCTCTTTTAAAAATAATAAATAACATTATGTTTTTACTATTAATATTAAACATATTACCGAGATATATTATGAAATAAAAAAACCATGGTCGGCCATTTTAAACGAAACACCGATCATAGCTAGTTACGTCACGGCTGTACAAATAACATTCAACTTGTTAATCGTTGTTGCTTGTATTCTTTCGTAATTTGCGTAATTGTACACAAAAATTTCTGCTCACCAGAATCTCGAAATGTGAAAACATCCCTGTAAGTATGTAATAATACTGTTCAATTGTAACATTTTTTTTGATAAAATTAATTTTAATTACTTTTGAGGTAAGACATGGCTAAACAATGAATAGAATAATTAAGAAAATATCTTTCTTAAATAGCCCCTAAATGCACTCCAACCCAATTTTAAACAATTTGACCCTCTGTTGCTAATTTATTTTTGTCACAATCGGTCATTTTCACATTTGTATAAGAATTTTATTATATATTTTGTTTTAATTATTACTTTTTTATTATTTATTTATTTACAAGTAAAATAGCCAATTAAATTATGTAAAACTTGGCAATAAGGATACATTTTAATATTATAATTCAAGTAAGACAAGGTTGCAAACATCAATGATGATTAATTGCAAAGATATCTTTAGAATTATGGAACCGTGATAAATCTTTACAAATTCATAACTTTAAAATGATGATCACTCACTTAATTTTAATTTACTAATTTTTAATTTCCAACGCCTTAAACATGGATTTATTTCCGGGATTATTGATCTTTACAAAAATAAAACGATGATTTCGTAGATATGCTAGTTGGGTCTCGTCGTGCCATTAGTCTCGCACTTTTGAAGGCCTGTCGTGGCGCAGCGGCACAAGCGTGTGACTATAACCGACAGGTTGTGGGTTCGAGCCCCACTCGAAAAACTGAAATATTTAATATTTTCAATTTTAATATTTAATGTTTTCATTTCTTCGGTCTGGTACAAGGCAAAACGCGGCGTTGAGTTTGGCCACTCAACACGATTGCGTTTGGCATTTTTGGCATTTTGCATTGATTGAGGCATTGGCCTCAAATGATAGAAGTGAAACGCAGCGTCTTAACACTAGGTTCCCAAGTTCCCTCTACCTATCCTGCCAAGTACGGGATACAGCGTGAAGCTGAGTAGAGTATCGTACTTTTTTCTTGTGAGGATCGTAAAAGAATAGCTTGGTCGGGGTTTTAAAGATGTATCTGTACACTGAACCCCACAGCATCTGTAAACTTTAGAATTCATTTTTAGGAACAAAATATGCAACTTGTTGAAACGTCAATGTAAACAAGCAGACTTTGTATGGCCGTGACGTTATAGTGACCCCCATAACTTCTGAGCGCGTTTAAGCGCCCAATATTTTATAAAAAAAAGTGTAATATTTTGTTACTTATGCTTAGTTCTTAGCTGAAATATAATTTTTGTTGGTGCAATTATTAATCCATAATCCATGGGCGACGATATTGCTCCTTGAATCCGAAGCTGTCGTCGTTAAAGAACGACTACCGCACTGCTCCATCTAATCGTCGTCATCGTCGTCATCGTCGTCTCAGCCGTGCGTCCCCAAGGATTTCCACGACGATCGGTCTTGCGCTTTCCGTATCCAGCGGCTTCTGACGATGTTGACCAGATCGGTCGACCTGGTAGGGGGCCTGCCCATTGTGCGCCGTCCAGTTTGTGGTCGCTACTCGAGAACCTTTTTTATTTTTTCCATTCCAGAAGCTAGAAAATATCCTCCAATGCCACAGTGAACAGTTTCATAGAAATTACATCTCCCTATCTCACACCTCGTTGCAATTGGATAGGATTAGAGTTCTGGTTTTGTACTCGGACCGACATAGTAGTTAGTTCGTAGAGACCTTAACACTTCGATATACCTGTAGTCTACTTGACACCTTTGGAGAGAGTGCAGCACTGTCCAGGTCTCGATCGAATCGAAGACTTTTTCATAGTCCACAAACGCCAAGCAAAGTGGCAAGTTATACTCTTCAGACTTCTGTATAACTTGCCGCAGCGTATGTATGTGGTATATGGTACTTAAGCCTTTTCAGAAACCAGCTTATTCGAAAGATTGGAATTCGTCAAGCCTGCGGGCGAGACGATTCGAAATGACTCTCGAAAATAACTTGTAGATATGGCTTAGGAGAGAGATTGGTCTGTAATTTTTCAAGAGTCACCCTTTTTGAAAAACAAAACAACCCCTCATTCACTCCACGCTTTTGCACACACCACTAAACAGCCTTTGGAGGACTTTAAGTATCGATCTACCGCCGGCTCTCAGAAGTTCTGTAGTGATTCAATCGTTGCCCCCCGCTTTGTTGTTTTAAGTTGTTCAAGAGCCATACTAATCTCTCACAGACTGATGTCCGGAATATTTTCAGTGTAATGTCGGGTAAGCTCGGTTCTGAGATCTTTAGCCAAACTTTTAACAGGTGCTCGCGTGGAATACAATCCCTCTATCTCTCTCAGAATTTCAGAATTCGTCGAAATTAATCTACCGCTATCATTTTTTAGCTTTGTCAGTTGGCTTTGCCCAATAAATAGATCTCTTGCAAATACTTTGAAGTCTTGCTTCCGCTCGTTAGCCTCTTTAATGTATGTTACATTAAACCGGCAAAGGTCGCATGTCAAAGACGTAGATATCTGCCTATTTAGCTGCCTATAACGACTAGCATCCTGTGATTTCTGAAGCCTCATTTCGCGTTTTTCTTCCACGAGCTGGAGAGTCTTTGGTTTAGTACGGTGGGTTTTAAAATACTTGTACCCTACCGTATAGATAGTATCCACCACCTTGTTGTTTAAATAGTCCACATTCTCAAGGGCTGCGAAGCGGTTTTGAAGATCAAGCTGAGAGCTCTCAGGGTTTGGAAGTTGTGCGGGTATTGGTCGGAGCGTAGACTTCATCAAACGAGATCTTTCAAGCTTAATATCGATATTCAATGTACCTCGTACCATGATAAAAATCTACCTTATTTCTGACGTTACTATCCGGACTTATCCAGGTCCACTTCCGCTGATGGGGTTTCTTGAAGAAAGAATTCATCATGTAGAGTACCCTCTTTCCCCATGATATGAACCAATATTTGGCCTCTGGCGTTCCGTTGCCCAACTCCAAATTGCCCTTCTCTAATCCGCCACAACGTTTCCCCAACATTGCCTTGAAGTCACCCATTACAACTGTGTAGGGGGTATTGCAGCTATGCATGGCTTTAGAGACATAATCATACATAGCTTCCACTTCGTCGTCAGGATGTACCGAGGTCGGAGCATAAACCTGTATTACATTCAACGAATATCATTTCGATTTTCTGAGTATCAGGTACGCTACACTGCTCGATATACTACCTCTAACTAACTTTGTGCCAGTCCTCAGTGTACGCGTGTTATATGTTGCCAGATTGAATTGTCGGTGTTGGCATCGGGATCTTACCCGGTGATTCTTAGCATCCCTTGCTCTGTTATTATCATAGCCGCTACAGTAGCTTGGAATGGCAGGTCTGCCGGGGACTAGGGGCCGTTTTTGTCTTTGGCTGTCCATGGGATGATTCCATCTTCTGGTGGCTACGTTCCCTTAGTCGCCTTTTACAACACCCACGGGATGAGATGGGGTGGTGCTATTCTAGGCCAGCATCCATACGGCTGGCATCGACTGCGGATTTGGAATATAATTTTCGTTAGCAGCTCTAGGGAAATTGTAAAAATCAACCTACAGAAATGTTAACAACAATAATAACTTGGCTTAGTCGTCAGAGCGCATGGATGGATTCCAAGAGACGCGGGTTCAAATGCGTTTGCGTTTAAAATTTTTATACGTTTTCTAAGTATTAAGAGGTTATCGCCTACACACACACACACACACACACACACACACACACACAAATATGTACATCAATATATATACATATACATACACACATATATATATATATATATATATATATATATATATATATATATATATATATATATATGTGTGTATGTATATGTATATATATTGATGTACATATTTTGCATTGATTGAAGTAATCGTATATTCATATTTAGTTGCTGCTTTAATTTATTTTAATAACGCAGAACTAATTGAAAATAATAACTTTGCTTCGCTTAGCTTCACGCTTTTACAAAAAATAATAATTAATATTAAACATTTTACAATATTTTTGTATCGTCGTTATGCAACGTGTCAGCGTCCGGTTATAGACTCACTGTTGAGGGTTCGATTCTCAGGGGAATATTTTTTTTCCTTTGCAATTGTTAACCCGAATCATTAAATGATGGCATTGAATATTAGAATTTAATTTACAAATTTGAATTATACATGATACAAATACTCGGCCATACAATTAGTATCTGCACAAACCCAGGATATGTAAGTAAAATTGCAATGAGACTTCTTTTTACTTTAAGCGCGTTGGTAATATTGTATTCTCTAGTAGTGAACTTCAGGACGTTCTATAATTATAAAAATATATATATATATATATATATATATATATATATATATATATATATATATATATATATATATATATATATATATATATATATATATATATATATATATATATATATATATATATATATATATATATATATATATATATATATATATATATATATATATATATATATATATATATATATATATATATAATTATAAAAATATATAAAGGCTGTATAGATAGGCCGTGTATTAAGAAACTCCGTTCTCCACTTTCCGTCTGTATTTAAAATATTGAATGTTAAGTGGCGGAACTCAATTCACTTTTATATTATTATACCGTAGAAATTAAAAGACTTATATGTACTTTAAAAATAATCATTTCCCCGAATAATGAGCAAGGATCGAGGCTAAAGCACTTATGTTAACGTTCAAATGCCGCCCCGCTGAGTAATCATGGCATCTATATATTAATAGTATATTATATGAACGACTCTGCAGCTGCAGATGAGGCTGTTTTTATGTAGACACGTTAGGTAAGGTAAGCAACAATATATTGTTTTACACAAAACCTAGCCTGATCTGAATCGATCTAAACTTAAATTCTACAAAATCTGTAGCTAATGTAAAATCTATCATCGCGATGGCGTTTGTACATAAACATCTTATAGTGTTATATTTTAAATAAAGGTATTTCCTAAATCGAATTTGTATCTACACCAATCGTCTACTTTCAATACATATATGGGCCACCACGGCCTCATTAAGCAAAATATATTAAAATACAGAAAGAAAATTCAGTGAAGTCGCAATCCATACCTTTAGCTTTTATAGTACAAGGCTGCTCTACTTCTAGTGTTCCTCGTATTTTTGCATCATAGTAAAAATACTTTTGATACGTGCTCTATGAAACTAAATTAAGAATACTTTTATTTTAATTATTGTTCTATTTCGTTCCTATATTGAACATGAAGCAATCGAAGTTGAACCTTGCAAGTTAATATTGTAGTAAGCTGCAATGAAAATATTGCTGGCATGTATTTTGAACACTAACTAACTATATTATTAAATTCTCTTTTAATAATATGAAATTATATTATATAATTATGGTTCTAAGGTTAAATGATTCAAAATTTATTGTTCAAGTATAACGGTGATCCATATATAACGTGGGCCAGTTTCGAACGGGACTGTCCCGTTTTTCGCTTATGAGTCCCGGAGGCTCCATAAACAGCAAAGGGACGTCATAAGTTCCCGTTTTTCGAAAAGACTGAAATTAAGAGGTTAATTGAACTAATAATGGAAAACGAAAGCAGCCTAAATATTTTGCTAGCTGCTACTAATAATACGAAAGAATTACAAAAATAACACACACACCATTATTCAGTTTATAAATTACTATAGCATATATATAATATAATTTCGGCATAAGCGTGTGATAGGTTGTAGGTTCGATACCCATTCGAGAAATATCAATATTTTCAAATTAATTTTCAAGCCAATCAGAACGCAATGCCTCACATTCGGCGGAAAGTGGGGAATTGAAGTGGAACGGAATGCCTTTACACTAGGTTCCCAAGTTCCCTCTACCTATCCTGCCATGTGCGGGATACAACATGAAGCTAAGTGAAGTGTAGAATATAATAATAGGTACATATGACGCAAATAATAATTTCTTTAAATTCGAAAACCATCTGATAATATTAAATTACTAACTTAAAGGTGCTTAGATTGCGTATACATATTTCATTTTAGTTCAAAGATCAAGATTCATATAGTCTCAGGCCAGTCTTTGACTAAGTTCTTTAACTTTTTTTAAATTATGTCCGTTGCAACTTATTTGTTATGTAGGTATGTATTGATAAATAAGAATGAAAGCTTACCATAAAAGTTATAAATGGAATCACACAGCATTAAAGCTCAATATATAAGTACAAAAAAGTAGTAGACTTTATTATTTACATCTCTCTCAGACAAAAAATATTAAATTGAATAAAACATTGTCGTGGCGCAGCGGCACAAGCGTGTGACTGTAACCGACAGATTCTGGGTTCGATCCCCAGTCGAGGAAATGAAATATTTAATATTTTCAATTTAAATATTTAATGTTTCATTTCTTCGCTCTAGTAATAAGGCAAAGCGCGGCGTTGAGGAAACTCAGCGGAAGTAGAAGAGTTTTAGTTTGTATCTCTGAACGGATTTTTTTTTTCTTTTTTGCTTCATCTTTTCGCTGATATGCAGAGAGAAATCTGTAAAGATACTCTGGTCCCTACTTTCCGTCAAAACTGAGGCATTGTGAATTGGGTAGCGGATCTCAACGCCGCGCTTCGCCTTGTTATCAGAACAAAAATAAATAATATATTAAATACTTCACTTCCTCTATTGACATAGAACTCACAACCTGAGGCTTTATGAATTCAAATTCATTTAAATGCGTGATTATATAGCAGGAGAAGCGTTTGTTCGCTCAAGCTCAAGTAAACCACCCATTCGCAACCAACCATCGCATTTATAGTCAGACGCTGCCTCATTGCGCCACGACTGCCTATATGTTAATTTTAATTAATCGATATAAACATTATAGTGAAACATTTACACTTTTTTATGGCCCTTGAAATTACTTTGCGATTTTGGCCTCATTTGCATAAGTTTATTTAATGATATATTTAACCTTCCAGTGAACATTATAAATCAAAATTATAACTTTCTAATTTATTTTAATTCTTTGGAAGTACGTGAATTGCCTAAATCCAAAAAAGAACTTTGCTGTTACATTTCACTTAATTCTTCTCTTCTTATATTAACCAGGTTTTTGCAACTCTCGTGCTCAACTGGAAAAACTAAAAGTTGTGTTATACGATATGTTTGAAGTGTCCAAGATAATAATTTTCTCTGCTGGCTTAGAAACCCACATTAGATATACATATATACGTAAAGTTCTATATTTTCAATTATGATTATATAATATAGTATAAATAAACATTCAATTATGATTATAGAAATGTGTTATATAAAAGTACGTATATTTTCGGCCTTTATTAGTTAAAAATCCTAGAAGACGATTCTAAATATACACTTATTAAAATATAATCTTCTCTTGGATTAAGATACGAACGTTTGTAGTTAAACGCTGTTCCACTATGCAACGATCGCCACAAATTGATTTAATGTCATTTTCATTAAGCATATTCTATTTACTCCGCCAAATTTACAGAATAAATCAAAATGACAATTAACACCTTTTAAATAGCAATATAAAATTGAGTCGAGCGGATGAAATTAAAGCGCAGTATCGCACGTTACCCTTTTGTATTTTGTATCCAGCCGACCTTCGTTCTTGGAGAAAGGAAAACCAATTATATACGTGACAATTTGACACAAGTACCGTGTAAATTATAATTATAAATTTATTTTTATATAGAAATTCAAAGTCAGGTTACGGTCAATAAGATTCATTAGATATGCTTATTATTTTCTTCTTTCAAGGTGACATTCTGATACGAAATTAGATCTTAATTTTTCTGAAGTAGGAATGTATTATTATACTTATTAGAGTAGCCTAACCTATTTTGTTTAGATGTTTAAAAAAAACTATTTAGCTCATGTAAGTTGACTGACCCCACCAAGTCAGTCGTTTTCAATGTCAATATAGAAAATAATGTTGAATTTTGACGTAGTTTTGTTAGCTTCATCATGTATTCCTAATATAGTAGAGTAGCCAGATGGAAAGAAAGGCTTATTAAAATACTCTGTTCTCTACGTCATGCTCTGTGTTGTTACTAGAAATTGCGGAAATTGGGCAACTTTATTCCGCTAGTGAGAATCGAATCCACATCCGTCGTATTTACAGTCAAACTGCACCACGACAGCCTTAAATAGTAGGTAGTGTGTATACCGCACGTGTATAATATATATATATATATATATATATATATATATATATATATATATATATATATATATATATATATATATATATATATATATATATATATATATAACAACGTTAGTGTAGAGATCTTATAATAAATATTATTAAAATAATTGGTACATTAAATAATTTAGTAAATAGTGAATTGAATGTAGAATAAAACCTTTTTGACGATAATTAACATTAATGTAAATATTAGTGTATACTCCAAATAGTCCGACAAAATAGTATTCATAGGGTAGTTCTTTAAGCATAAAAAGCATGAGGACCCCCCAAAGGCATGTATGAAGAGGCCGGTGACAGTGGACGAGGCGAAAGAGGTATGCCGAGACAGTAGCGTTTGGCGCTCCGTTCTCTCTGCCTACCCCGCTAGGAATATAGCGTGAAGCGTTTAAGTTAGTAAGTAAGTAGTTCTTTAAGCCAAGTAACTCAATGTTGATTAACACTTGGAAAACAGTAAAAATATTAAATATTTTTCTGCCCCCATTGGAAATAGACCAAACAACCCATAGCGTTTACAGTCTCACGCTTGTGCCAGTTCGTCACTGCGGCCTTATTGGGGTGATGATACATACAAGTGCGTAGTTTAACATATCTTTTTACAATTTAAAAAGTTACATCAACAAATATTTAGGATGTTAAGAAATACTGATAATAAACAATAAAAAATAAATCGGATTATGTCTACAAATAGTAAATAAGGTAGGTTAAAGAAAAGTGACACTTTCTTTGAGCGCACATGATAAAAGGATGCAATAATAGAGTTATCCTCACAATAACGCTTTTAGCTAGCTCACGAGTACGATTAAAAAGCGGAAGCAGTTTCACATGGAGTAAAATGTCGGATACTGGTTTTATTATCCCCTTTATACTTTGTTAGTACCTCTATATGGATATCTTACATACTTTCTATATAAATACTTACATATATCGACATTTTATAAAATATAGATAACAATTTCCAATTAATATGTATTTTTAGCTTCGCTGTATCTAGCACATGATAGGGTTGGCAAAGGGAACTTGAGAACCTAGTGTAAAGACAGTCCGTTATACTCTCCACTTTCCATCGAATTTGAGGCATTGTATCTTGAATAAAGGAACTCAACGCCGCACTTTACCTTGTTACTCACTCAGCTTTACGCTGTATCCCGCACATGGCAGGGTAGGCAGAGGGAACTCTGGAATCTAGTATTAAGATACTCCGTTCCACTTCCGTTCCCCACCTTTCGCGGAATTTAAGGCATTGCGTGTCGGGTGGCGAAATTCAATGTCGCATATTGCCTGGTTACCAGAGCGAAGATATTAAAACATTAAATATTTCATTTCAAAATATTAATCATTTCATTTCCTCGAGTGAGGATCGAACTCATAACACATTGTTTACTGTCGATCACGTTTGTGCCGCTGCGCCACGACAGGCTTCCCTCTCTCACCACTCACTTTTCCTTCATAAATCTTTTTTACAGTATGCTCACACACTGCTGACTTTGATACATGTCCATTCTGGAAATCGGAGATATGTTCCTCCACCTAAACACCGATGCTTCTCTTTACCTATATATATACCTATATATAAGCTACAGTCACAATCACGTTTATTACCTGCACACTGCAAAGGAATACGGTCCTGCCTGTAACCCCCTTCACATGTGATAAATGTTCCGGCTGTCTTTCGACTGTGGATGGCTTGTTAGTCTTCTGACAATGATGCTGGGAAACTGGCAGCTTGTTCTGATCAAGGGCAATCTTCACCGAAGCTTGTCCCATAGGTGTTCGGCGTCACAGAGGTTGTGTTATATGTGGAACAAAAATTGATTGCCAACGATAGATAACTGTGTGGGGTGATGATGAGACTCACCGTTGATATATCTGTTGGTGTGCGTGAATTTCCTATATACTGTGTGGCCTACTGTACCATTAGGATTCTTTATGACTAAAACATCAAGAAAAGCTAAAGAATTATTTGTCAGTAATTCCATTGTGAATTGAATATTACTACTAATAGAATTGAGGTGGTTTAAAACCTAAACCTATGTTTACTAAATTATGAAAGTGGCATCAACGTACCAATTTAATATATTTCTTCAAAGTCATTAATTTCTGAAAAAACTGTTAAAAAAAAAAATATTATTGTATCGTATATTATTCATTGATAATGGCAATATTTCATATAGGCTACATTGCCATAGGAATTCGAAAAATTTTACTTTACTTCCACAATTTAAAAAGAAAAATTTGAAGAGATTACAAAATTAGTAATTGTATAAATGATAACTAGCCTTGGACATATAAAGGCATTATTGTAACTACACATAAGTGTGAATCTGAAAACGACTTATTTAAAAAAGGAAATCTCGCTCAGCAGTAGCAGAAATTTTAGTGCTACATACAGCAACATTTTTCGTCCAAAAAATGAAGATTGCAACTTCTTATATTGAATAAAATGATTTGTCACTAACTTTTAAAAACCAAATAAATTAAAAATGATTGCAAAGAAAAAAACATGTTTTATAATAGTAAATATTACTTTAATATTACAAAAGTAACATCTTGTTACAAAAAACGTATACTACGTTTAATATGAAACATTATAACAATTATATTAAAATATTTTTATTCATTAATGACTATTCTTCCGTCTTTAGATATGTTCAAAGGACTGTGGTTTTTAATATATTTCTCCACAACTGCCTGGTCGTGGCTTACCACTTTAACGTTCCTTTTGTTTTTGAACATCTGAAAGAAAATATTTTTTATAGAATAATAAAAAATACGCTATGCTTGAATAGATAATGCTTTCAGATTTATTTATTTTTGAAACAAAATGCAGATATATATATTTTTTTTCTTTTTGGAAGGATAGGCCAAAATAATTTAATGAAAGAAGGGAGTATCACTCCTTTCTCCGCTTTTTGCCTAACTTAAAGATATTGATAATATTTTTTTTTGTCAGCTTCACGCTGTATCCCGCACATGGCAGGGTAGACAGAGGGAACTTGGGAACCCAGTGTTAAGAAACTCTGTTTCTCACTTTCCGCCGAATTTGAAACATTGCGTGTAGAGTGGCGATTAGACGCAGCATGAAAACATTGAATATTTATATTTTAAATATAAAATATTTCATTTCCTCGTGTGGGGATCGAACCCACAACTGTCGGTTACAGTCACACGCTTATGCTGCACGGCAGACCTCTGATATAATCTCTAAAATATTATATTATCAATAATTATATAATATTTATTTTTACCGAAAATCCATCTCCACCATCAGCTATGTAAGCTGGTACAATTAAATTATAATAAGCCTCAGGGTCTACCGGAACATTGGATTTTTTGTTACCCACGAACGCTGATATAATTCTTCGTCCTTCCGGTAGAGATATATTGTAGGTTACTTGTAGACCTATAAAAAATAAGTTAATTATATTTATTTTATATTTTGACGCTGTGTTGTATTCGCTTACAGCAGAGAGCACGTAGTGTTAAAACACACCGTTCTGCACTTTCCTCTCGAATTCGAAATTATTTAAATTTCGATTTTTTTATCTTTTTAAAGCCGAAATTTAATTCCTTCAAGTGGGGAACGAGTTTACAACTATCCCGTTTATGCAGCCGCTGCGCTTTAATAACCTCCGTTATTTTACTAACCTAACTTATATAATACATTTTAATAATATTCAATTTTAATAATATCCACGACTGTACTAGAAAAAATATAAAACTCACCAGAAACTTGTAACACATAAGGTCCTTTAAATGGATTGTAGTCCCATGCATCCGACACGCTTCGCTCTAACGCCAGCAATATATCTTTTCCTTGCAATTCGAAATTTTGTATACGATCGTTGAACGGCAGAAGCTCGAATATGACACCTTTGGTGATTGCTGAAAATATATTTTCCTTTTAACATGAAACTCAATGAATGGCACCAAAAATTTAAGATATAACTGGATTATTATGTCGACTAAATTATTTTCTAAAAATATTTTTTTAATTTGATACAGTAGTAATAAACACTATTATTAAATAATATATATTTTCAAAGTTATTTTACATTTCATATGCTATATTTTTAATAATATATACGTCATATATTTGTTTTTTTTTTATCCTAATGTTATATATAATTTTTTATCACATATATTTATAACATTATTATTTATAAACTCGATTATTATTAGTTATCTTAAGTAAATATTATTTTTACTCAATATTCAAGCATTTTTTTTTCTTTCACACTATTTTCACTATTACACTATATTACTGTTTTGTTAGGTTCACGATGTATCCCGTACGCAGCAGAGGGAACTTGGGAACCTAGAGTTACGATACTACTTTTTTTAAGATTACAAAATTATCAATATATTACTAGAACTACATGATTTAAAATCTAATATTTCAATATTTATGAACGTTATGATTATAATACAAAATACTTACTTCCACTTGGTATATTCGCTTTGATATTACCGCGTTGGATAAACGATATGTATTGAACGTCTGATTTCAAAGTCTTCCCCTAAAATATATGAACAGAATAATTAATGCGTTATAGGTTCTTAGAAGTTTAGCTGTATTATTTAAAAACGTTTCTTTTAGAATAAAATTACTTAGGAAAACGTTCTTGCTAATAGCAAAGTTTTCAATTTCTCGCTCTGGTAACAAAAGAAAGAGCAGCAATAAGTTCCGTAGAAAATAAAATGATTATATCGAAAAGCTTTAAACTTAACGTTATATATTATTTTATAATAACATAATTTTACTTACAAACTCTGTTAATGCATCAACCAGCATGTCGCCAAGTGCACATTCACCGAACACACAATCGTCAGAGCTCAGTGTAGTTTCGCTCTCGCCGATAACCACTCGTTCAGCTTTATGTACCATTTCGGCGTACGGTGCGAGCCGAGTTTTTATGTCTTCATCTGGGAAAATTGTTGGAAGTTATGAATGTTACTTCTGGTTCCGGTTCTTCACTCTCAGCCGAATTTACAAGACAGAAATGGAAATAGTAAATAATTCATTCACCAGAGTAATCATAGAACTCTGCGCCTCGAAAGCCTTATTATCTTACTATGTTACTAACATCGAAGGGTTCTCAAGAGGCGAGGGTTTTAAATCCTGCCCCGTTAAAACTTTTATACGTTTTCTGAATAAGTAGCTATATAGGTCATATGACAAAATGACATATGGCCTATCATTTATGTAAAGATATAACAATGATATGGCTGCCATAAATTACAATAATATTAAACGCGCTAGTTGCTGGCAGTTTTTTACTATGTTGAAGTCATCGTGGTTATACTCGTATACACATAAACGAGTATTTAAATATATATTTACATGATATAGAAAAGAAACTAAAATAAATAGCGATTTGATTTAGCTATTAATAAAAAGTTCCGTTCCTACTAACCACGTAAAGGCCAATGCGTGTTTTTTTAATGTTATTGAGATCTTTTTTTATTGATTCTGTAAGTTACAAGTGTCAACAATACACATACAAAATATTATTTAACAGCGTGTACTGAAACCCTGACATTACATTGACATTATAGCAGGATAGGTTCAGGTATTTATTAATGTTTCTTTATTGGTACGGATACAAAAAGAAATCATATTTCTTTCATAATACTATAATGATTTTACAAATTTTATATATTATATTTTTTATTCAAGCTCTGTTTATAGAAAAATTTAGAAAGTACTGCTATAAATGTAGTAATATATTACTATTTATAGAAATTATAATCAGTATATAAAAAAATATATAAAAGTAAATGGACTTTTTTTATCTTGCAATCAGTCTTAATACTATAGACAAATGCGAGGGTCGGTCTCTTTTACATGGAAAATGTTATCAGATAAGTAAGATTTCAGAAATTCGTAGAAAATATGTGGGCGAGTGATTAATAGTAATTTCAATTTGTACAATGAACCTTTGCGCCAGATATTGTGGAAGACTTATTGGATGTATATAAAAAACTTTTTTTTTCTAGTGATAATTTGATCCTTCTACACACTCTATGTACTCATTATACCCGGATTTTTTTAAAACTAAATTGGCCCGGGATTAATGAATTTTCATTCATGATAAGCAGCGACGTATCAAGAAGTTTTAACATTATAGACAGAAGAATGAAAGGGAAGGCCCGTAAGATATCAATTCGTGTAAGTATAGATTTCCCAGGTTTTTAGATAATATAAATAATCAATGTAATTAAATTGGCATCACTGCGCAATCACAATTCACAACATAGAATCTAACCATTCTAATACACCATGCCTATTAAAATTATGACTATACAATAAAAGATTTTTATATTTTCGTTTATTTTTCTTAGATAGTTTATTGGTTTTACTACCGTAATCACGTTTTAGGGACGAACAACTTAGACAATTGGAGTGTATAAAATTTTTCATATATTAGATATAATAGTGAGTACCCAGATTGTAATAGAAAAAAGTATACCTTCAGGCAATGATCTATTTAAGAATATTGGCTCGCCGTCCCACTTTACGAAATCTCCGCGGTAATTAAAGGACACTGTAAGGCTTCCCATATATTTTGTGTAGGCCGACGCTTGAACTATTAACACCTGTAATGTTATAAGTAAATGGGTTTTTTTATTATTATTTATATAATTAAAAATATTTTCATGACGTTGAAAAATATGGAAGGAGAATAAAAGTTGGTGACAAGAAGGTAAATTGCCTATTGTAATCAGATGATGCAGCTCATTGTATCATCAAAATGCGAATTGCAGGCATTTGTTACAATGCTTAGTGTAAAAATAATGGTTTAAACCCGAATGCAAATAAGACGAAGTTACTAAGAAAAATAGTACACTAATATTTGAAAGAAATAAAGAAGAACGGAATGCGTCATGGACGCACTATTAGATTAGAACAAGAGATATGTTTTGGAATAGAAACTGAAGATGACTAACTGATGTGGAATTGAATACAAAAAAAAAAAATTAATGACGAATGCTTTGGAGATCTGATCTTTTCGCCGGATATATGGGGTTAGCACTAAGCTGACCCTAATAGTTACCAATGGCTTGTTATCAATTGTAAGTGGGTATCGTGAGTGCCAATGATGCTACTTTAAAAAATACTAAAGATTTCAAAGGTTTACCTAATTATCAATTTAATATTAAATATACTAGTGCCAGGACATAACACGCTATTATAAAAACATTAATTAGATAATTTTCAACATAAAAATGATTTTTCACAACTTTTTAAGATTTTGATATATAGAAGATTTGACATAGTCTTCTGGGATCCTATAGAAAGAAGTATAGACATTGTCCTATAAAATAATTTTGGACTTGCTACAATCAAGTACTGATAAGCAAACTTTAAGCCTATTTCAAGTATTAATATTTTGAACATCACCAATTTTGGTAAAATAATAAATATTTCAAGAAAAACAAATGAGATGCCAAAAGGAAGTACCTTAAATAAACAAGGCGAGCCGTTTCCACGACAGTTAATAATATCAAAGTCAAATAAAGTCAGTTACTGATATATATGATACTGGATGAAGGTCAAGTAAGCATGGATAAAGAGGTTAATGATAACAGGATGCACCCGCTGTAGATAATGCGTGAGGAGAAAAAGTAATACTAAATAAATAAATCCATATATACATAATATATTAATATTCCATAAAAATCAAATGATTTAAATCTATGGTTCTAAAATAATGTATCCAATCGTTCGGTCAACTGTAAAAATTACAGAGCGACTCTTACAACCTCTGATAGTAGAATAACTAAAATAAAAAAAAATAAAAAAAAATTGTCAAAGATTGTTGATCATTTCAGTAATATTTTGTTTATAAATTTTGTATTATTTTAAAGACTTAAATATACAAAGACAATTCCAGGTTATTTAAACAATATCAACAAAGATATATATATATATATATATATATATATATATATATATATATATATATATATATATATATATATATATATATATATATATATATATATATATATATATATATATATATTAGAGATGCAACGGATAGTTGTTTGGCCGGATACCGGATACCGGATATTCGGCCTGACCACCAGCCGAATATCCGGTATCCGGCCGCCGAATATTCGGCATGCAGCACCTACCTATATTTTAAGTTTCGTAGGTGCGTCCCGCCCGCCCGTGCAGGTTTAAACTTGTTTCATAGTAATTCGTGCGGGGACAGATCTTGTCGAAGGAAAATAGTTTTATTGTGTCAGTCAGTACGGAACATTTTGGTATAAAAGTTCGCTTGCGGATTTTTTTCTAAGAAATTAAGTTGGTGGTGTTAGAGTAGTTTTTAATTAATTAACTTTTACCTACTGCGTCATTAGTGTGCTTATGAAAAATGGCAACGAGAAGGTCTCCGCTTTGGAATTATTTTGAGATAGATAAAGAAGAAGCTAAATACGCTATTTGCTTAATAAGCAAATTAAAAGTTTCACGTGGTGGAGAGAGAAGAAAGCTGGAACCTCGTGCATGAAAAACCACTTGAAAGCCAAGCATTCTGATAAGTTTAGCGAAATTTATGTCCGTTCGCCCTCAGATGTTGGAACTGCTATTTCTACGAGCTCAACTGCAAGTACATCTGCCGCAGCCTCTCAATCGTCCTTGCAAAAACAATTAACTTTAGCTGAAACTGTTGAGCGAAAACAATATTGGGGGATAAATGAATCGAAGTCGAAAGAATTTCACTATTTAATTGGCGAAATGATCGCCTTGGATAACGAACCGCTATCTATTGTTGACCGAGTTGGATTTAATAGGCTCATGCAGAAAGCGCTACCTAGATACAAGTTGCCCAGTCGCACTTATATGACTGAAAAAATAATACCGGACATATACGAACGAATTACCAAAAAAATAATGAAAAATATTTTAAACGCTGCAGTGGTACCATAACCTCAGATATATGGACTTGTGACCAAAATAATGAAAGTTTTTTGAGCTTCACCGCCCATTGGATATCTCCAGATTTCAATCTGAAACATGGCGTTTACACATTATTGCAACATTATTGCTGCACATTGGAATATCCCGTTAAATAAAATACACGTTATTGTACATGATAGTGGGACTAACATGATAAAAGGAGTTCAAGTGGCTGAGTACGATTCAGCTCGGTGTTTTATTCACTCTCTCCAGCGGGTCATTACCGAGTCACTTAAAACTCAACCTGATTTGATAGAGATGCTGAATGCTTCAAGGCGTAACGTAACTCATTTCAGTCATTCAGGATTAGCACAAGAAAAACTCAAGGCAATTCAAACAGAGTTGAAGTTACCAGAACATCGGTTAGTGCAAGATATCAGTACACGTCGGAACTCGACGTACTATTTACAAGAGCGGCTGCTAGAACAGAAACGCGCTATTTCTTTGTATATAGTTGACCACAATAAACTCCTCAACTTGACTCCTCAGCAATGGAGTTTAATGGAGCAATGCATCATTCTCCTCAAACCGTTCGAGGAAATAACGAAGATCACGAGCTCAGGTTTGTCATGTATTTCAGAAGTTATACCTCATGTGGCGGTTTTGATGAGGTACATTCAAAAAGAAGAAACTTCTCACAAAGTCCCTAACTTATTACAATTTCTAACGTCCCTGAAAACTCAATTGCAACAACGCTTCGAACATCTTGATGAAAATCCAAAGTATTTCCTGGCTACATTACTGGACCCCAGGTTCAAGATCAATTTTTTTGGGGTAATACAAGCAGAAAAGGCTCGCCAAAGACTCTTATTGGAGAGTCTAAAACTAAGTTGCAGTGAAGAGGATTCAGTCAGCAGTGATGGCGATTCACCTCCAATGAAGAAAAGAGTAGGCTATGGCATCGGTATTCATGCAACATTTTGGGACTGCTTTAATGAAGTTGCCAAAGATCAGACTGAAGACTATGGTAAAAGTGCTATAGCCAATGAACTTGACTTTTATTTAAAGATGGTTCGCTTTGATCGACAAAGTAACCCCTACGCATGGTGGGCAGCAAACGCCAAACAATTCCCGGTTTTGGTTAAATTTGCCCAAATATATCTATCTTCTCCATCTAGCAGTGTGTACAGTGAGAGACTGTTTTCAGAGGCCGGGCTTGTATATGAAAACAAGAGGAATCGTTTGCGCCCTAACAATGCAGAAAATCTTGTTTTTATACATCACAATTTACCTTTAGTGGATTTCCAATACTAAATTATTTAATATTACTTACTAGTTTTAACTATCAATATTAACTTTTTTAACCATCAATATTATTACCAAATTTCTTAAAATATTTGATTTATTATTATTAAAGTTGTATAAAATAATAATAAACTTTTATTACAACTGTTTTTTTATTTCGATTCCAAATCTTACAAGTTTACTACCTATCCGGTATCCGGCCGGATAGTACATTACCATCCGGTATCCGGCCGGATAGTAAAAAATGGGCCGGATAAGCCGGATACCGAATAGTAACCGAATATTCGGTGCATCTCTAATATATATATATATATATATATATATATATATATATATATATATATATATATATATATATATATATATATATATATATATATATATATATATATATATATATATATATATATATATATATATATATATATATATATATATATATATATATATATATATATATATATATATATATATATATATATATATATATATAACATAAAAAATATATTATAATTTTAGTTTACTTACATTATGATTTTTGTTTGAAGTAGTTTGAATCACAACTGGATAAGGCCCTGCGACTTGTTCTCCGCTTGGCGCGGGACCATTCCACAGAAGGGAGTGAGTATGACCTCCTACTATAATATCTACGTATTTACCATAATCTCGAGCAAGTTCTCTAAAAAACAAATATATATTTAAATAGATTACTTATGTTCATTATTTATTTTATTATAAAAATACTCTGGCAACGTCTTGAAATTATTATTCACATCGTTCAAATCTTTATCGAACTGCTGATTTAGAAGTTAACGAAAACCACATACATATGTTGTATCTAAATTCTAAAACAAACTTTTTTAATCGCCTTCTTTAACAGTACTAAAAATAGCCTGAGTAATGTATTGTGTTAGTTTTTAGTATGATCCAACCAGAGCGCTTCTAAAAAGTGCGTAAATAAATACCGGAACAATAAGGTTTTATACAAGTAATGTCTTTTTTTCAATAGATACACGTCAAAATTACTTGTATATTAAATACAAATATTTCGTCTTTTAGCCCATTTTGAATCACAGTACCGACAATCTTGTCGAATAATTGTTGTCTGGACTGTGAAGTGCATGGAGTAGTCGTTTTAATTTTTCAAATTGAAAACTTGTCTTTTTCATTTGGATCTACAAACTTAAATGATACCTAAGATAGACAAGAGTCGTAATTCAGAACTCTGGCGACAATTAATCGCATCACGAAAAAATTAAGACGTAACAAACTCATAATTTACATAACGTTTATTTAAACGGTAATAAGGCAAAGCGCGGCGTTGAGTTCCGCCACTCAACACGCAATGCCTCAAATTCGGCAGAAAGTGGGGAACGGAAGTGGAACGGAGTGTCATAACACTAGGTTTCACTTCCGTTCCCTCTGCCTACCCTGCCTAGTGCGGGATACAGCGTGAAGCTGAAAAAAAAAAAGAAAAAAAAAACGTTTATTTAAACGTCTTAAGAAAAGTGAATCCTCATTAAAAATATCAACTCCATGACTTGTATATTCCATTCTCTAACAGAAAATTAATGAATACGGACGTACGGAGTACGGTCAAAAAAATTTGCGAGCACTTCTTAATATCGCGGAGTAAACTGTCCTATATCCATTACGCACGAAAATTAAAAAGGGGATAATAAAATAAAATTAATAAAAAAAGGCAAAGAAATTTTAATATACTGTTTAAAGCACAAGAAAATAAATCAATATACATAATTCCCTACTAGAAAAATTAGACCATTAATTTAAAATCTGGTTCAAAAGAGATTAAACAGTATTTGATATAGCTAGTAAGATGGAACCTGGAAATCTACTACCTAGGGTCTGGTAATACGACAAAACACGGCGTTAAGTTTCGTCTCAACTTGCAGTGTTTTCAAAATGGGCGAGTAGTGTGGATCGGAGTTTTTTAGATAATGTGCCCTATGCCTACACTGGTGCATGCGGTAAAATCACATGTAGCTAAAAAAACTAACTTTTAGCTAAAAAAAAAATGTCGATTATTCCAAGATAAAAAAACCTACACGTCTATACAATGATGTAAAAGATAGACACAGAAAATCGTAAAACAGATCAGTATGTGAATACTAATAACACTTACTTATCAACGTCAAGGCCGCAGTGTGACAAAACAATGATAATGTCCACGCCTTTCTCATTCAACAACTTTGCTTCTCGACGCAAAGCCTCGCCTGGATCAGTGAACTCTACGTTACCAGCCGACGATAATATCTGAAAAGAATTATAAGCAAAAGGTGAAACTGATTGTTACGATCCTTCTTAATTAACATAGCAGGGTAGGTAGAGGAAACCCAGTATAGACGTACTCTAAAATCATCTCATCGTATCTCGAAAAACCAGGTTAATTTCCGGTTAAAGCAATAATTATTAATTTACTATAAGATATAGTAAATTAATAATTATTAATAAAAACATATTTAACAGATTTGTCTTGACGAAATTTAATAAAAACAATTGAAGCCGAACTGGACGCAATGCTTTCCATTTTTAAACAACATTCAGCTGAGTTAAAATATTTGTTTGTCTAACATAATAATATATTTAATACACTAACGCATTATCTTTTCTCTCCGTTCTTTATATTTTTCCCACCTAGGGGCTACCACTACCTATTTGGCAGGTATTGAGGCCGTCTGGCTGTAAATACAGCGGTGGTAGGTCTTATCCCTACTGGGCAGAATGATACTATTTAACCTCTTTTCTGGTAGAGAACGCGGCGTTGAGTTCTACCAATCAACGCAAAACAAAAATTTCTCATTTTTTCAGCTTCACCTTCCCGCACATGGAAGGGAGAACAAAGGAAACTTGGGAACCTAGTGTTATAACAGTCTGTTCCATTTCCTGCTTTTCGTGAACAAAGTTTAGATTTTTAATTGAAATACTTTTAAAGGGACTGATCGCGTATATAGGTTTTTGAACATTTTTGGAAACCCGACGTTTCGAACACTTTACGTGTAGTGGTCACGGGTAGACCGGTTTTTAGTGTTTCATTTAAAATGTGTAACAATTGCAGAAATGAAAGACATTGTTAAATTTTGGATTCTTAGAGTAGAGGAAATAACCGCCGCTCTTTACCTTCCTACCAGAGCGAAGATATGAAGACATTAAATATTGAATTAAAGTGTAGTAAATATTTAATATTTTCATTTCTTTACTGTACTCTGTAGGAATTAACTACTCTACTTTGTAGGAATTAATGACGTAAGATTTTTTCAATTCTTTAAAAGTTATGTTCACGTGTCAAAATGCGTACGATATGCATGATTTTGATAGGTCTTGATAAGAGGAGATCTCATAGATTAGGTAATGTTTTATAGTCGTGATATTAGTAGGTACGTTGAATAAGTTATTTAAAGTGTTTAGGCGTGAAACAAACGTGATGTTCTTATAATTTTATTTCTAGTAATTTAAAAAAACAATGAATCTTTTTTTCCATACAATATTTTACTTGAAATTTATTAATATGAAAAATACGTTACAAATCAAAGGAACTATTTTTTTTTTAAATTAATTTAATTTTTAAAAGCTTTATCAACTAGAAGTATTTTTAATATTTAAATCTTTATTGACGTAATTGATGAATTACGAGTATAGCAAAAATAAAATAACGAATAAGCCTTGAAGTATATTATGACTAATATATCAGATATATCAGTATGTTTTTTTTACTAAACGTATCTTATAATCTTACGTAAATACATTATACACTTACATATCAATTAGTATTACAGACTCATTATGCTATATATATCTTAAACACGATAATTACCACAGGGTCAGCCGTAATAACTTGGCGTAAATAAACACGTACAAAATTTCATTTACTTTGATAAAAAATATCGGATAGAAAAGATGAGGAAAGAAAAAGGAAAAAGGAAAGAGGAAAATCTGGAAAATTTCTCTTTACTAATTCATTTATATTATAAAAGAAATATTTATACTTTTTAAACAGCAACTCACCTTAGTATCAGTAGTAATCAATCCAATTAAACCAATTCTTCTCTTCTTTCGTTCTATAATAATATGAGGTTTATATAGACCATTTAATATAGGTTCTTTGGTGGTATCCATATTTGCGGCTAACACTGGTGCCTTAAGAGCTCTAAGATAAGGAGCCAAGCCCTTCGGACCGTCGTCGAATTCATGATTTCCAATTGCCTAAAAATGAATGATAAAATATTTAAACAATGATATGATAATATAATAAATTACTAACAAGAAATTTGGTTAAATATGTTAAGGGATTGGGTTGACGTTTAAACCTATGCTTCTGATTGTGATAATAGCTATTTTAAATACCATCATTATAAAATTGCTACTTCAATAGTGCTTGCTTACTTACAATACAGCCGAGCGATCAATATATTTAGTTATAATATGCTTTTTAACTATTTGTTTTAGCTACTATATGTGAAATATGCCGAGACAAAAATATACTTCAATTACTTATATATATAAAAGTAAACGATTCAACAATAAACTTTAAAGACGTACCTATCACACATATCCGTCTGTAAAGTGCATAATAGCATTGTCATTATGTTATTTAGCCGTTGGAAATTTTACAACGTGAGAACATAACATGCGGTTATCCTTAAAAGATTATTTGATTATTTATTTTTTTGTTAATTTTTGCATAAACGAATCTTCCCTAGAGAACAAAAACGTCATAAGAAAATATAACCAAATATACCAACACCGTTTTTGACTTTTGGCCAACGTCTAACGACACTCTTTCTTATACCCTATAACGCATACTGCAGGGTAGGCAAAGAGAACTAGGGAATCTGATGTTAAGACTCTCCGTTTCTTTCCCTACTTTCCGCCACATTAGAGGTTTTATGAGTTGAATGGCATTATTCAACGCCAAATACTTATAGTTCTTACAATTTCTACTTATCCTATTCCTCTTTACTCCGGGTTTACCCGTAAAGGAGTTTTGGAGGTCAAATGGCAGTGACTGCACTTAAAACCGCTAATTGCCGCCTTAATGAAAATTAACTGAAGGAGACTGGCTACGGCTAGAGCGTCGCAAGAAACTCCGTTTTTCAAACGTAAAATATTAGCTCTCTTAGAAGACGATGCAGAGAGCTCGCAGGTCCAGTGTGTTTTCCTCCAGGAAACTCTTTGGAAGGGTAATATTTCTCGTAAAGTTGGACACGATTACCAGCTTATATACACTGGGTTATCTTCTGATAAAAACGGCGCCGTGTTTCCGAAGTATGGACTAGACTAGCTGCCGAGACGTGCTGAAGTTTGGAGAAAAAGAAGTCATTCTGGGGGCAATATTAAAAAGTTCTACTTCCTTCCACTGTGTACCGAAGTAATCCTAGTTGGGAGATTTAATGGCCACGTTAGTAAAGCGTAGAGATACGAACCGGCTGATGCTAGAATATAAAGTAAACCTCTGGGATGGTACGCTTGAGTATGGCGGTTTTAATCTAAAAGTGTTTTGCTGTGTACACGATTAACGAGAGACCGGTCTCGAGCACTATTCATATTGGTCCTGAACCGTCTAGTCGGAACCATTCAGGTACCTCGGATCCGTTATGCAGTCTGGAGGCATCGATCACAATGCTCATGGCCGGATAAGCCTGGGCCACTTGGTACTATCTCGACACACTCACGCTTTAGATCCCGGAAAAGAACGTGCTGAAGTGACGTAACGCGGTCTGAACGAAAACGTTATGTATTCATATAAGGTAGTCTTGAAGTCCATGACATAGCGGATAAACTTCATGAGCGTCGTCTGAGATGGTATGGCCACGGCTTAGGAATTATATCGGACACATGTGCTTTGCTATGTCTGCCCCTGGAGTGAGACCTCCTGGCCGGCCAAGGAAGCGATGGTTGGATGTTGTGATGCAGGACTTGAGAGCCAATGGTCTAACCACCAAGCACGTAAAATATCGTGGAGTATGTTAAGTAAGAAGGCAGACCCTGGCACGGCACGTTGAGATTAATACCAGGAAGAAGAAATATTAAATGTGGATCAAAATTAATTTTATATAGAGTACAATTTGTGACTTTTATGAAGTGTAAAAAAATTAGAGTATAAAAAGGTAAAAGAAAGGAAATGTATGTTGAAAGACAAAATCTTTATACAACATAATGGTGATTAATAATTTATCTTAAGCGATATTTCTGGACTGTCGCGTTAACAATATGATGTGTTCTTAAATGGACAAGTTATCAAAAAGGGCAAGGTCGTTGTTGCTTATTGTATGTATACTTAGGTACATGTTGGTTGATTATATTTTATTTGTTGTGTGTTATATGATTTAAAAATACTGTTTAGGCGCAATTTAATATAGGAACATACATACATCTTCATATAAGGTGAAGACATAAGTAAAGGCGGTTTATTTTTTTTAATATTACTGTCATTATCAAATAATACTACGTATGGTTGCTAAACATAGTTTAATAAAAACAGAATATAATAATAAATTTATATTTAATAATTGTCATTATTTTTTATTTTGTTGTAGTTCCCGTACGGAATTTACATATTTATGTATATTAACAAAGTTTTCACTTTAATTACGTTGAAATCACAATGTCCCATAATGAAATATTATTTTTTTCCTTTATACTTTATATATTATACGAAATATACATTTAGTATTCTTCTATTGTTTTACAAATTTTTACTTACGTGAGCGTCATGCGGTAACAAATTCATGAACTCTTGTGTAACGTTCCACTTAAGGAGGCTGTACCAATAAGTGCCTTGGAAGCTGTCGCCTGCATTCAAAAGGATAGAGTACGGCTTTTCCTTCCGTAAATCCTCGATTTTCTTAAACAGCCGCGGAAAGCCGCCGAGACAGGATCCATTATTGTATCTACATGTAGGCGATGCTACCGATGTTTCTTCGAACCTATTTTGAAATAATAGAACTTAATTATGAATGTACCTACTTACTGCCGCCGAACGCCGAACGATCAAATATGGTGCTTAATACTTATATTAATTCCCTACCATTTACACACGTAAATAAACTTGAAAAATAAATAATTCCTTAATTATCGCTTAGTATTTAAAATAAAAACGAACAATTTCAATTTATTTCATCAGGAATGTTTTGATTTGGTAAGCACATATTTATATAATATACAGTAATACATAGTTATAGTTTCCAATAAGTATATAAGGCCATCGCGGCGCAGTGGTACAAGCGTGTGACTGTAAATACGATCATCGAATGTTCAAACCATTCTATGTTCAATTCCTGATCACGGCAGCGAATAATTTAATTATAATTATAATTTTTAGTTAATAACGAAACATACAACGTAAGTTATTTTAGTGTTGGCAAATATTGGACTCGTCTAAGGAAAACTCTTAATAACCCTTCAGTTTATGTTGCTCTTTCTGTCATCAAGACCGTGGTCTCTGTCTCTAAAATGTGTGGGCGTGAGTTTGATCTCCACGCAGAATAAATCACTGAATAATTTCCCCGTCGAATTATTCATTATTCGGCATTCAAATCTCAGTTTGAAGTTCTAACAAAAAGTTAAGAACCCGCTTTACATGTTAAAAAAATTAAAGTTATATTAGTAGCGCCACTGCAACTACAAATTTGGCGGTACTTATTTCATTCTAACCTCGACGACGACAACGTAAGTTATTATATTTCTAACATTTTCAAAGTTTGCGGGATACAGCGTGAAGCTGATTACTTTTAAAGTGTTAATTCATGAATGGGAACTCGGAAATAAAAATGTTTTTCTTTTTTTGCAAGCGTTTAAACATTTGAACGAAGCTAACGCGCCTTTTGAAAAAGCTGTCCAAGTCTGTGGTCGGTTCCAGCTCGCGAGTTCATATTTTTATACGTTTCCTAAATATATAGTATATAGTAGTAAAAGACTAAATAATAGCGAAGTAAAGCATTTAATAAACACATATTGTGTATTTAACATCCATATTTCGTAAGATTCGCGTTATTGCAGACATTGAAAGTAGACTTGTTGATAGTAATTGTATCAAGGTCATCAATGTTTACTAATGTTTTACTTATTGGATTTATTTATATAATTATTCAGAGATATTTTTTATTATATTATCCTATAATTTTACTTTATAAGTACTTTAGATGATATTAATTATTAATTTAGATATATCATCAAAGAGCCGAACAAGAGCCATGAATTACTAAGCATTTACTTTAAAATTATTTTTGTGTAAGTAAAATAAATGTTATTTATTACTCTCTGCTTTTAAAGAGTCAATTTAAATTCCTTAATTATATCATAATAAAAAATGACAAAATAACTTGTGGACTATCAAATATTTTATGTAGAGAGAAATTAAAAAATACAAATATTTGCTTACCTCGCATGAAAATCGTTATAGTGAATTATATCTAATTCATATAGTCCTTCGAATGGTAGAGCAAAAGTCAATACAAAACCCACTATGAAATTTAATAATAAAATATTTAAAGCTATCGTATTCATCTTGACACTAAGTGTTCATTGTTCGACGTCCGCACAAACACTGACAGAAATCATTGTTAAAGTCAGATTTGATAAATAAAATAGCCTAACACACTTTTTGGTAAATAGACGAAATATTACTATAGATTAATAATTGCACGATAATTTAGTGGTATAATTTTTTTTAATGTAACAGAAAATGCTGAGATAGCTTAAAGTTGACACTGTTTTTCTTTTGACTAAGCACGCAAAAATCGAAATACAGTATCAATTTCTAAATCCAATGTGTTTCTTAGATTTGTGGGTTAAAGTCCCGTTGTTATTAAATTAATTCATTTGTTTTCTTACTTTCTTCGACCAATATAAACATATTTTTAAGAGATTTTTATTGATATATTGGGCACTATAATATTTTTGTATATATTTTTATACAAAAAAATAAATGTATCTACAATTGGCTGAAATGCTTTTAATGCTTTGTTGTCGGTATATTTCGAAATATTTGTTTTCGTAACAAAATTTTGTTATTGCCAGGTCATTAGAAAATCGTTAGTCATACAAATAGGCATAATTATCGACCTTATACCATATAGACCTATCGACCTTATTAACGATAAAAGTGACAATATTTGAAAAAAAAATTGCGTGATTTAAAATAAATAATGCTATTATGTTACTTATCTTGAGTTAGCTGTTTCATAAACATAATATTGTAAACTTAACATGGTTAATTATATGTTTAAATGGTACTTAGCAATTTTATTACAGGTATAAAAAAATATTTTTTTAGTCGACAGGAAATCCTATAGCAATATAAAAAGACAGAGACGATCTTAATCTCTATGTTTATTATAATTATTTCATGTTAGCAAAATATTTTGGGTTTCTTGTCATATTCAGATCATTAGAAAAATAACTTTAAATAAAGTTTGTCTTTCTGAGCAAATAATTTCCAATGGAAATTTATATTTATAGATAATATGTTCGATTTCCCTTATTAAAATAATATTTTAAATTCGGCATGCCTATATGTAGAACCTACATGATATTGTTGAAAATGAATAATGTATAAGTATAATGATCTGCTTAGACGTTTAAGCTATTTCAAATGAGTAATAAACTTGGTAAGTGTATATTTCATCTACAAGTTTCCCTTAATCTCCAAATTATTTTTGTTTTTAGATATGTTCCAACTTATGAAACATACATATTACATACATTGAAGGTGACACATAAATTATAAAATATATAAATACTTTTACACTTTTTAATAATTACTTTTATGCACATTAATGCAGTGTTTTCAAATCCAAAAAAAAAATATCTGTCACTAAGCGTCATTGTCATCATTATATATAACAAAATATACTTACAGATGGAATAAGATAGAGTACGTACGTTTATCAACGATATTATCAGATTAGCTCTTAAAAAGTTAACAGCATACAAATAAAAAAATATATTTGTTATCCTAAAAAAATAACTAAATTACAATATTTTTAAGGTACAAAGTAATTAATAAAACAATTTAGTATAGATTTGTATTATAGTTTTTGTTATTATGGCATCAAATCGGTTACACTATCTAGTAATATGATAAATAAGTATACTTTTTCCGGTAAGTGATTTAAGCGTACGACCCATTTAAATAATGTCCATCCATACTTCTGCCCACTAGGAAATTAACTTTAATTACTCATTCACTTATTACTTTAAACTGGTTCCAATAGTTAAAGATAAAATCAACAAATTTACATATTTACAATAACTATTGTAAAGAATATAGACGGAGGACAGTCATGGTGTAGCACAAGCCTGTGACTGTAAACGAGACAAATAGTGGGTTCAATTCGCACTCAAGATACTTAAATATTTCATATTTTCATTTACTTCGCTTTGGTAGGCCTTTTGGTTGGGTTAGGTTAGTTTTTTTATTAATATTTACGTGACCGCAATGATGTTTTGCAGGACACAAAAATAAATTATCAAGGGTAAGAAACTTTTAAATATCAAATCAGTGTCGCCATCAACAGCTACATTCAAGTTGCCCATGACTGATCGACCGAACTGTACCTTTCTACAAATCTTACTAAGAGAAAAATTATATATAAGTTACGTTAACCGTTTACAAGGAAATCGAACAATAAAATATCATCCCAATGTGCGAAAAATTAAAAACAGCCAAATGTATGAATGACCAAACTAATATACATATACCACCAAAAATATGTCATCTAAAATGTTGCCAAGACGACCTCATATGGTTTGCCCTGTGAAAAAGATATCAGATTTCATGTAGAGCTTCTTCATCTACACGGCCTAACTCTACCGACCCAAACTTCACAAAATCTACATACCAGTAGAAATGTAAATAATTATCGTAACAGCCAAGCCATATCAGTACATCGGATTTCAACCTATTAGGGTTCAAAAAAACGGCGAAACACTTTGGGAAAAGGTAGGTAGTGCCCTTGCACTTCGCTGGCATCGTCTTGGCGGGGAAACTACTGTGTCCCCAGATACTCAGCTTTACGCTGTATCCCGCTATGGCAGTGTAGGCAGAGGAAACTTGGGAACCTAGTGATAAGACACTCCGTTCCACTTCCATTCCCCACTCTCCGCCAAATCTGAGGCATTGCGTGTCGAGTGGTGGAACTTAACGTCCCCAGATAACTTATAAAATAAATTTCTATACATGTATATAGGTCAATATTCTTTATTTTTTACTTAATTTATTTATCAAAAGGAGAACGGCAAAATGAAACGACTCATATGTTACAACAACTGTGTGTATATACAATATTTACATTACATAGTATAAATTAAAGTTTATTGTATTTGAATAAAATTCATTTATTTGGTGGCCAATACAAAGTAACTTCATTATGAGCAGATTCAGGAACCCATTTCAAGTATTCATCAAGTAGATCTGAAAAAAAAATATAAATTTGTGAAATGCCTGTCGTGGCGCAACGGGACAAGCGTTTGACTTCAAACGACAGGTTGTGGATTCGATCCCCACTCGAGGAAATGAAATATTTGATATTTTCAATTTAAATATTTAATGTATTCATTTCTTCGCTCTGGTAACAAGGCAAAGCGCGGCGTTGAGTTCCGCCACTCAACACGCACTTTGCTTCAAATTGGGCGGATAGTGGGGAATAGAGTGTCTTAACACTCAGTTTCCAAGTTCTCTCTGACTACACTGCCATGTGCTGGATACAGCGTGAAGCGAATATGTGAAATGTCTTGACCAAAAAGAAAAATAACTTTGCCTTAAGGCTGAGGTAATCCGAAAAACTAGTTTAAAAATATATGTTCCCAGATTTTCCCAAAAGAGTAAATAATACTAGCAATTAATAAATTACAAAAAGAACTTACAGTTAGGCTGTTGACTCCATATTTGTTGCAACTGGTCCTTCGTGCCGACGCGTTTAGCTATCAAAGCCTTCAGCAATATCTCCGTCCTCGACTGTAATTTAGCCCAACTTTTAACCATCGTAGATGGCGGTGATAATAAGGAACTTGCGTATTTCTTTAATTTTGGATATATCTTGCCTTCTAGAAGATATCTTGCAAACCATCTGTGCAATATAAATAATATATTAAATATTTATATATGAAATATTTATATATGAAATATATATATATGAAATATTTATATATGAAATAATATATGTATTTATAAAATGTAAACTAATTTATTTAAAATACAAAATAACTATATATTTCTTTATACGTTACAAATCAAACCAAATTATCAATTATGTATTCCATAAGTTACGTCATTGACGGAGGGTGTCCATTTTGTGTAAAAAAAATAAGAAAATATATTACCTATAGCGTTCTATCTTGTCCGGATAGTCTATTTCAACAATGGGCAGTTCCCATCCGGCCTTCCCGAATGTTCCTCTAAAGTGACACTTCACTCTGCCAGATTTTTCATCATATCTTGGCTCGGGATCTGTTAGTGGTTCGCCTGAAAAATATGTTATGACATGTTTTGATCAGTCGTCGTGGCGCAGCGGCATAATGTTATTAAATACGCCGAGTCTAAATTCGATTTCTTGGTAGAATAACATTTTTTAATTTGAATGACAGCTATAAACTGTCCTGAAAGTAAGTTTCATCAGTACTCACTGCTCTATTAAAGATATATGGTAAAGATAAAAAAAATTAAAAACTTTCTACATTGCTGCCTGTGCTTGTGTCCTTTGTTTTAAAGTAATTTGGTTTTTTTTTTATTTACCAACGGAATATATTGGAACAAACACAAAATGTAGGCAGGCTAGGCAGAGGGAACCCGGGAACCTAGTGTCAAGACACTCCGTTCCTCACTTTCCGCGAAATTTGAGGCTTATTCAGCAGCTGCTACGGTTCCATCACTATCACGTTTCTCATCATCAAATCATCATCATCACCAGTTTTACACAAGTCCTTCGATATCACCCACTCAGTATTGAACCGTTTTACCTATTATTTCACATAATTTAAATGATAAGTATTTTGATCTCCTACCTAAGTTACACAACTGCGGCACATACACAGGCAGCCACTCAGGCTCTATCGCCACCACGTTTCTCATCACCATTTTTTTCTTCTCATCACCAGTTTCGTACATGTCCTGGTATATCACCCACTCGGGTATGGTCTTGCGCAGTATTGAACCGGAGTGGAGGTGAACTGGCTCGTCTAAGTTGGTTGTGTGATATGCGTATTTGTATTTACGTTTGTCTTCACCTGTTGGCATAGATTTAAAAAATATATTATATTGTATAGTACAACACTTTGCCCCTCACTATTAAATTTTCAAATCAAAATTAGGAAAATAAATAGGTCATTCATTAATTTTCTCGCTTTGGTATCAAAAAAAACTGCGACGTTAATTTACGCAATATTAATTCACAAACATTTACAATCAGACACTGAGCGACCGATTATCTATACAAATATGTTTTGTATACAACTTGAAAACTTTCTTTTCTTTTCCTGAATAGCAAATTAACCGAAAGATATCGCGCGCACCGTAGCGGAACTCAACGCCGCGTTATATCCAAACAAGAACTTTACAAACCCACCTTCCTTAACTTCGTGCAAGGCTATTTTCCTAGCGACCTGATCACCCAAGCCGCTGAGCAGCAGCTGCCTCAGCAGCCTCGCTTGTTTATCGTCCGGTGGTTTCATTTCCGGGTCCACAGTCACGTTCACGTTGGACACGCTGAGATTGATCTCTGATGTTAGTTGTTTACGCAGTTTCCGTATTTCCTTGATAGCCTGATGAGGAAATAGATATTGATAGTATTATAGCTTCACGCTGTATCCCGCAACTAGCACGGTAGGCAGATTTTGCCAAATTTTCAAGGCGTTTTCAGTGGAGGAAATCAATACTGCGCTTTGTCATTTTGACACAATATTCAACGACACAATATTAAATAATTTGTATTTTTTCGCAAACAAACCCATTCTTATTTTGTAATATTTTTAGAATTTAATTGAATAATATTTTATATTATTTACATCGTAGTTATTATTTGTGCTTTCCAAATTCTTGTCAAATATTTATTGGTCGTAAATATTATATTACATTCTTAATGCAATTCTAGCTTATTATTATCTACATTTAAAATAATAATGTATATGATTACCACATTCATGTAATGTTCACAAATAAATATATTTAAATATTTACATTAAATGACTACAGCATAACTCAACATACATGTTTAATTCTTAAATAAAAGACTTTAAGAAACATTTATTTACCTTTTCTCGCAGACCATATTTGGCACAGAATAATTCTTCCTCCCCTTTAATATATGCGTACTCTGCTGCGCCAACTGCTCTCAAAAGTACTCCGGGATCGCCTAGTAAGAGAGTGTTGCCAGATGCCGGCCAACTGTCCGATTTGCCACTCATTACCTATATTAAAATTTATTTATTTAAAAAAAAATACATCAAAGATATGTTTTTTTTTTGGAACTTTAGAACCTCACGTTAAGATATTCCGTTTCTATTAAAGAAAACTTTCAAAGTTAAACTTGAAATCCATCCAATAAATAAAGATTATTTAGGTAAGTTTAACAACTAAACAATACTGTTAGCAAATAAATAAAATAAAGTGTATGTTTTTTTTTTATTATATTGACTTTAAGCTAACAAACAATTATATATACTTATTAAATATTTTAAACTGTTTCAAAGTATTATTCCACAACTTGAAAAAAAAAAATACTCGCTTAGAAAATTAATAAAAAAATCAATGTAGCGAGCGAGGTTTTAACCATTAAGCCATACATCATCATCATGCTACATTGAAAATTTTTGTAACACAGACTTGAAAATAAAACTCTCTAGGTTAACATTTATATTTTCTTCTTTCTTAGCTTCACGCTGTATCGCGCACAAGGCTGCGTAGGCAGAGGGAACCCAGGAACCTAGTGTTAAGACACTCCGTTCCATTTCCGTTCCCCACTTTCCGCCAAATTTGAGGCATTGCGAGTTGAATGGCGGAACTCAACGCCGCAACTTATACGTTTTCTGAATAAGTATATTTACTTTGTTCATTAAAAATATATTAAAAAAACATACCTCTTGAACAGATAAGGCGGACACCAAAGCAATAGTGTATGGTAGCAAATTAAATTGGTGACTGAGCGCCAACATCTTTCCATATCGAGGCAATAACGGAAAAGCTGAGACCGCTTTACCCAGTGGAGTTACTTTAAGTACCTGAAAAAATAAATAATATATAAAACTATTGAAAACTAATGAAAATAACTAAGAACCATATATTGGCACATTCTAAGTACGCAGGTAGGTTGAGGGTACCTGGGAAATTAGAGGCATTGCATGTTGTGTGATAGAGCTCAATACATTTCTGATATTTTCCTACATTCTTTTATCTAACACTTTTTGTGTGATGTATTATAATTTTAAACTGTAGAATAAAATATATATGTATAGTATTCAGAGTGTTTCCATGTGTCTGTCTATAATAGCTTAGTAGGAAATATCATGTTTCTAAATGAGACAGTGGCAAAAGCGGCTGAGTGAGACAGTAGGCAAAAACGCGGTAAAATACCATTTGAGATGAATTGTGGAAATTTTAAGTACATTACACGCTAGGGGCGTTATGTAGATATACTTGGCTGGACACGCTTACGTGTATTTTTATTGTGGAATTTATTGGTTTTTTTTTTTTCAATAAATAAAAGAATGATTATGGCAGAAATATTTTCTATAAACACAAACTATAGTTATTAGATATATTATATTTACTTAAATAATAAATCAGTGAACAACTTATACTAAGTTATTAAAAATAATTATAAACATATGTTACCTCTTCATCGTTTTGTTTTCGTTTTATGTCTGGTTTTTCTAATATGCCGAGCACTTCCAATCTCTTTTCTGCTAAACGCAATTGCAATCTGTCGGGCGCAGTTGGATAAGGGAAGTTTACCACCTGAAAATTCATATTAAATTAAATTACATATATCAAAAAATCATTATACTTAATTTCTTTATTTATATACCTATGAAGATTAGTGGTGACAAGCGGAAAAGGCGCGGATTCAGTTCCCAGTAAGTTAAAAAAGTTATGTTTTTTAAATAAGTAATTTTCTCTCCTAAACTTGGATTAACATTTTAAAAACAGTAATAATATTTATTTAATATTCTTCATTTACTCGGAAGATTTTTTACAAATTTCCGCTACCCCCTCCTTATCATTGTACAGCGGACGCTTGAACAGATGACCTTTCGAATGGTGCAGTTTCCAATCCTATCCTAAATAAGCGAAGTAAACGAGCCTTATCGATGCCCATAGACTTCATGATGAGCACGAGGTCGTCGACGGGGCGGCGGCAGAGGTCGGGCGCGGCGCGCGCGGGGCAGTCGTGCTGGAACACGGCGGCGCTGTAGAGGCGGTAGGCGTGGCCGGGCGCGGTGCGGCCCGCGCGCCCGCTGCGCTGCGCCGCGCTCGCCCGCGACGCCCACGCCACGCGCCACGTGCTCGCGCCCGTCGCGTGGTCGTATATGCTGCGAAATTATTGTAACTTATCAAATTCATATATATTTTTTTATTTTCTCTTTTTGCTAAATAGACTAAATATGCGTGATTGAGTTACGAGAATCACTGAATTTTTAAGAAAATTACTATTGTGCTGACACATTTACGATTCTTGCTTGTTTCTGATTGTGCACATTTGTTGTTAAATTTGCACTCAGAGGGATATATGTTTAAATTAATTCGCATTTAGCTCTATTTTGAAATTTTGGAGCAGAAATCGTCGAGTAAATCTAGAAAGATTGAAGTCTACAAAAAAATGTACAACCAGATATTCAATAAAGCTCGATAAAAACATATGTCTTACTTGACTTGAGGTCCTAAATGATAATAGGTCTAAGGTCCTAAATGGTACTAAAGTAATGAATTAATGTCTATTACATACTATCATATACGAACATCGTATGATAATCCCTGAAAATGATTTCTTCCGCCATACTGACCTCTACACTTCCAAATATTTTTTTTCAGCTTCACGCTGTATCCCGCACGACGCAGAGTAGGCAGAAGGAACCCGGGAACCTACTATTAAGACACTCCGTTCCACTTCCGTTCCCCACTTTCCGCCGAATTTGAGGCATTGCGTGTTGAGTGGCGGAACTCAACGCCGCGCTTTGCCGTATTACCAGAGCGAAGAAATGAAACATTAAATATTTAAATTGAAAAATATTAAATATTTCATTTCCTCGACTGGAGATCGAACCCAGAACCTGTCGATTACAGTCATAAGCTTGTACCGCTGCGCCACGACAGGCGTCGACTTCTAAATAATCATTGTCCTAGTATACAAATAGCTTTAAATACTATTAAAATATATAATTACCGCATTTTCTTCTTCCCAGTATCGACAACATATTTAATGGCCGGTATGGTCAGTGAGGTTTCAGCGACATCGGTGCTAACAACGCACAGCCTCGCCCCGACCGGAACAGGTTCAAATACGCGGGCTTGCCTCGACGTATTGAGCATAGAGTATAGAGGTAGAACCCATAAAGGTTGCCGACAAGATTTAATTTCCGTTGTTAGAGTGTCCTCCTCGGCATCTTAATAAGGAAACAAATAATAATGGCTTTTTTTAGGCTTTCGTAGTATATTCTAACTAAACCTGAAAACGTAGTGCTAAGACACTCCATGCCTAAGATAATTCTGTTCTTAACTTACTCAAAAATGAACACGGATCGAAGCTTTATGTGTTTGATGGGTCGGCCTTTATAAACGTTTACTTTTGTTAATTGCTATAAAGGGCCGTCCATTAATCACGTGAGGTTCGAAGGGGGGATCGGCGAAATATCACAGCGGGTTAGGGGAAATGCAGTAAGATATCACGTGTACATATAAGGAAGTAATAAGTTTAAACCTCGCCACGTATCACCAAGGGGGGAGGGAGGGGCTTAAAAAATGCTACAGAAACATCACGTGATCGTCCACTAATCACGTGATGTTTTTCTAGCCCCTAATAGCAGACATTGTGTTTAATTTTTTAAAATGTTTAACAAAACAGTCACTTTAATGCAGTACCAATTTCGATAATGATTATAGATAATACGTGTTGAGTTAAACTCAATGTTACGCTTCGCTTTAAAATTATTTAACTCTCGCTAGGGGCAATCACTCACTCAACACACTCACTCAACTTCACGCTGTATCCCGCACATGGCAGGGTAGACAGAGGGAACTTGGGAACCTAGTGCTAAGACATTCCGTTCCGTTCTCCACTTTATACTTAAGTAAACAGTTTACCTGAATCGCTAATGTGCCCTTCGCTGTCATCATCACTCACTAAATCCGCTTGTCCATCATCCTCTGGCATATCGTAATCGTCTAAGTTTATTTTAGGCAAAGTTTTCGATTTCTGTTTGGCTTTCCGCCTGGCTTTTCTTATTCTTTTCATCTCTTTCTCTACCTAGAAAGAAATAAAAAGTTTTTTTTTATAAATTATTTATGGAAAACGAATATACAACTGTCAGACACTTTGCCACTGCACCACGACGGTTTGAATTCTTCTTCTTAGCTTATCCGCTGTATCCCGCACGAGGCAGGGTAGGCAGAGGGAACCCGGAAACCTAGTGTTAAGATACTCGTTCCACTTCCGTTCCCCACTTTCCCCCGAATTTGAGGCATTGTGTTGAGTGGCGGAACTCAACGCCGCCGGTTTGAATTCATTAATAAAATATTGTTATTTAATGGTGTGTTGTATATTTATTACCTCAGCCATCCTCACTAACTTATTACTTTTTAGTAAGATCTGTGTTACAATATATTACAAAATAATTACCTCATCATCGTCAGATTCTATATCATCAGGCTCAGAGTTCAGGGCGGGGTCTACTTCGTTGGCAGTTTTCTTATTTATTATTTTTGAATAATCAATATCTTTACGGTACGGGAACGAGGCCTTTAGCTTACGTACCAGATAGTTAACCTGGAAGAAAACATAATACAGAAATTATATTTATCAATTTCAAAATATACTTTTTTTGGCTTCACGTGGAATCACGCATATACAAGGGTAAGGTATTACTTTAAAGCTGAGACACTATTCTCCTTTGTTGGCGTGGTGCGAGTGACAAAATTTAACGCCGCGCTTTGCCACCTTTTCAGTACGAAGAAATGAAAATATTTCATTTTATTTACATATATACTGTATAAATCGTACACAATCGTACGACTGTATATTATACAGTCGTACGATTGTACATTTGCACCATGACGGACCTCATATGTAGCACTTAGTTACTACAGCCTATACTATTACCTCTTGTTGTCCAGTTACAAATATCAAAATGCCTCCTTCAGGTAATCTTGTGTGTATTTTAACTGTTTTCTTATACGCTTCCTTCAAATAATCACTGTATGTGTGTTTATTGAAGTGGACCGTCACTGGATACTGTCTTGTTTCTACCTATTAAAATTTAATAGTATATATTTTGTTCCAGTTACACGTTGTACCCCGTGCGTAACAGGGTAACAAAGGGAACTTGGGAACCTAATATTAAGACACTCCGTCCCATTTCCCACTTTAGAGTAATTCAGCGGCGCGCCTTCCTACCAGAACGAAAATTAAAAAAACATTCAATACTTAATTTGAAAATATTTTTTTTAGCTTCACGCTGTATCCCGCACAAGGCAGGGTAGGCAGCGGGAACCCGGGAACCTAGTGTTAAGACACTCCGTGCCACTTCCGTTCCCCACTTGAAAATATTAAATATTTAATTTACTCTAGTAAGGATCAAACCCACGAACTGTCACGTTTACAGTTACACCTTTGTGCCTCTGCGCCACGGCAGTCCCCTCTGAGTACAAGACTCAATAGTTTATGTAATTTTTTATATATTTTTAAGGTTCACGTCAACAGCAGGTAATGAAATAATAAGGCTGTAAATATAAGGGCATTGGTTATCCCTACTTATTATGTTGAGCTTCGGAACTCAACGCCGCGCTTTATCTCGTTGACCCTGTACCGTTGCGCTCAAAATAAATCGTAAATTATTACAAAATGTATGGCGTTAAAATTTAATATAATATTTTTACTTAATAATCTCTACGAATTATCCATTCAAATAGAGGACCTATTTTAAGGAAGAAATTATTTTATATTATAAATTGCTAAATTTATTATGTATGTACATTGTATATTCAAAATAAATTTAGGAAAATAATTATGAAAAATATATGACTAAATTTTAAGATCGTGTGTGATTTTTGAAATTGTCATGTTATATGTACAAGTAATATTGTTGAAATCACATACGATTCTATCAATATGTACTATACTTTACCGGCAACCTTTTGCCGTACCTCAGAGGCTTAAGGGCCGCGTGTTGCTGACCACAGTCATATAGTGTTAAAAATTCAAATTCAAATATTTCTATTCAAAATAAGAAGTTAGAAGCTTCGTTTTTTGAACGTCAAACAATTTACCACCGGTTCACTAAAGCTACTGCCTCAGACCTGAGAAGAACCGGCGCAAAGCGAGACATGTCTTCTTTTTTTATATAGTTTACATAATATTATTATAAATAGCCTGGAGCAAGCATTTTATTACCAAAATATACATACAATATTAAACTTACTTTAATCACTGGAGGAGGTTCTTTAAACAATCTTATATTTTGCGTGAAATCCTCCACACGCAGTGTAGCCGACATAATTATAAGTCTTAAAGGACTGCCTCGTTTTCTTCTCAACGGCACTATTCTTGATAGAAGTCCCAGTAAAATATCTGTATAGACGCTACGCTCGTGGGCCTCGTCTATTATGACCACTGAATACTTACTTAAGAGGAAATCTGATTGGATTTCCTTTAGAAGGACACCTGAAATTATATCAAACTTTTTAAATGAAACATTTTTAACCGGATAATCGCGTATATTGATTGGTAAGCATTTTTGGAGACCCGACGTTTCGAACACTACAGTAGTCCAGGTACGTCAGTCTACCAGTGACCACGGATGTTGTTTGACGGGTTTCCAAAAATGTTTAGCAATCAATATACGCGATTAATCCGGTTAAAAATGTTTCATTTAAAATGTGTAACAATCGCGAAAATTGAAGATACTATTATATCAAACTTGTATTAAAAAATCTTTTTTACGGACAAGGGATAAGGCCTGTCGTGGTGCAGCGGCACAAGAATGTGACTGTAACGGAAGGGTTGTGGGAAGGGTTGTATTTAATGTTTTCATTTCTTCGCACTGGTAAAATGGAAAAAACGTGGCGTTGAGTTTCGCGATTCAGCACACACTGCCTCAAATTTGGCAGAAAGTGGGGAACAGAAGTGGAACGGAGTGTCTTAAAACTAAATTCCCAAGTTCCCTCTGCCTACCCTGCCATGAGCGGGCACATACAGCGTGAAGCTGAGAGGGCTTTTTTAGGGACACAATGTATGCTTCGAACTAACGTAAGATTATATTACATTTCATTACGTAAATACTTCCGTTTATGAAAAAAAACATCAATTATCATTATAAATAATTCGTTTAGATATATTTTTTTATTTTATTGTTACATATTCTATTAATAATTACTTATCGGCAGTTTCGGATATTAATTTCTTCGTTTTGGTAACAAGACAAAGAGCGAATCAAACATGAAGATGTAACTTACCATCAGTCATAAACTTAATTTTCGTGTCCTTTGTAACGTTCCCTTCAAATCTCATCAAATACGATACTTCTTTGTTGCTCAATCCCAATTCGTGAGCCACTCTTATAGACATCGCGACTGTTGCCACTCGCCTCGGTTCAGTTACCGCTATCATTTTCCCTTGAGCGTAGCCCGCTTCGTAGAGAAATTGGGGTAATTGTGTTGTTTTACCGCTACCTACAAGTTATATTTTTTTATTAAGTTATAATAAATTAATATAATTAACATTATTTATCAATAATACTAATATTTATTCAAATTATTTAGTCTAGTATACAATATTACCTAAATGTCATATTTACTAGAAGTCTTCTTTTTCTTCAGTTTCACGCTTTGTCCAGTACATAGCAAAATAGGCAGAAAGATCTTCAGAACATAGTGTTAAGGCACTACGTTTCTGTTCCCCACTTTCCACCGAATTTGAGGCATATCAAGTTGAGTTACGAGAGCAAGAATTGAAAATATTACGTATATCATTTCCTCTAGTGGGGATCTACCCACCTAACTAACAAAAGCCAATGTTGTGATTCATTACGAAATATTATATATTAAATTGTGAAATTGAACTATGTTTTAGGTAATATATCCAATTTTTTGCCTAATTAAGATAATAAGAGAAATAATAAAAAAAATGAAACTAATGTATATATAAATGTATACAGAACATCAAAAACATAAATAACTCTAAATCTTGTAGATTTTATTTAAATTGTTTTAAAAAGTTACATATTGTCAGAATGAGATAAAAATTTGTTAAGAAAATATTTAAAAAAATGATGTAGAAAAATTTTAAACATTTTGGCAGCCAAGCCACTGATACATACTTACATTTCTGTTTTTAATATATCTGTAATACTTTTGTTAGAAATTACTGGTAGCTTTGAATTTGCCACTTGAGAAGTTTAATGTAAATGTTAAAGTAATGTTAATTAAGAAAGCGTACTACACTGAGTATATTTGGATGACATAAATGTATTTAATTAAGGTCATTTAAATTTCATGCAGGATAGTCACCATCGTATTAAACAATGAAATTGTTACTTTATTCAATATTGAAAAGAGCAACTGTTGAGTTTCTTGCTGGCTCTTCTCATCAGAACCGAATCAGTGGTAATTTTATGTTTTTGACAATTCAAAAGTGCTTGTTACAGCCTATTTCAATACAGAATATTTTGAATTTTAATTTAACTAAAAGGTAATTGCTTAATATTTCTCTAAGAATCTTTCCCTAGTATGTAATAATATATTAAAAACAAAAAATATAAAACCGATATTCCTTAAGCATGGTCTGATTCAGGCTAAATAAAAAGACATCACATACATACCAGTTTCACCAGCAACTATTAAAAATTCATTTTCATTGACAAGCTCCATAATTCTCTGTTCCTCACCCAAAATGGGCAGTTTCAATCTTGACACTTGTATTTTAGGGTCCCTATTAACATCTACATGAACTGTTGGATGTTCCAACAAAGGCTTTTTTTCTGATCGGTCTTGTTGTTTTTGAGAATGCTCATTTTTATTAATAATATTATCATTGCTTTTTTTATTAACAACACAATCTGTATTACTTTCTGAAATAACCTCTTTTTCTTCACTATTTGTTTCTTTTTTATTTAAAACACTTTGGTTGTTTTCATTGATATCAGTCTGTGTGTTTTCTATTACTTCTGGTTCATCATCAGATTCAGATAATTCTTCACTGGATGATTCTTCAAGGCCGATAATGTTTGGATCATATTTTTTCTTTTTAGAATCATCTACATTACCCATTCTTAGTATTCTTAGTCTTTTCTTAGCACCTGATATAATAAATGTAATATACAAAATCAAAAGAATACAACTTCACAAATATTATACAAAGGGTGAGTTTGTTTTGATGAATATAACAATTAATCTCAGGGAAGATGGATCTGAATTGAAGATTTTTTTTTGTGTAGGCTAATCCATTCAACAAGGGGTCTACATTAATTGGTCTACATTAATTGTGCCAATGTAACACAGTGTACCACACTCACGTTTCTGTGAAATCAGAGTTACATTACACAGACCAGTTACTCAAACAAAGCTGCAGATAAAAGCCAAATTAATAGAAATGACGTTTTTTCAGGTTTTAGTTATTTTTATTTATTTATTTATTTATTAAGGAAGACATACAGTTTTGCAAGTACTTCAAATAAAAACCAAATTTACATTCAATTAACCAATGAAGTCTTCACATAAAATAGTACAAAAAAAAATAGCTAGATGTACAGTTAATCAAAAAGAAATCAAAATAAAACAGAAGAAAATCATTCAGAAACAGCTTCCATGACAAGTGATTTGAACTTATTTAAATTTATAGTAAACATGTCAATATCCCCAAACACATTATCATGAGAGCTGCAAGCATGATAAATAAAACGTTTCCACCATATTTAGTTCTTGTAATAGGTACATAGAACTGTGATTTATTACGGGCTTGTAGACGAGGACATCTCAGACTAATATTACTTAAAAGGAAAGGGGTATCAATATAATTATTAATTATTTTAAAAAGGAAAAGTTTGTCCCTAGCCAAACAATAGTTATTTAAAGAACTCGGAATAGGTTGTTTATGGAGATGGTATTGGTTGGCTTTAATACTAATATGTTTATTTTAGTTTTATATTGTCATAATAGTGTTAGCTAAATGTTTGAACTGACCTACTGTAGCTTTCAAATGAAAATCAAAAAAAAAAATTTTAAAATATCCCTTACCAGCAATACTACTAAACTTCTTTTGTTCACTAGGTTCAACAGTATTATTTTGTAATGTTTCTTCAATTTTGTATTCATTTAGCTTTCTCAATCCAAGAGTTTGTATAGTTGATATTGTAGTCAATTGTTTTACCTCCTCCGGAGTTGCTTGCACTTGAGCCAATGATTCTAACAAAGCAGCCCTCTACAAGAAAAGTACACATAGTATTTAATAGCTTTCTGAGGTTCATTAGCTTCATTAAGGTGGTAGAATTGTAAGGTGATCAAATTACTTTGAACCTGGAAATTGGGTCCCATGAGTAGATTTAAGCAGCCTAATGTATTACTCACTTCCATTGTCCAAGTCCGTCCCTGTACTTACACCAATTTCTAAATGTTCACCAATTTCTAAATCTACATTGCAGAAATTATTGGTGATAGTTCTAAATATGTCAAACAAGCTCTTATAGAATTTAATATAAGTTAGGAATTACTAATTAATAACTGATGGTATCTTGGTGCAAGGGCACAATGTTGCTACTATAAATGTAACAGTAGTTTGTTTGTTGATCACTTGTGAGTTATATATTATTATAGTAAGCTTTGATATATTGCATATTAAGTTCCACTGCTTAATAAACAAGGTCTTAAGAATTCAGCAGAGTATCTTAATGGGAATGACTGAACAGTAGGTTCTCGAGCTTTCTCTTCCAGATAAAGTGTATAATCTTCAAAATACAAAAAATAATTATGACTCAAATAGAATAGTAGAATTTATAAATACACTTACATTTTCTTTTTTCTTTTTTTTATCAACAATTTTCTCAAACCGTTTTCTTTGAGCTTTTGATAAAAATCTTGTTTTCTCTTTTTTATCAATAACAATTTTTGTGCTTCTCTTCTTTGAAGGTAATGCCAGTAAATTACTTGAGTCTGTACATCCATATTCGTTAGCAGCAAAATCGACTTTAATCTAGAATACAATAAATTATTATTAAAAATGAGATTAAAACTCCAGTACGAATATCTCAAATTTTATGTTGCATATTAAATATTTTTATTGTATATTAAATATATAAAGTGTCATCATATATTATAGATTATTAACATATTTTAAAAAAATATTATTATTTTATTAATACTTTAAGTATGTAAGTATTTAAACAAAATATTTTAAGTTTTAATAAATTCACCTCATTTGTCCGAGAATCATCTATGTTAGTCTTAACAACTTGCCGAGCTTTGGCATTGTATCGTTTTTTTCCCATTTTATATGTTGTGAGCGTCTAATCTTTACGATAAACTTTGATTTCTATTAACTTTAATATTAAATTTTATTAAGAATCTTAAGCCTGGCATAATATCAACGTGCTTATGTTATGACTTTTAAGTGACAGATGTCAGACAAGTGAACAAATTAGGCCGTGGTCCGAATCATGCTTACACTGCTCACAGCGCGCCAACGACCGGTCCGAATTGAACCTTTATCGCTCACAGTTAGCGTTGTGAATAGTGTGACGTCACTTGTGACGTCACTGGCTAGTGCTCACAGTGTTGACGGGTCGGAGCGTGAGCACCGTGAGCGTTGATGTTATTTTGACGTTTATTTGACGTTTAATATATCCCTCACGTCAATTAAAAATAAATATGTCACTATTGTCAATTTCCTCAATTGCGGAAAATGCTTGAATACAACCATTTTCACAAGCAATTTATAATCTTCATCGGCTATAGCACATACTCCACTCATATTTATATCAAAAAATGCTCTATTAGGTACTTACGAATTTGACAAGTAAACATATTAGCTTGTCAAAGTCGTAAGCTCGCTCATAAGTGGTCCGTATTATTAGTACTGCTAACAGACGTTGGCGCGCTCACTAATATTGGACCGCCCGTTAGCAGTGTAAGCGATGTGAGCAATGTGAGCATGATTCGGACCACGTTGTAATATCACTGCGTTCCTTTAGGCTACGTTCCACTAAGTGATCACAACGATCAAAACGCTCCTTTAGGCTACGCTCCACTAAGCGATCACAGCGACCACGCTCACAACCACAGTATTTCCCGTTCCACTTACCTGAGTAATGTTACAAATTGAAGTGGAATGCACTTTGGTGTGTTTTGATCGTAGTGTGTGTGTGTGTGTGTGTGTGTGTGTTTGTGTGTATATATATATATATATATATATATATATATATATATATATATATATATATATATATATATATATATATATATATATATATATATATAACTGCAAAAGGTATTTGAGGACGTTAGCAGTTACTGCAACGACTGTAAGATTTGGGAAAGCAATTTGGAATCTGCCGAATACGAAGCATGGTACGAAGATCATGTGAGTAGCGGCAAATGCAAAGCCAACCGTGTTGGACCCTCAGCAAACATTAGAGTATCAGCCATTATAGAAATGTTTAAACGATCGTTGAAAAACTTGGAGTAAAATTTCATAACTACCTCGGAGATAGTGACTCACAAACATACAGCGGCATTGTTAATGCAGAACTGTATGGAAAATTTTTCAGTGTGCAAAACTTTAAAGCTTTTTTTTGTAACTTTATATTTTTAAAGTCCGTGAGCACAGTACCTCAAAATCTACTGGAGGAATCGTTTTTCGGGGACAAAAATTGCCTCGTTGTTACCTCGAGAAATATCTCCTTTAAAGAATATACTTAGATTTTTTAGTTTCAGATGATTTCGTTACGAGTTGTGATACTTACCGCAATACTACTTTTCTTGAGGAGCTTCAGGAGATTTTTAATATGTTTTAAAGAAAATTTAGGGAAAGAAAGTTGAAATGTTATATTATAATATGCAAATTAACGCAACACAACTAAATTATCTGTATCGTCAATAAAAAATCTTGAAAACATATTTCATTAAATTAACTATCCTTAGACTACCGTACTCTGTCCTTAGATTCTCAATTTTAAATTAAGACACCTCCGTTTTTTACTTTTTTTGATTTTTACGCATTGCGTTTGCGGCTCTGTACCAGAGTGAAGAAATCCAAATATTAAATATTTCCTCCTAAAGATGTCACTGTTATATGAGACGTAACTGTGGCGCTATAACAAGTTTTCATTATAATATTCAGCAAAATACATCCGTTTGGCGACAAGCTGTGAAAGGAAAACCGAGCACTCCAACTATATGTATAAGCACTTGCTTTTATTTTACTTTTTGTACATTGGCAATCCATAATTTAAATGTCAATTGCCAGTTGCCAGAACAGGTGTCAATCTGTCAATATTTAAATGTATTGTTGTTGTTACGATTTGAGTCCTTATTAAATAACCTCTAAGATGAAATAAAGTAAAATATAAAAGGGGTGATTGATATTATCAATTAAAATACTAATCAAAATGTTCCAAGAAGTGTGTCGTAAACGAATTAATGTAAATAAATATGAAGAGACTTTAGTATCATGGGAAAATTCAATACTTACCGTTCGGGGAAATAAAAATATACATATGATTGATTTCTCATATAATTTACAATCTATAGAACAAACTCTTGATATAAATGAATGTACAATAACTAGCAATTATGAGAGTCCGTTGCCGCCAAATTATCTCACAAATTATGCAGCACAGGGATTGACAAACTTGGAACTTGTAGAAATGGTCACAAATCCTGCTTTTTGGTCACATAATATCCACCTTGCCCAAGAAATGACAAATGTTATTGCATATAAATGGTCCCCAGAAAATATTATAAATAATCATGAAGTTTTAATTGCAACTGTTAACAGTATTGGGAATGTTGAATTATATGGATCGAAAAAACAAATTTGGTCAAGTGTAATGAATTTTTCTAATGAAATTAAAGAATATTTACAAGAAGAATACACAAACCTCAACAAATGCCCTAAAGAGTTTATGAAACTACAAAAGGCTGTTTATAAATTACAAACATGTTCACTTTGTTGGTCCCCAAAATTAAATCCTGATAAATCATGTTACTTTGTAACTGCCCAAAAGTCTGGCGATATTCTATTTTGGTGCTTAAAACAAAATAACAATAGCTTAGATATAAAATTTTGTGGAAAACTTAGCAAAGAGTGGGAAATTGTAGTAATGATATGGATTCCCATCAGTAGTAATAAGTTTATATTACTTCTCTCGAATGAGTATGGACAAATTGTGGCCAATCAATGTGAAATAATTAATGAAAAAATTAAAATATTACATGAAGATATCTTGTGGTCTCATAAGGACAGAATGATTGTGACATATTTAGAATACATAAAAAAAGATGATAATTTACTATTGTTCTTTAACAAACATAGACATTTTATAATCCAAGTGTATGATAAAACTTTCAATTTGCTCTCACAGAGCATAAATAATATAAATGACAATAAAATATGTTGTATAACAAAAAATGGTAGTGCAATTTATACAGGTACAAATAATATAAAGATATATGAAGTTGAGTATTCATTTAATAATAATGAAATATTAGTAGCATTTAAGTTATTAGAAACCAAAGACTCATTTACAACATATGAACTATGTGGTTTGAGTTTTTCAAAAAATAGAGCCATATTAGCACTAACTTTGATAGACAGAAAAGTATTGTATAGACAGAAAACATTGAAAATTGATATAGCTTTCCTGTGTAAAGAAACTGACATTGAAAATTATGCTTTAAATATCAAGAACAATTCTACAAGAAAATTGACAGACATATGGGATCACATTGAGCTTTTAAGATGTAAAGTTATTAAAACAAAGAAACTACCAAAATTTAATTATAACAGATTATTAGAAGAGGCTGAATTTGATTCATACAAACTCAAGTTTTATTTAATTTGTCTTATATTATATGATAATTTGGACAAATCAATATCAACAAACACAATTGACCCACTACCAGAAACATCAATAGACACTATTAAAAACAAAATACTTTTTCTACAAGCTGTAGCTGTTGTCAAAGAAATTTATGAAAAGCATGAAAAACATAAAGAATTGACAGATTTTGATTATGAAAGCTTTAATGGTAGTAAAAACTATATATATTACTACTGTGAGTTATATTCTAAAAATGTAAAAGACTATGTTACAGAAGACATACTTAACATGCAAAGTTCTAATATTAAATATATATGTCAGGGTTGCGATGAGGAAATAAAACATTTTTCTTGTCCAAATGGGCATTTGAGTATGTTTTGTTCCCTTTCTTTTACTCTTATTGATGACGATAATTATCTAGTATGTAAAGGTTGTGGCGCTATAGCAAGAGCCGAACTGTTCAATCAAGAACCAACCTGTGTATTTTGTGATTTATATTTGTCTAATAGTTGTTTACCAGTGTAACTTTATATTAAGATACATGTAAATATCTATAAATATTATTTTAAATTAAAGTATCTTAATAAATATCTTGTATTTTATTTTAAATTTACTCTTATACATTACATAGTACTATATTAAATTAAGTAATTTGTAGTTTACTCTTAAAAGCTTCTATCTTTTTATATTATGACCAGTTGTTTAAAAACATAACGCTTAGTGTTGTATTTCCACTCACTTCTGTTGAATTTATTTATAGTAGTTCTTATTTGTTTTTTATTGTTAAATTGTTAATTCAAAATTGTTTTATATTTTTATATAAATGATGATTGGAATACATCACTATGTACTATATTGGGAGGCTTGTGGCGCAGTGGTAAAAGCGTGTGATCGTCAACGACATGTTATGAGTTCGATCTGCACTCGAAGAAGTGAAATAATTAATGTTTCAAACAAGTAACAACAGTAATAAGGCAATCGTAGCGTTGAGTTCCGCCACTCAACACGCAATGCCTCAAAAACAGTGGAAAGTGGTGTATGTAATAGATCCCAAGTTCCCTCTGCCTACCCTGTCATGTGTGGGATAGCTAATAATGATCATAAGTATATAGCACATCATATTTTCCTCTTATATTTAATGTTTAAATCAATAATACAGTATTTAGTGTATAAGCAAATTTATTTCGTTTTCTTTTTCTGTCCTATTACCACATGGATATGACTAAAACAATATAAAATTTGATTAATTTTATATTTTAATAAATATGTAACATAATTTATTTATATAAAAAACATTCTTAATAATAACTATTCTGGAACGTAGTGTCTGATTGCGCTGCCATCCCAAAAACTGGCGGTAATTGTCTGAAACAATATCACATATATATTAGATTAAATTTAAATATAGGTTTTTGTTAAATTTAACTTTATATTAATATAGTAAATCTTGATAAAAATCGAAATTTTCATGACCTAATTGTACGGACTAAATATTTAGTGTTTGTAAAATAGCTTCACGCTGTATCCCGCACTAGGCAGAGGGAACCCGGGAACCTAGTGTTAAGACACTCCGTTCCACTTCCGTTCCCCACTTTCCGCCGAATTTGAGGCATTGCGTGTTGAGTGGCGAAATTCAACGCCGCGCTTTGCCTTATTCCCGAAATATTATTAATTGAAAATATTAAATATTTAATTTCGATCGAACCCAGAACCTGTCGGTTACAGTCACATGCTTGTGCCGCTGTGCCACGACAGGTTTGTAAAATGTTTACTTGTTTGATGAAGGTAAATATTGTTTAAACTTAAATTTAAATTTAAAAAGCGTATAAAAATGTTGAACGAAGCAGGATTTGAACCCGCGCCTCTGGAATACCGTTCCAGCGCTCTGACCAACTAAGCCATTCGTTCACACGAAACACGAGACACATTGATCGAATGGCTTAGTTGGTCTGAGCGCTGGAACGGCCTGCTTCGTTCAAAATTTTTATACGCTTTTTAAATTTAAGTTTAATATTTTCTGTCCTAAGTGTGGAATAACACTTTAAAACATAGTAAAGGTGCATATTATTTTTCATGTTGTATTTTTTTTTCAATAGTGGTCTATAATTTTGTTATATATATACTCACTATAATAAGCTTATCTGCGCTGTATTTTTTATTGTAGATTAAAACGCGTCCGTCAGCGAATTTTTGCTCTTGAACTATCTCGTCGCCATTTACTTTAAAGGTTGTCTTTGCCTGAAATGAAATAAATAAATATGTATTTGTATTATTTTTTAATTTTAATATTAAAGCATAATTTTGATAGCTAATAAACATAATTTGCTTGTAACCAACCAATTGAAAAGAACAACAATATTCCTATAATGTATTTTTGTTTGATTTAGACACATAGTGTCTACTTATAAAAAATATCAAAAACATCAAAATAGTCAAATTTATTAAAGTGATGAAACTGATACATGCAAGAGACGTCATTAGTTCCCATGGTCTAAAAAACATGTTATCTTCACCTAGTTATCCTTTGCATTTATTTCTACTAACTCTTAGGTAATACGTATCTATTTATGATTCACACACGAATGTCGTTTCAATTTATGACAAAAGTCAGCTCGGTTCCTGACCTTGTATAGATATATAAGGTTTTATCATATTCAAATACCTACATTGTGCGGGATAAATTACAGAGTACCACACTTTGCTTTGTCAAGAGTATTTGTTTAGTGAACATTGCAAATTTAGAATATAAAAAACTGGTCAACATTTCATTACTTAATGCGTATTGCTTATTATGTACTTAACATTAAGATGTACTTTATATTAAGTTTTTATCATAACAAGTCTAAAAATAACTTACAACTATTCCTTCAGCAATTTCCTCATCGAATTCAACTCCATCTTGGAATTTGAGAACCTTTGATCCACCGGCACTGGAGGTAGAGAAAATGTACTCATCACCCTCCTTGGATAGCGATTGCGAAGGTTTATGGTTTAACAAAAGCTCGGCTTTGTCCTCGGGTATGTCTGTAACAGGAGGACAGATCAGTTATTAAACGAAATCATGATAAGTACCTACTTATGTAAATGTTTTTGACTTTTTTTTAGATTGTATCTAATGTTTACTAGTTACTTGGGTTTCGAGAGTATGAATAGACACAATATCCCTGTTTTAGTCATAGACATAGGGCTGACATGCATGAGCGTGTCTAGAAATGTTTTCCAGGGAAGGCCTGAACTTTATCTATCAAGAAATCTGTCTATGTAAGGGGATTTTTTTATTTTTCAGGGATGTTTTTTGTTAGTAAAATTTTTGTGGTGGGCCACAAGTCCCTAAGCCCATGCTGGCATGGCATTCGATATTCGTTACTGTGCGATTCATATTTGTTTTATGCTCACTATGTTACATTTGCTTCGTATTGCAGATAAGCTAAATACCTAACATTAGTTTTCCTGAAAAATGTTTTACTTTAATAAAAAACTAATAGCAGTCGTGGGACTGCCGATAGACGTGAAAACGGAACTATTAAGTTTAGAGTAATTAAAACTATATGCAAAAATTATATGAAGTTTTTTATGTTTTATTTATAAGTTACATATGATGGGTTAAACAAATCATGAACAAAATATAAATACAAAGTGGTTGAAAAAATAATTAATATACAATTATCTTAATTATACATAGTATTTATATTTACACGAATTTCAATGAATTCAAGTTTGAACATTATTTTCATTATTTACATCATTGTCGTGACTCACAAAATTATACTTATCCAAAAATCGTCCAACGCGCACATAATATAGTCAGAAATAGTCGATGTATTAGTGTATACGTGTACACAGGCTACTGCGCGTGCGCTAGTCTGGGTCTCCATAGCGATAGATATACTATTATCATTAGCATGTCGGTGACGCGAACCGAGGATTTTACCCTCTACCAAAACGCTCAACACGCCTAAAGAAGTTTTCACTTCAATAATAAAAACAATCAATTAATTATAGGAACAACTAAGTAAAATACCTAAGAAAATACAAGAAGTGTCTAACTATCTACTATATAGTGCTATAATAAAAATTGGCACGAACAAAACAAAATAATTCTTGAGACTGCATTATAAACGACTTCAGACGATTCTCAGCAAAACTGCCTTACTTGATTGAAAAAATATTAATACAGTAAAGATGTCAAAAATTTACTTAATTAAAACAATTTAAATTAAATTCATTATTAATCGATACATTAAAAGGAAATATAAAAAATTATAAATAATAACGCGATAATAGGCTATTATCAATACCTAATAATTTTAATATAAAATATTATTTTAATGTATAATCTTTATAAATCATAATCTAATCTAAATACCTATGTAACTAAGTAAGATATTTATTTTAAACATTTTAAAATATACAAGAAATAATTGGATGATGCAGAGAAGCCAAATATCCTGAGTTGTTTATTAACATCGTTAAACATACAAGAAATTCCTTTATAAAAAATGAGCTAATTTAAAAAGTATACATAAGTACTCACTCAAGCTAGCAATAAATTCTTCGAAGTTTTCATCCTTCTCGTGTTTGTATACGATGCCAAAGTACGCCATTTTTAATAAGTATTTCAGTAAATGTTCAAACACACAATAAATAAAAAAATATCGTAACTCTATATTTATATGAACGTAGACTCGCTTTATCTATTATTTATTACAATTTCGAACTTTATTTGTGAAAATTGATAATCATTTATTTATCTATAAAGCCATGTTCACATTTGTACTGAATAAAATCAAGACAACAACCTCGTGGGATAATGCTTTCATTTGGGGGTCCGTTATATGATAATGTACCTGTATAAAAAAAAACTTTAAATTAAGTAATAGTAAAAGTTGAGGCCTTAAACATTTAAATTGGAACATAGTACTCACCCTAACACAAAATTATTCCGTTTCACCCTGTAGTAAGAACCCATAATGCACTACGCTCCTGCGAAGAAAACTGTGTGCTGGGGGGTTAGGCGTCGTCGTACCACCACAAAACAGCAATCAACAATTAACTGAACAATCAAAATGGCCGAACTTGATAAATAAGAGACATGAGTATCATATAACGAATCAAAAGAATCGAAATTAACCCGCGGAATTCGAAATTCGTGATACTTTTTGGACACACCTCGTGTATTCGAAACTTTATTTGTTTCTTGCTCTAACAAAACTACTATTTTTAAAATATTTTTACATTAAAATCTAAAATTTTAGCTAAATAAAAATTGAAAGTATTTTGTAATAAAATTGAAGGAAGATTGCCAAAATATAATAGTAAAAACTGCATTTAAATTTGTTTTTTCTGAGATTAGGGCGTCAAAACGCGCAGATAAACAGCCTAAATGATAAAAAAAAATAAAAATCGCTATTTTGTGCCTTATTCATATTAATGAACTTTTTTAAATATATATATTTTATGTACAGACAGTGATCAGTTACAGATTTATTTTAAGTAAAGATAAACCAAATACTATAATTTGATATTCTAATCTATTATATAAATATATTTCCCAATGAGCCATTAAGAAAAAATATAATTGTTTAATCAATTAAATTGTATGGATCATCACAATTAACATTAAATATTACTTTATTAGTTATTGAAATTTATTGATTTTACTCCTAAATCTCCTGTCTCATGTCTTATATACTACATAAACCTCAGTAAAACAGAATTAGTTGATGAAAACGAATTACACAAATGGAATGTAGCTTAAAATTTAAAGGCGTATGCTTTAAAAGTAATATACAGGGTGGGCCTCGGAGTTTTGCGAATTTGAAATCGCCATAGCGTTGGAACGGGGGAGGGGGGCGGAGCGCGGGAGGTGGGGATCTGTAACTCGGGCCTTGGAAATTTAGTCGCAATGGAGCACTTCACGGGTGAACAGCGTGCGTTCTGTGTAAAAAAATATTACAAAAATGCTGATTCGTGCGTTATTGTTCGACGTTCATTTCGCTCCCACTATGGATTGCATGATTTAAGAGTAACAGTGTCCGAGTGAAAGTTTGATTAGGGCGTGGGTCAGAAAGTTCGAGGCTACCGGTTCGACCCTTAATCAGAAACCTAAGGGGCCCGAAAGGACGAAAAGGTCAGATAAAAACATAAACGAAGTCGGAGCTTCCGTACTACGCAATCCTGGGCAATCAACTCGCAAGCGATCAGCAGAGCTATCTGTATCAAGAACGACTTTGCGTCGTATTTTGAAGGAAGATTTAAAATTGCACCCGTATAAACTTCAACTAGTGCAAGATTTGAAGCCAAATTATCACAATTTACGACGTGATTTCGTCGAAACAATGTTTGAGCGGTTTCGGAGCTTCAACAATATTCTTTTTTCAGACGAAGCCCATTTTCACTTAAATGGGCACGTAAATAAACAAAATAGTCGTTATTGGGCCTCAGAAAATCCACAATTCAAACACCAAAAGCCTTTGCATTCGCCAAAAGTGACAGTTTGGGCGGCTATTTCAGCACACGGAATCATCGGACCCTTTTTCTTTGAAGACCAGCGAGGGAATTCTGTGACAATTAATACTGAGCGATACACAGCCATGTTGCGCGATTTCTTTTACCCACAGCTGTCAGAATTTCGAGGGTACAATAGTTCGACATGGTTTCAACAAGATGGCGCCACTTGCCATACCTCTAACGAGAGTTTGGCAGCCGCAAAGGAGATGTTTGCTGGAAAACTCATTTCGCGCCGAGGTGACATTCCATGGCCACCGAGGAGTCCAGATTTAACTCCACCCGATTTTTTCTTGTGGGGCTACATGAAAAGTAGAGTCTACAGTAATAATCCGACCACGATTGCAAAGTTGAAGGCCCATATCCGCGAAGAAATGGCCGCTATTCCGCGTGCCATGTGCGAACGAGTTTTTGTCAATTTGAGGTCGAGATTCGAAGAATGTTTGCAGCGGGATTGTGCGCATCTGGATGATGTTATTTTTAAGAAATGATTTTCCCAAATGTTAACTTTAATTTAAAAATAAATTGGTTTTAATATTCCTTTTGTTTTTTTTTTTATGAATTTTTCAAATTCGCAAAACTCCGGGGCCCACCCTATAAAACTATATTTTAATTAAAAGTTAATAGTTTTTAAAAAAATGTTTCATCTTTATTAGACTACTAAGAGTGGCGTTACTTAAACACGATCATAAGGTCATAACCTCACGGGATGAAATGTCTAAATGTATATTATTTATTAGATGCTATTTTAAATTATTAAGCGGACAATCAAAATATATCACACTTTTTACAACTTGTCGCACGACATAAATGTGACATGCGTAATGGCCCTTAAGCGTCACAGTTTAAAATATGAAGAGCTACGAGCTCTTATTATTAGATATCTAAATTAAATTTGATAAAATATAAACTTATTAGGTAAATTACCAAAATGTGCGAAATGTAAAAAGTGTATATAGATAATCTAACCTAACTGTAGGAAATTGTAAGTCTGAAATGCTCAAATTATGTTAATACATACTTTAAATATTCATTTTAAATAAATGAAAGATCCCTTTGACTTGATCTGGGGCACAGTTTTATAAAAAATAAATAAAAGGAACACTTATTTCATCATTCAAATAAAATATGCAAGAAAACTTTACTGATTTCATGCAAGAAAACTTTACTGATTCCACTAAACTAAACTACTAAAAGATTGTAATTCGAATAATTATTTTTCTTTTCGGGGTATTTTGTTGATAGAATATCACTTAACATGTATTGTTCTATTCATTTGTTTGAAGATGAATCAGCTTTTCAATTAGCATCTGTGGATGAATCATCTTAGATGTCAAGCGAAATTACTTGGGGGTACAGCCAGCAATTAATTTGTTACTTTTTTAACTATTATAAAAAATTACATACTCGTACTTACAAAGTATAGTTAAAGAAGGTATTGTAACATAATTCATAACTATCTGACGATTCAGTATAAGTAAGTATACGAGTATGTTACAGTCAAAACTAGTTTTTCGTTAGAACGCGTTTTCCCTAGTTAAAACTAGTTTTCACTTAACGCTTTTGTTATATCTAGAAATACCTAGTCGAAGTGAAGTTTGAAGTGAACAGAATACATAATAAAGTCATAAAATTTTAAACGGGAACATTATATGTTAACATATAATATAATAAAATAATCAAACAACATAAATCAAAATAATTTAAGAATTTATTTGTTATTAATATATCAAACAGGATTTTTTAACATAATATAATAAAATATAATCAAACAACCATAACATGAAAAGGGCGAGTACTAAAATTAGATTTTTAATTAGAAAAGTATGTTTCAAAGTGAATTAGTTAAAACTTAGGAGTATTCGGAAAGGTTCTTTTATGTGAATGTAAATGAACGATATTTTCTGTTTAAAGAAATGTTTTTTCAGATCTATGCCTTTCATTCTTTTTCTTTTATTCCGTTCTTTGTTCTAGTTTAATACAATTATATTTTGGCAACATGTTTGATGTTGTATTTAGCGATATGATATTTTAAAATACCTATTATTTTTACGCTTTAATGTATTAATCTAATATACCCATTTAACGAAGTGTTTTGCTGGACCATAAACTTTGAAATATTTATGTACTGAAATCCACATTTTTCTTTTTCGGGGCATTTTAGTAAACGTGTTTTTTTATAGCTGTACGCTGTAATGATAACATTTAATATTAAAATTGAAAATATTAAACCTTTCATTTCCTCAAATGGGAATCGAACCCATAACGTGACGGTTACCGTCACACCTTATGTCACTGCACCACCGCAGGCGCCGTGACACAGGAAAAATGAAAGAAATAGAACTTTTTACACAAATCTCAACTTATTAACGCTAAAAGTAACACTTATTTACAGTTTATTGATTAAATTCAAATAAAGCATCACACAAACGTCAATTAAAGTTATTTTAATTTTGGTTGTTTGATTGTCTTTAATATATTATTTTTGTTTCATTATTTTTAATATGTTATGGTTGTTTGATTATATTTTATTATATTATGTTAAAAAAATCCTGTTAAATATAATAATAACAAATAAATTCTTACATTATTTTAAATTGCGTTGTTTGATTATTTTTATTATATTATATGTTGACATACAATGTTCTCGTTTAAAATTTTATAAAACAAAAGTGTTTGGTGAAAACTAGTTTTAACTAGGGAAATCGCTTTATAACATTTTAACAAAAACTAATTTTAACTGTAACATATCAGTCAGTGTTAATGAATTATACCACTTTGGAAATGTCACCGTAATGCAAATTAAATCTTAAACAGTATGTACCTACAGTATCTTTTACCACAGTATCTTTAAATATAAATGTAACTGGGAGCAATATGGTGGACAGTTCCAGTTTACAAGTAATTTCTATAAACAAAATCGAAAAGCCCACGGGAACGTAGCGCGTGTACCATTTATTAGTTGTTGCTAGCCTACAGCTTTTGCATTAATTTACAATCTTGCGAGACAGGCAACAAATGAAGATAGTATAATTTTATCTACTTTTTTAATTTGTATATAGATATATTGTATAAGATATCTAGTTAAATATATTTTTTTAATAAATAATACATTATAAAAAAATAAATATTTTGTTTTTATAGATAGATATGGTAATTCTTCATTTTGATTTTGAAGTTTTCGCAGTTGCAAATATAGCAGTGTAGGCAAACTCCAGACAAGTAGTTCTTCCTATACCGTTAAAATTCGAGACTGAATGCTTAGTAAAAGAACTTAATGCTGGCTATGGCCAAGATATGGAGGAGGAGGTGACGGATGGAGGCACTCAACACGAAATACTATAAATGCTTATATTAAAGCAGAGCGGGTATAAAGTACAAAAGTAATAATGTATACATTTACTTTGATTATTGATTGAATTTTGCTAAGATGATTGATGCTTAATATGGTACTATTTACCATATCTATTACAAGAGACTTAAAAGTCAATGTCACTTGTTATTTCTGGTCACATCTCTTCGTAAAAAACGAAATGCATTACTTTCGAATAATAGGTAAATATGGTTTGCAATGAATATGATATGATTATTAAATGTACTACTAGATACTTATTAGAGCTTCAGTTATAAACTCACACACTTAAAAATAATTAGCATTTAAAATGCTTAAAAATAAGTATTTATAAGAAAACAAATAAATAATAAGTGTTGTAGATATGCATATGAGACAACTAAATATTTTTTTTTATTCGACATTTTTTTTGTAACATTTCTTACATTACGGGCTCTAGATCACTGTTGTTACAAAACATAAATTTCTTTTCACATTTTTTCTTTTATTATTACCTAAAACAAGACATATGTGACTATATAAATTTTCTTTATTTATTAAAAAGAGTCCTTAAAAGATTCTAATTATTCTTGTAAGTTGCCAAACTGACTTAATATACATTAAAAGAATTATACATAAATACAATTAACATACATATATAATCAGCACAATTAACTTATTTAGATTCTGTATTGCCTCTAAGTTCAATACACAAATGCAAAAAGCTTGGGGAAATCAGGATATGGATGACATTGCCGCCCTCGTTGAGGTCAGGATCACTTCGTTTCTATTTTTTATGGCAATTTTCAAATTAACTAGTCTTTTAATGCGTTCCTGGAACGGTCATTGTTGCCCAATATCGGTACTACAACGGATGGCTTTATCTAGTTTATTGTCGCTCTTGTTCGCTATATAGCGGTCGAAGCCACTTTCAGTGGTGAGAATTGTGAGAGTTGTTTATATTCTTGGATACAAGAGCGCTTAAATTTTTAAATAACAGAAATGTTCATGCTTTTAGCTGTTATTTCAGGCTTTTATGCATCCTAATCAGTCTGCTTCTTCTCTTCTGTTATAATTGACTATTGAGGCTGTGCTAATGGAACTCCGTTCTTGCTCGCTTGTATGGTGCACTTTTTTAATTATTTTGATATTTATTCAGTTATATTAAATAATAACTCAATGTTCAAAAATAAAGTTTTAATAATTAATGTGCACTTTGTCATTTAACTGTAACTAAAAATTTGTGGAAATCATTATCTGAAACTTGGAAAGTACAAGTGAAATTACATTTTTATCATATCTTATGATTATTTTTCGTACATGTATGATATCATATTATGACTGATATCAAGGGTGAAGGTGTGTCCCAAGTAACATTTCCTAACAAAAAAAATATACTATATAGTTCTACATCAATTTATGTTGATATTTTATATGAATCATTAAAATACTTATTATTCACAGTTTTTATTAAACATTTTCCAAAAATCATTACACAAAATTATTACTCGACAAGACGCAAGTTTAGTTTTATATTTGTCAGTATCCTTTATGAAACAAATGAAACACTTTGTATAAAAATAAAATATATTTGAAATATATTAATATAATTACAATCATTTTGATTATTACAAACTAATTTTAAGAAAAGGATAAGGTTTGAAATTTATTAAACTAATTCATATACTCTAACACATTTTCCATCCCAACCATCGACAGTAGATGTCTGAAACAAAAAAATATATACAAAACATTAAAATAATATTATAATATAAAAAATAATAATAATAATATAAATAATATTTTATTATAATGGTTTTCAACGAAACAGCTATTTTTAACAATAAAATAGATAATAAAATCTAATCTAGAAAGCTCAACCAGGTCCATTTTTAAGATACACATCATTAGAATAAATATAAAGGTTATTTTACTGTTACTGTAGTGTCTAATATTTTCCTATCAATTTAGTGTTATTTTTTTTAAAAAACATAGCAAATGAAGTGTATTATTTTTATGTCTTCGCTTTGGTAACAAGACAAAACGAAGCGTTGAGTTCCATTACTCAACACGCAATGGCTCGAATTAGGCGGAGAGTGGAGTACAAAACGGAGTGTCTTAATACTAGGTTCCCAATTTCTCTATGCCAAACTTGCCATGTGCTGGATTCAATGTGAAACTAAAAACAAAAATGAAGTAAAATATTTTTTAGAAAAAGTCTATAATATGTAACATTCAAACATAAAGTTTTAATAAATTTACTAACAATATTATTACTCTACTGTAGAATAAATTTAAATTATACTAAATACCATGAATGGTTTGAATTTTTCACCAATTACTTTTAATATAAAAAAGTCTAGAAGAATGCACACAAACCGGACAAACAAGTAATATATCACCGGTTAAACAATTGATAAATCAATCGAAAGGTGACCCGAATGGTACAAAAGGTGACCTCATTGAAAAACTTACGTACCAATTGTACCTACATATTATGAGTACCTATATGGGAGTGGAAGACGATAAGAGGTACGTTAACTTATCTTTACACGTTTGCTTGGAAAATACGATACCTACTATAAAGACATTTTATTACTGAAAACAGTAAATAAATACAGTGGCAGTTTGGTCGGTCTATTGTAATGTATATTATCAACTAGCGAATACATAATTATAATACGTGGTGGGTGGTATGACCGAAACGAGGAATACATTTATTATGTACCTATTTATCATTTCCAAAAAGTATTTATTAATTTTAAATGCAATACAATTTTACAATTTATTTTAAAATTGACAATATACATATTAAGTTACCGTAAAATTCTTAATCAACTTTTTTTTCGTGGTCCCACATAAACGAGAACGAGAGCTACTGTTATTACGTAAATATAATAAATTTGTATTATTAAAAAGAGCAACTATTCTTCCCGTCGGCTCTACTCAGCAGAATTTAAAAATAATTTGAAAAAAGAATACGTATTTTATTTCTATTTTGTTTCTGTATTATTTTAGTTTTTACACTCTGATCGAGCAGCAATTTGAAACAAATACGCTAAGTTTATAAGTGACTTGGTCAAAAAATATAACATTATAATTATTTAGTGTACAAGCAAAATAATTATTGCTGTAATCACTTTATATATCTTACAAGTACATTTTGCAGATGATTTTATTTTTTCGGCTAAATTCTTAATAGAATAATGTGTATAAAAATTTGTATATTTACTTATTTGTATGCGTTCTCGGGTGCATGTTTACTTGGTTTATTACTTAGTTGCAAAATGTAAATGTAAATGGAGCAGGTGTTATTACGTATACGAGTATCGATGACTAAAACTAACCGTCATAGTAGGTACCTACCTATAAATATTGTTCTTAACTAATTAGTGCTATTTCCGCCGAGTAACACGATTCTTCACTCTTCACTAAGGTATTAGTATCTCCACGCGCTGACGTCAATAAGTATATATTTTACTATTTACTGTACTTTAATAATAATCATTAAAATATTAATAAGTATAAAAAGTATTCTTGAAATATTTTACCACAATAAGAGAAGTGTCGCTAAATTGTCTAATGTGAATTGATTTTCTGCCACTTTCTTCCACTTGTGATTGCACAAGTTTGTCTCCTTCCGCGTACATCAATGATTTTACCTGAAATACATGTACATTGTTATAACAACTTTCGGGAAAATACAAAGCTTTTCTGGCGAGGAGTGAGTGGTTCCTGGAGTTGCTTGCTAAGTTTCTGCCAAGATGATCTAGTAACCATACTACTAAGTTTCTGCCAAGATGTTCTGCTAAGTTTCTGTTCTGCTAGCCGTTTGACCTGTTCTGGTGTTTGTGTAATTTATGCTGGAAATCGGGGGAGGTCCCAGACAATTGGCGAGGTGCAATCATCGTGCCTCTGTATAAAGTTACCATCTAAAATTTGACCGCCAATCAGGTGCTAGACAAAGTTGCGCCATGTCAGCTTGGTTGAGTGAGACAAAGTGAAAGGGGAGTTCAAGTAGGTACCTTTAATATAAACTGGCCTGCAACTACGCAGATGATGCAGTGCTTATTGTATCATCAGAAATCGAGTTATAGGCATTGGTTACCATTCTGAAAGAAGTGTGTACATATAATGGTCTAACCCTGAATGCGGATAAGACGAAGGTTCTATTTTAAAACAAAAGGAGAAAGGACAGAATAAGATCGGAAGGAAGATAAGTTCAGTGTAAATGTTAATATAAGAACATGTGATCATGAATAAAATTATTTTTAAGAAATACAGCAACCTTAACTCCGTCAGCTCTCTCTTCAGAAAATTCTTCTCCAAGTTTGAATGTGATTGTTACAGTTCTTATCGGTGTAACGAATGTTAAGGAGTATGAACCATCGACATTCTTAGTCAGTTCAGTTGATGGAGACAATGATGTTCCAAGTTTTCGAGAAATTAGGCCCACATCTGTAATAAAATTGAATAAGATATTTAAATGGAATGTAATAAAGTTTATAATATATAGACGCTAAAAAGTGCGATTTTAAAATATCTCAAATGATATTTTATAATAACCGAAAGATATCAGATAGCTTTTAGATGGATATACGTTTATATTAAAGCTTTATTGATACATTTCTCTACTTAATTTTGCTATTTATGTTGAATATGTTGAATACTTTTAAATACTTAATTAATGTTTAGATAAACAAAAAAGAGCGCTTAAATTAAAATTAGTTGGTGAATTAAATTGTAATACGAAAAAAATATTACTTGATATATTTATATGCATAATTCGTAATACTGATATAGATAGACACACTAACGTTTTTTATTGTACATATTTTACAAACAGTAAACTTGCGCAAAAGGAGCCCTCCTTTTGCGCAAGGTTAACGCTAAAAAGCATTTTCTACAAAACCTTAATATATTATCATTATATGAACTATAATGATACTATATTATGGTTCCGTGAAAAATAATTATTTCGCTCGGCGCTTGAAAGTCTCGCGGGAAGGAGCTCTTCCGGCATGTCATTCCTCAGCCTGCCTCCTGCAACTGGCCATGAAATCCGAAGTGTAATTAGGCCGGAGAGCTTGAGTTTAGATTGGGATCGCAAGGACTTATAACGGAAGTAGGAAAAATAAAAAAAAGGCGGAGGACAGGTAGAAAAAAGAATTAGAATTAAAAAGGATGGAAAACAAAGGACTTCCTACGATCGGTAATTGATCAATCAAACTGCTTCCTATAAGACGATATATGATCATACTTGCGTAGGTCATAAATAAATCGTATGCAGGTGTCAAAAGTTTGTTCATGTTTGTTTAAGAGTTCTTTAATCATAGCCAAACAACAAGTATCACCGTAGTCAATAATAGGAAAAACAAGGTGCTAAGCAATTTTTTTGAGTTAACCGGCTTCAATAACAATCGTCTCTCATCAATTGAATTTTGAGAATTGCATATAATTGAATAGGATTTAAAACATGTCTAAGTACCAAAATCTCACACGGGTAATAGCTTTATAAGTATTTATTTATCTTATTTTTTTAGTTGAATCGACGATCTGGTATTTGTCGTGAGTCCGCTGGATGCGGGTCATGAAGGAACGATCCGTTGTTTAGTATTTTCATTTTTTGACTCCTAAGCGCGACGTTGAGTTCCGGTACTTTACATGCAATGTCTCAAGAATATGGTGGAAAGTGTGAAACGAAGTGTTCATGTGAACAAGGGTGTCTTAGTACTAGTTTCCCCTTGCCTAGGGTAGGCTAGGATATGTGCGGGAAACAGCTTGAAATAAAAATATAAATATATTTAAATAAATAGTATTAAACAATATGTTGCATGTTGTCATTTCATTAGGTGATTATTTTTTTAAGTTTCACGCTGTATCTTTAGCGGGTTTCTTGGTACATCACTTTCACCTCGTCTACTGTCATTAACCTTTTCATACATGACCGGCGGGTCTTCATGCTTTTTACGTGACCTTCCACTACTACCGTAGAAACTCTGTTTTTAAAGTTCAAACGGGGTTTCTTCGTACCTATCTTACCGCTCATTTTTCCTGCATTTATATTTTATAAAATAGACACATGAATTATTGAAACGCATTGTCTTTTCTACATGGTATAAGAATATGGATATAAGATGTTTTTTTTTTAGCTTCACGCTGTATCCCGCACGAGGCAGGGTAGGCAGAGGGAACCCGGGAACCTAGTTTAAAGACACCTCGTTCCACTTCCGTTCCCCACTTTCCCCCAAATTTGAGGTATTGCGTGTTGAGTGGCGGAACTCAACGCCGCGCTTTGCCTTATTACCAGAGCGAATAAATGAAACATTAAATATTTAAATTGAAAATATTAAATATTTCATTTCCTCGACTGGGGATCGAACCCAGAACCTGTCGGTTACAGTCACACGCTTGTGCCACGACAGGCCGATATAAGATATGTGCCATTTATAAAGCAATATATAAGAAACAGCTTATGAAGCATCTGAAATCTCAATGTTATAATATAAAATATTATAATATAAAATATATGGATATTAAGTATATGTACACTGTATCTACAGATTTTTCCAAGTTCACAAGTCAAATAAAGTTAACGACATCATAATTACTATTATAAATAGTGAAATATCCATATATAATAATAAACGTACGTATTATACGCTACTTCGTAAAACTTGTTGTAAGGCACGTTATTATCTACATACATAATTGAATACTTTATGCTTTTTATAAAAATAATTTCATTGTTTTTTTTTTGTCGTATTGGAATAAAAATACACGAAACAATAACATCAATAGCCCCACGTTTACCAAGGGCAATCTTTTTTTTTTCTTTAAAAGCTAATAAATGTTACTTTTTATGCTTATTTATTACTATTTGTACTGGAGGCCACGATGCTAAATCGGGATTTACTCCAGCGTCATAAAGACACAATTAGGTTTATATGTCATTTTTCTTTTCATCATCTAAGGTTGTGACGCTTAGATGATGAAAAGAAATGACATATAAAACATACCATTTCATCAGTGGGGGGAACGGCTATAGATTTTCAAAAATGTAAAAAAAAACAGATCCATGAACATACTCGAACGTGTCAGATTATGATTATGATATAGGTATCACGTAACGGCACGCATTAAACTTTATAGATAAACACATTAAACTTTATAGATTTTTTGTTGCTTCGGCTTGCGGAAATTATCAGAATATATATTTTTCGTAACCCTCTTTATAATTATTCCGTTCAAAATAATAAAAATTAGCTACGCTCGAGAATGTCCAAGAGACGTTTTTTTTACAATTTTGTAGCCCTCCCCCTTCTTTACGTTTCACTCAAATTGTTAGATTAGAGACATCTACACGTTTAAGCATATAACTACCTCATCTTATCTTAATATGACGCGCGCGAAAATTTTTGATGATCAATTTTTTTAATAATCTGATCCTTTATCCTTGTCAGGCGATCATATATTGGTATAAGTACTTAATAGAGTACAAGGTATCCCTATGTATATTATTCTGCCGCGCTCAAGTATATCCCGGAATCCCATCTTCGGTTTCTCTACTATATTAATTGAACCTTTTCTACAGAATTAGATTTCTTTAATCGAATAGATTGTCACAAATCTTCAGAAGCATAAATCATCAATTAAAACAAAAATGTCATTATTATCAGTTCAAGAGGAAGTTACTACCATAACTTTGTGTGTATCTTTCTTTGTACACTGTAATTTTCAAACAAATTTTCTCCTCTATTCAAAATGTACATAATTTTTTCACCAATGATTAGCTTAGTAACCATTTAAAAAAATATTGGAATAGGAATTTTATTATTTTAATAATACATTTGAGAGAAAATAAATAAATAGTATATTGATAGAGATAGAAAGTCACTGTCAAAATATATATTTGAATATTATTTAAACTAAATAATTAAGATAAAAGTTAATTTTCAGTTCAATCGAGTTTGAAAAATAAAAAAAAGATTAAATTGTTATACATATTTGGAGGTCATCAATTAAAGGAATGATTTATATATAAATTCGTTGATATTAGGACAATAGTTGTTTATGTATTTGTTCAATTTATTATTTACACGCTCACAATATGAAAAGTTTAACAAGTTCAATGTTATTTGAATATTAATGACTAGAAAATTCATAATTCATAGCAACTTGTTGATGCTATGAATTCTGAGTTTTCTAGTAACTCAAGTAAGTATAACATACTCGATTATGATTAATAAAATAAGCACTGTCGTGATATTTACGCAATCAAATATTTAACTTATTTTTTAGTGGATATTTTACAAATATTTCATCATCTGATTGTTAGAGTTATCAGTCACGATCTTAGATCGAAAGTCGATGTCGATCTTTTCGATCGACATCGACTTTCATGATAATATTTCTTAGTTAATATTTAAATGATATAAAGATAATTAACAGTGGGACTATTGAAACAATAATAAGTACATAGATATATGTTACAATTTCAAAACCGTACATTGGATTAACTAGACTACGAATAACATAGTGTACGTAAACCAATAGCATTTTGCTTTGAACGGATTTTAATATAGCTATAGTGATTAAGATATTTTCAATAAAAATATTATCTTATCAAATTCTAATTCTCGAATGTCCTAGAATTTATAACTATATAATTAAATTCAATATTTATACATTAATATTTTTATACATAGTATAAATTATATTAGTAATACAAGTATAATATATTTCTAGGAAATAAATGGAAAAACTTGTTTCAATGCTTATTTCTATAAATATTAGCAATATACACTAAATATATGTTAATATTATTTTTATTTATTAAATAATATTTATTATATAATATATATATATATATATATATATATATATATATATATATATATATATATATATATATATATATATATATATATATATATATATATATATACATATATATATATATATATATATATATATATATATATATATATATATATATATATATATATATATATATATATAATTATTATTTATTAAATATTAAAAATGTATATAAAATATCTGCAATCATTTCAGAATTTGTATAAAATATTTAAAACAATTTTAGAAGTAACTTTAACAAGAAAGTAATGTTACATTTCATAAAATAACTATAAAAATATTTTTAATAAATTATAAAGTTTAAATATTTACTTACCAATTGCCTTCAGATATTCATCGAAGTTTTCCGATGATTTAAGCTTATATCTTTTACCCAGATATTTGTCTATTTCCAACGCCATTTTCAACGCACTATTCACGTCAGTGGTTCAAGGCGAGTTGTCGCAGTTTAAATACTTGTTTCCTTTAACGCGTAATAACATAGTTTCTTGCTTGGTTTTGTTTCTAAAAATATATGTAAATAATTGTATTCTTTTTTAATTGGTCACACGCTTACCTATATATTTTACGTCACTCCGTTCGACACTTTCTGTTTATTTAGAGACAAAACCTAAATTCTTATTTATTAAATTAAATTTTTAAATAATTTAATTTGTTAAAATATACTGCTTACTGATATCATTTTTTTTATGGAAAAGACAAGGCAAACGAGCGCTCGAGTCACAGGTGCGTTGTCGGCCTTAAAGGTGGAGGTACCAAGAACTATCGACAGCGACATTGATGATGTGCCCGTGAGAAAACGGGCGATCCACTTGCATCAATTCTCGGGAAGCCCGTAAGATGGAAGTTTCGCAAGGCGCGCTTCCAAAGCGACTACACTAACTGAGTAAGAGTGTCGAAATAGGCGCGTAAGCACCGGTGTTAACTCAGGAGCACATGAGCGGAGCACTAAAGGGAAAATGCTATCTGGCCCATTCGACTGGTAGATGTCCAAGGAAGACAGAGCTCACCTAACAGCTTTTGGATTGAATAAACCGTCAGGCGTTGAGTTTTGACACCGCGAGATGGTCGGCGACGTTGTTCTTTGGTCATCCATACACGAATTCGAGGCAAAGAGAGCGCCCAGGAGATCGATTTCTCTTTCGCCGTATGGACCATGATGTCATTTTCTATGCGTAGCGGTGGAAGCGAAGGATGGCTGGCTGTAGCCAAAACTGACACGTTTGGGACGGATACCTCTGAAGCATAACGCTAGGCTCCTAAAGACAAAGGATTTGAACAAATAAATAGCATTCTCTCTTGCCAAACGATAGATCTAGCGAATTGTCTTTGGGTAGCGGAAATTTGTAAAAATCTTCCTACAGAGATGCTAACAACGTAAATAAGTTGTTACAAGCGTATAAGAATATCGACGTAGCTTGGTGAGAACGAATGGCTTAGTTGGTCAGAGCGCTTGGACGGTATCCAAGAGGCGCGGGTCTATATCCTGCTTCGTTCAAATTTATACGTTTTTAATTTTTCTATTTTACCTAATCTTACTCAGGTGTTATTTTTATGTATCATTTGATTGTGAAAAAATATAGATAATGAGATTATGAAGTAATTATCAATAAATTGATAACTGATACTTAAAAGATAATTATTATATGGTACAACTACCAGACAATACTTCTGTAAATTTTAGTGTTTCTTTTCCTTTATATTTTTCTTAAGTGATGGTAATTATATTTAAATTATATTTTAAGGCAAAGCGCGGCGTTGAATTCCGCCACTCAACGCGCAACGCCTCAATTACGGCGGAAAGTGGGGAACGAAAGTGGAACGGAGTGTCTTAACACTAGGTTGCCGGGTTCCCTCGGCCTACTCTGCCTCGTGCGGTATCCCGCACGAGGCAGCGTAAAGCTAAGAAAGAAAAAAAGAAAATTATATTTAAATTGTTTAAATTTTTACTCATGGTCATCACGCTAATATTATCAATTTATACATAATTTTTAATATCATTACAACGTAATAATACTTAAACTGTTAAATAAGCTTGATCTCTTAAGCAATGTAAAATGTAATTTTGGAATACACAAGAAGATTAATACATTGTCATGAAATAATCTACAAAAAACTAATTACGCTAAAACAGAAACATTTATAGTAATAAATAAATACGTTAGAAAATCATGTTTCGATTTTTACTTCTCTCTGTCTCACTCTCTCAGCTTCACGATGTATCCCGTGCAAGGCAGAGCGAACTTGGAAACTTAGTGTTAAGACATCCGTCCCACTTCCGTTTCCCACTTTCCAATTTTACGGCGTGTTGAGTGGCCGAATTCAACGCCGCGCTTTTTCTTACGACCAGAGCGAAGAAATGAAAAATATATATATTTAATTTGAAAATTTCATTTTCTCGAGTGGGTATCGGACCCCCTGTCGTTTACAGTCACACGTTTGTGCAGCTGCGCCACGACAGGCCTCAATTTTTACTACCTCTAATTTATCGTCTTTTAATCTTTAAAAGATATTTAAATAGATCCTTACTTTTTTCATCAAACTTGGTACATTTTTAATGGCTGTTAAAACAACTTATGGTTATGTAACTAAGTGAGGAAATTGAAATATCTTAAAAATAGGTTCTTTTATACCTATATGCATATAATGTAATTATTTTGCAGAGTCATAATGACTCTATCAAAATAATCAGATTAGGTATTATCATTTTGTAGTCAAGAAAGTTGCTAAGCTGGACAAATTATATAGAGTCAACTTTAACAAAAGTGAGTTTAAACTTCTTTTGTGTAAATTTATGTGGTTTATTCTTATAAAAAAATAACACAAATCATAGTTACCTTATTAATCAGAGCATATAGGCGAGTGTAATAATCGAATACCACTTCTAGCGATGTTTTCAGTTTTTACAATTTATTATAAAGATACACATCGCTTAATTTTCTGAAATATCTATGAGTTTTCTATAAATTTAAGGATTATATTTATTACTTAATTTCAAAGATTCAGCTAAAAAAATCTGTCAAATATGTCAAATTCAAATAGGTAGGTAAAAACTATAATTATAATTATCGGTTTATAATATTAAATTATGTATTGTCCTATATTTTTAGTTGCAAAATTATTATTACATGATTTGAATTGTAGAAAATAAATAATATGACGATCCTCACAAAGACAAAAAATGCAAGTTTTTATTTATGGAGTCCCTTATTACTTTTGCTAATAGTATAAAAAAAGTGTTTATATATACATCACAATGTTATTTACGAGTAGTATACAATTTTAAATATATAACTTTTTAAAAAGTAAATGTTGTGTCTCAAACAATGACATTTCTCATTAGGTTGATATATTCTTTACTGTTATATTGATATATGCAAATTATTTGAAATTTTAGATTAAAATCTAAGAAATATTAAATAATTACCTACTTATTGGGTCCGACATGTAAAACCGACAAATAATTGTGAAAAATGACTTGTTCATATTGACTTTCTTGTATATTTACCTAGTGAAGAAATAAATTATATGAAGGGGTAAATTAGAAAAAGGGCTTTAAAGGTTAATAAATCAAAAATTGAAAGAGTTATATATAAATTTAAATCAAAGATTGAAAAAGTCGATCCCCTGTCGAGGAATTGAAATATTTAATATTGTCAATTTAAATATTTAATGTTTTATTTCTTCGATTCTGGTAATAAGGGTACGGCGTTGAGTTCCGTCAATGCCTCAAATTCGGCGGAAAGTGGGGAACAGAAGTGAAACTGAGTGACTTAACGTTAGGTTCCCGGGTTCCTCTGCCTACCCTGCCTCGTGTGGGATACAGCGTGAAGCTAAAAAATTGAAAGTTATAATATGTGAGCATTTTCTCTATCTATATTATAAAATAAAGCTCAACAAAAAAAAAAATATTGTTTTTGTATGTCTAACTATTATTTATTTTAAAGTTATTACGAATTCCCATGCCTAGTAATTTAAAAAGCGTACCTATTCATTATTACGAAATAATAATAAGCTGGTGAATACATGTTTTTTTTTTTGTAAGAATATATTATAATAATTAGACTATTACACTATGATAAGTTTTAATTTGAATTTAAAACAATATCTTTATAAATGTAAAACGAAGTTACTTGAATTTTTTTGTACCATTTCTCACATTACTTTTTAAATATGTCTAATTATGTTAAGACGTGACAGTTAATATCACATTGAAATAAAGTTCCTCTTTAGATATATAATTCGTGCAGAAACCATCGATAGCAACTTTGATAGTGTGCTCAATAAAAGATGGTGGACCCATTGCCAAAGAAATTCAAGGTGACGGCGTTGGCTGGAAAGACGTTGGCTGTTGACTGTGACTGTTTTTGGGATTGTGAGGGGATAATCTTGATTGATTATTAAGAAAAGGAATATAACCGGAGAATACTATGCAACGATATGAGAAAAATTAAAGGATACCAAAGGCGGCGAGGAAAATTGACAAACGGTGTGTTGCTCTTGCGAGACAATGCGCCGGTTCACAAGAGCAGAATTGCAATAGCGGCTCTGCACACGCATGGGCTCGAATCCTTACTTCACCCATCCTAAAGTCCGGACCTAACCTCAAGTGACTTTTTTTATTCCCCAATTTAAAAAAAAACTTAAGAGGAAGGAAATATTGCGACCCATTTTGACGGAAAAAACAAAACATATTTTTATAGTGGTTTAAAAAAAATAATTCATATGTCTAATAAATGTGTTGAGCTTAAGGGTGATTATATTAAAAAGGAAAAATAGTCGTATTTTATTTAGATCACTTTCATTCCACGAACTTTTGGATCTTGTCAAACAAAGTGAAGGATTTTTAAAAAAATCCTTCACTTTGTTTGACAATTTTGACAACTTCAACAATTTCTTTAAATATACAATATATCAACATTTTTTTATGCAAAAATCAATTTAGTAAATATATATATGATAATTTATTTCAACGAGCGAAGCCGCAAGCCTTAAAACATTTAAAATTGAAATAAATTAAGAAAGACAGAAAACAGCAGAGTGTTTTACCATCAGATTGCCGCATGTTCTACTCATTACGAAAATGCGTGGCGATGACATTAAGAGATGAATAAATAAATGACCTTCCTCCGGTATCGTCGATACTGTGTTTTCGAAGGTCAACCGAGGTCTCCCCATCCCTCTCTTACCACTCACTTTTCCTTCATAAGTCTTATTTACCATTCTTTCTTCACTCATTCGCTCGACGTGCCCAAACCACCTGAGCACGTTCCTCTTCATTCTCACTGTGACATCCACGCTAGTACCTGCCATTCTGTGTATTTCTTTATTAGATATGCGATCAGATAAACTGACTCCGCATATCCGACGAAGAGATCGCATCTCTACAGCAATCATCTTTTTTACATTCCTATTCTGTAATACCCACGTTTCGCTGCCGTATAACAGTGTCTATACCAACACTGCATTGTGTACGGCCATACGCGCAGCTATGCTGACGTTTCGCCGTCTCAACAATGCAGCTAAGGCACCTTTAACTCTGTTACCGGCAGCAATACGCCTTTCCACATCCATTTTGTATCTACCGTCTTTCCTAAACATACTTCCCAGATATACTACCTCATTCACTTGTTCTAATATCTTATCATTTACACTGACCTTGCAAACTGTTTCACATTACTTTTAAAATATGTTTAATTATGTTAAGACGTTACAGTTAATATATCGAACAAACAGAGTTAGGTGCCAGAAGTAAATTTTATTAACGCATCGTTTTTTCCATACCTTAAAGAAAAGACCTTTATAAAAATCAATAGGTTGTCCGTCTGTGTGTTTGTTTGTCACGTTGTTGAAACTGTTTATCTTTAGATAACGGCAAGGTATGAAACTGAAATTAATATGAAAAATCCAAGTCTGCAGTAATTTGTGATATTGATTTTTTTCACATTTATTTCTTCACGTTATATCCCACACATGCTAGGGAAGGCCGAGGGAACTTGGGAACCTAGTGTTAAGATACTCTATTTCATTTTCGTTCTCTACTTACCGCCGAATTTGAGGCATCGCGGATTGAGTGGAGGAACTCAACGTCGCGTTTTGCTGTGTTACCAGAGCGAAAAAATGAAAACATTAAAAATTTAATTTGAAAATAACTTACTTACCCTGCGACGTGCGAAATCAGGGGTGAGGATGAAAAAAATATCTATGGATTCTACCTGTGGACATGCAATTATGAAATATCATATATATGTCGCAGCCAAGTGGTTAAAATAGCTGTTCAGATGCACAGCTAGCCCTTTCATTAAATGCCGCCATTCAATCGCACATCTAGCTTTACAGTTGAATCTTTAGTGCACTCAAATCGTTCAACAAAGCAGCTAATCGAAAAGCCGCCACAATATTGAACTAATATTTTATTTCGCCACTGCGGCGCTAGTTGTGATTTGTTTACAATTTGGCGTCAACAACAAGGAATTTTTCAACACTTGAGTTGTTTTGTCGTAAATGAAAATTATAAAACGTTAGTTCCCGGTATTTTCGAAGTCCCGAAGTTTGATGTAGATGGAGGTGCCGAAGTGTGATTCAAGTGAGATCAAATTTAAACGATACTTTTATAATATTTTTCATATTATGAAAAACGACTAGGTGTCCATGAATAACAAACAATTAATATAGAACTTCTGTGTCTAATTAGACACAGAAGTTCTATATTAATTGTTTGTTATTCAAAGTACGATGTAATGACCACCGGCAACAAATAATATTTTATATTTAAAAGAAATAGTCCAGAAGATCGAACAATACTAACCTAACCTAACCCACCTGCAATAATAAGCAAAATGTCCCAAGAAAAGGTATAGTGACCTGACCCATTGTCTCTGAAGATTTTAATATTCGAGGTCAAGTTGATCTTATTGACTTTCAGTCTTGTCCCGATAGTTAGTAGTTTGTTGCCATTGTGTTCGTTATTTGTTAAGTGCAATTATTATTTGCAATAAATGATTATAATAATTGATTTTATGTTTATTTTTTAATATAATACACAATTATTTATTTTATTGAACGTTGTCTTCAGCCACCCGGCTAATTAACGTTTAGACATTTGATTGAATGGCGTTACTCAATGAAAGGGCTAGCTGTGCAACTGAACAGCTATTTTAACCACTTGGCTGCGACATATACATATCTACTGTTTGTTTTCAGTTATGCCATATTTCCTGCGGCAATCTGATGTTAAAACACTCTGCCGTTCTGTCTTTCTTAATTTATTTCAATTTTAAATGTTTTAAGGCTTGCGGCTTCGCTCGGTTGAAATAAATAATCATATATATATATATATATATATATATATATATATATATATATATATATATATATATATATATATATATATATATATATATATATATATTATATATATATATATATATATATATATATATATATATATATATATATATATATATATATATATATATATATATATATATAAGAAATATATTAAAATATTTAAAATTGAAATAAATTAAGAAAGACAGATCGGCAGAGTGTTTTAACATCAGATTGCCGCATGTTCTACTCATTGCGAAAATGCGTGGCAATGATATTAAGAGATGAAAAAATAAATAACAGCTAAGTTTTACCTTACATATAATAATTATAAACTGCGAGTCATTTACATAACATTCATTTTATAGGCATTATAAATTTATAATAGCCTATAAACAAGAGCAGCTGGTCACGGAGTCATGCCTAACGGTTGATCGCAATATGCGTAGGTTACTTTAAATACTTTACTCTGTATATTATTTTGTTTATGTTCTTATTTTAGATTTAAGTTATGGAATGTATTTTTTTCGTATCTATTGGAGAATGGACTTAATTAAGTTTTATAAACTTAATATAAAACATATAAACACGAAGTCGTGAAACACTACATACAAAATGAATTCTGCGATCGTATTCGGTTTTAAAATAGTATAGCGATAAGTTCCGCTTCACAGTGTAATATTTTTCTTTTATATTATACGTTATCAGGTTGAGGTGGGCAAGATAAAAATTATTCTTCTCGTGGACGTCCCACGTAATAACTTAAGAAAAGTGAGAGTCACGGTTCAATACCAACCTCACGATTGATTTGACTTGTAAGAGTTGACAAACATAATTGTACACTCATTTTGAATAACATAAACAAAATAAATGCATTTGATGGTTTTCTTTTTCTATAAATTGTTTATTAAGGTATATAGGTACTTAATTAAAAATAAAGAAATATGGCATAACTGAGAACAAACAGTAGATATGTATATATGATATTTCATAATTGCATGTCCACAGGTAGAATCCATAGATGTTTTTTTCATCCTCACCCCTGATTTCGCACGTCGCAGGGTAAGTAAGTTATTTTCAAATTAAATTTTTAATGTTTTCATTTTTTCGCTCTGGTAACACAGCAAAACGCGACGTTGAGTTCCTCCACTCAATCCGCGATGCCTCAAATTCGGCGGTAAGTAGAGAACGAAAATGAAATAGAGTATCTTAACACTAGGTTCCCAAGTTCCCTCGGCCTTCCCTAGCATGTGTGGGATATAACGTGAAGAAATAAATGTGAAAAAATCAATATCACAAATTACTGCAGACTTGGATTTTTCATATTAATTTCAGTTTCATACCTTGCCGTCCGTGTGTGTTATCTTAAGATAAACAGTTTCAACAACCTGACAAACAAACAGAAGGACAGCCTATTGATTTTTATAAAGGTCTTTCCTTTAAGGTATGGAAAAAACGATGCGTTAATAAAATTTACTTCTGGCACCTAACTCTGTTTGTTCGATATATTAACTGTAACGTCTTAATATAATTAAACATATTTTTTAAAATATGAAGAAATTAACATATTTTAAAAGTAATGTGAAACAGTTTGCAAGGTCAGTGTAAATGATAAGATATTAGAACAAGTGAATGAGGTAGTATATCTGGGAAGTATGTTTAGGAAAGACGGTACGAAATGGATGTGGAAAGGCGTATTTCTGCCGGTAACAGATAGCCGGTAGCGGTGCCTTAGCTGCATTATTGAGACGGCGAAACGTCAGCATAGCTGCGCGTTTGGCCGTACACAATGCAGTGTTGGTATAGACACTGTTATACGGCAGCGGAACGTGGGTATTACAGAATAGGAATGTAAAAAAGATGATTGCTGTAGAGATGCGATCTCTTCGTCGGATATGCGGAGTCAGTTTATCTGATCGCATATCTAATAAAGAAATACACAGAATGGCAGGTACTAGCGTGGATGTCACAGTGAGAATGAAGAGGAACGTGCTCAGGTGGTTTGGGCACGTCGAGCGAATGAGTGAAGAAAGAATGGTAAATAAGACTTATGAAGGAAAAGTGAGTGGTAAGAGAGGGATGGGGAGACCTCGGTTGACCTTCGAAAACACAGTATCGACGATACTGGAGGAAGGTCACGTAAAAAGCATGAGGACCCCCCGGAGGGCATGTATGAAGAAGTTGGTGATAGTGGACGAGGCGAAAGAGGTATGCCGAGACCGTAGCGTTTGGCGCTCCGTTCTCTCTGCCTACCCCGCTAGGGATATAGGGTGAAGCTAAGTAAGTAAGTAAAAGTAATGTGAGACAAAAAAAATCAAGTAACTTTGTTTAATATATATAAAGATATTGTTTGAAATTCAAATTAAAACTTATCATAGCGTAATAGCGTAATTGTTACAATATTTTCTCACAGAACAAAAATTAAACAGTTATCTACCAACTTATTTGGTATTAATGAATAGGTATGCTTTTTAAATTACTGGGCATGGGAACTAGTAATAACTTGAATATAAATAATAATTCGTACTACTAAATTCACAAGATAGTAGACAAATTATTTTTTGCTTGAGCTTTATTTAAAATTCAATTAGTATAGTAACATCGCGTTAGATATGTAGATTTATAATTATATAGAGAAAATGCTCACATATTATAATTCTTTCAAATCAATCTTTGATTGTTACTCTTTAAAGCCCTTTTGCTAATTTACATCTTCATATTATTTATCTCTTCACGAGGTAAATGATACACGAGAGGCAATATGTACAAGTAATTTTTCACAATTATTTGTCGGCCTTACATGTATAATAAGTAGGTAAGTATTTAGGATTTCTTAGATTTTAATCTAAAATGATTTGTGTTGGCCAAACATTTGTTTGACTCAACCTAACGTGATTCCACTCTAACATAGCGGGATATAATGCACCGATACCGTGGAAGAGATATAGCTTCCAAAGGGAACAAAACTGAAGAGTTCTGACTAGTTTTGGTTCTTAGCCCTGAAACTTCTCGCTGCAACTTACTTTAAATGCCATTTTTTAAGTAGTAACTTTAAATGCCAAATTGGCATAAGGCAATTTGGTGTTTAAAGTAACTATAGGCTCAGCTGAACTGGTTACTACTAGTTGAAAATCGTGCAAAATGGAATAGTTTGAATAGCAAAGGAGACACAGGCAACAAACGCCGATATCAATGCGAGGAAAGAGAAATATGAATCTTATATATAATATACTAAGTTTAGTAGCGCCATTTTGTTCAAAATATAATGTTTGTGAATGGTAAATAACAATTATTTAAGTAAGCGTCATTACAGAAAGTGAATTCTACGTTTAATTATCGACCATCAATTATTAAAGAACTTGTTGTTTTGGTTCCGTGATCGACATGAATGTGGTTAACCTTTACCCTACATAGTGTTCAATTACAAGTATTATATTAAATTACAGTCAAGCTAGAACATAACTATAATAAAAATCTTGTTTGTCTTAAGATGTACCTAATTACTAGTACCTACCAACATTGTTTTTGTTTCATATTGTGGAGACTACCAAATTGGTATTATTATTGTGCTCTACGAAAAACAATACAGTAATAAAAATATATATGTAATACATTGATTAGATACCACAACCACTGAATTTATTTACTTTCAATTGTACTCCGATAGAGTAATATATTTATGATGCTAATATTATATAAAGAATTTAGCTGATAAATCCATAAATCCAGAATTATTAAAATACACTACAGGCTGCTCCATTAGGACATTTTCACATACATATAAAATAAACTGAAACTGACCATGGTTTCATTACTAGCTAACTTAAATACCGATGTATAAACTGGCTTAACAAATCGCGAAAGTACTCCCTCCACTGCGTGGCCACACAACATCTTATGTCAGGGATTCTTACCATTTTGTTAGCGGACTGAAAGACCTTAAGTTAGCTAGCAATGAAACTTTGGTCAGTTTCAGTTTTGATGTCCAGTCGCTGATCATCAGTATATCTATTAAAGACTGCATCAGGATTGTCAAGCGGAAGCTAGAGGAGAATAAAAAACCTATAGTATATCTTGAACATTAAGAACACTGTCTTACATCTGGATATCTAGTGCTCAATGAAGATTTCTATTTACAAATAGATGGCATTGTTATGGGTTCGCCTGTGTCCCAGGTAATAGCAGATATATACATGGAGGACTTCGAGGAGGTAGCTCTTAGCGCTGTACCATATCTACCTAGGATATATAAGCAGTACGTAGATGTCAATTTCACAATTCTACCTACGGACAGTGTTTATATATTCTTAAAGCACCTTAATTCTATTAATAATAATATTCAGCTTACAATGGAATTACAGGCAAATAATTCTTTAGCTTTTCTTGATGTTTTAGTCATTAAGAATTCTAATGCATAATAGGCCACACGGTATATAGTAAACCCACGCACACCAATAGATATATCAATGGTGAATCTCATCACCACCCTACACAGTTATCTTCGTTGGCAAATCTTTGTTACAGAGAGTCCACACCTATCGGAACAAGCAGCCAGTTCCCTGCCAGCGTTGTCAGAAGACCAACAAGCCACCGTCAGTTAAGAGGCAACCGGCACTTTTACCATATGTGAAGAGTGTTACGGACGGACGGTTGGAAACTTTCGACCACCTGGGATCTACTGTTAAAAAAATTAAAGTCTCAAGCACACCACGCTAGAGGACCAGATACAGTTAGCTCATTCTGCAAGAATCCAGGCCAGTACGCGAGGCAATTAAGGAATCTTTGGCGGTAGTTTGATATATTAATTATATCAAATGACAGACAAATGCCACCTCTACCAGTCTACTCGTGACCACGGACTACTATAAAGTGTTCGAAACGCCGGGTTTTCAAAAATGCTTACCAATCAATATACGCCATTAATCCGTTTAAAACTGTTTCATTTAAAATGTGTAACAATCGCGAAAATCAAAGACATTATTATTTTTTGTAGTTTATTTTTTATGTCCAAGAGATATATTATTATCAATTTAATAATACTTTATTATTAATAAGACATTATATTATTTACTTACTTAGCTTCACGCTATATCCCTAGCGGGGTAGGCAGAGAGAACGGAGCGCCAAACGCTACGGTCTCGGCATACCTCTTTCGCCTCGTCCACTGTCATCAACCTCTTCATACATGCCCTCCGGCCGGTCCTCATGCTTTTTACGTGACCTTTCTCCAGTATCGTCGATACTGTGTTTTTGAAGGTCAACCGAGGTCTCCCCCTCCCTCTCTTATCACTCACTTTTCCTTCATAAATCTTTTTTACCATTCTTTCTTCACTCATTCGCTCGACGTGCCCAAACCACCTGAGCACGTTCTTCTTCATTCTCACTGTGACATCCATGCTAGTACCTGCCATTCTGTGTATTTCTTCATTGGATATGCGATCAGATAAACTGACTCCGCATATCCGACGAAGAGATCGCATCTCTACAGCAATTATCTTTCTTACATTCTTCTTCTGTAATACCCACGTTTCGCTGCCGTATAACAGTGCATTGTGTACGGCCAAACGCGCAGCTATGCTGACGTTTCGCCGTCTCAATAATGCAGCTAAGGCACCGTTAACTCTGTTACCGGCAGAAATACGCCTTTCCACATCCATTTCGTATCTTCCGTCTCTGCTAAACATACTTCTCAGATAGACATTATATTGATAATTGTAAATAAATTAATACATTTACTTTATATATAGTATAGATTTACCATCTAAAAACTAGTTGAATTGGTTATTAAAATTAATAAACAAATAATGTTGTGTTAAAACAGTGTTCATGATTTATATTCAAATCAAAAATCATATTTTTATTGTTTATAATAAACCACTACTAAAAAGATATTAATATATTATTCGTATAACAAATTACGAAATATGTGAAAGAATAAAGTTATCGTGTTTATTATTAAACTATAAATTCCGTAAAACTTCATAAATGATTACTATTACGTTACTGATATAGGAAATATACAGCAAATTGTACACACGATTGTTTGCTATTATTTAATGGAAGTCTTTGTTCAATGATTAATGTATATGGATCGAATTATTAATGAAAGTGTAACTCTGAATCAATAAACAGACTTCCGGAAGGATCAGCACAAGTTAGCAATATTCTGTATTTTTATAATTTTCTTAGCTCCACAGCAGGAGCAGACCCAACAACCAACCTCAAATCATTATATATATTAACGTGCTATTGTCTTGGCAGGGTGATGGCGGACACTTTTCTCTTGAAGTCAAGAATCTTGAACTTCAATTTATCGAACCTAAGATTTTTTTTAGATGAGACAAAATTAACCAGATTAATCGCGTATTTGGATTTAACTAGATTAATCCCGACGTTTCGAACTAAGTCCGTGGTCTCGGGAGGTGGCATCAGTCTGTCAGTTGAATATAATAATATCTGTGATTTTCGTGATTGTTACACATTTTAAATGAAACACTTTTAACCGGATTAATCGCACATATTGAGTGGTAAACATTTTTGGAGACCCGACGTTTCGAACACTTTACAGTAGTTCGTGGTCACGTGTAGAGTGAGGTGGTATTTGTCTGTCATTTGATATAATTTTTATATCAAACTACTTACTGCTATTTACATAAAATGCGTGGTACTTTTTTGAAATATCTATATAACAATATTACTTTAAAACTTAATTATTAATTAGAGAAATGATAATTGATACTTTATTATAATTATAAAAAAATATAATTGTTTAAATTGATTAAAATTAAGTAACAAATTGTAAATATTTTGAATATAACAAACAATTTGTAAGTAAGATATTTTAATTTTTTTATTATTTTTTAGCTTATTATGTACGTCCAAGCGATATATTATTTTCAATTTAATTATACTTGATTATTAATAAGATATAACACTGTCAATCGTAAAAATATTAATTAATTTACTTTATATATAGTTTAAATTTGCCACCTAAAAAGCAGTTGAATTGATAACAATTATAAATATAAATAATGTTGTGTTAAAAGATATAACAGTGTTCACAATTTATATTCGTATAAAAATAGTATTTTTATTATTTATATTCAAACCACTACTAGAAAAATATTAATATACTTATTGTTCGTATAACAAATTACGAGATATATGAGAGAATAACGTTAATGTGTTTTTTATTAAACTATAAATTCCATAAAGCTTTATAAATTATTACTATTATGTTACTGATGGAAGTATATAGTAAATATGTACACACGATTGTTTGCTATCATTTAATGGAAGTCTTCATTCAATGATTAATGTATATGGATTGGATGGATTAAGTGGGAAGGCTCTTTGTGATTTTCTTTATTCATACTTCCTGTATTTTCAAAATACGGCATTAGATCCACAGCGGTAACAAACCGAACCACCAACCTCAAATCATTATAGATATAGTGCTTGAGTTCATTGACAGTTCGTGGTTCTTTACTGTCTTGTCAGGCTGACGGTGGACACTTTTTATGATGTCAAGATTCTTGAACTTCGTCTTATGGATCCGAAGTTTTTTTTAAGTGAATCAAAATTAACCATATTACTAGCGTATGCCACCTCCCGAGACCACGGTCTACTGCAAATAGTTTAAAAATCAATATAATTTTTGTACATTCGTTTGGAAACCCGATGTTTCGAATTATTTACAGTAGTCCGTGGTCTCGGGAGGAGTTTGATATAAAAATTATGTCAACTGAGGAGCACTTGATATAATTTTTATATCAAACTACAGCCAACGATTTTTTGAGTGCCTCGCGTACTGCTCTTGATTCTTGCAGAATGAGCTTCCTTTTTTTTATGGAAAAAACAAGACAAACGAGCGTACGGGTCACATGATGTTGAGTGATCACCGTCGCCCACGGCCCCGTATAACACCAGGGGAGCTGCAGGGGCGGTCTTTGAGGTAGAGGTAGACGTGCTTTTTGAAGGAACCCATGTCAATACTGGAAATACTGCCGCTGGTAGGCACAATTGTGTGGCGCGTGGAAGAAAAATCCTACGAAACCACACAGTGCCACGTGTCCAGATGGTGTGGATGGTACTTTAGTTTGTGATGTACTGTGCGGTTGGTAATTTCGGCGGCAGGTACCAAGTCAAACAGTTCTCCAGAAGACTACCCGTGATAAGTGCGGTAGATAACGCACAGGGAGGATACGTCTCTACACAAAGCACTTTGCAGTAGTCCATAGTCACGGGTAGACTGAGATAACATCTGTCTGTCTTTAAATATAATTATTATATCAAACGATTTCTTAAATGCCTCGCGTACTTCCAAGGATTCATGCAGAATGAGCTTACTGTATGTGTTCCTCTTTGGCTCATTCTGCAAGAATTCTGGGCAGTATGCGAGGCAATTAGGAAACCGTTGGCGGTAGTTTGATATAATAATTATATCAAATGACAGACGGATGACACCTTAATCTACCCGTGACCACGGACTACTGCAAAGTCTTCGAAACGTCGGGTTTCCAAAAATGTTTACCAATCAATATACGTGATTAATCCGCTCAAAATTGTTTCATTTAAAATGTGTAACAGTCGCAAAAGACACAGACATTATTACTATATCTTGCCCTCTGGTGTGGTGAGTTGGAGACTTATATTTTTTAAGAGTGGGTCTCAGGTGGTACAAAGTTTCCAATCGTCTTCTGTATTATGAAAGAAATTAGGAATATTTTGTATTTCAATAGTTTCGCGTCATATATTAGGGATATGTTTGTTCTTCCTAGCAAGGAAATAGGGTATATCAAACCTGATGCTGTGGTTGGATCTATTCGCTACTGACGTTGATGCAAGATTTTTTTTCTAGCTGCTTTGCAGCATTTGTATAATTCTCATGTTGTCAGGTATAAGTTAGTCTTTTTTTTCCGACAACCATGGAAGGGTTATGTTTTTATATAGTATTCTTAATTGTCTCATATCTGAAGAACCACTGAACGGATTTACGAGTACATAATTGTGATTCGTCTTATTCGATCTTTTCTGATTCGTCGTCAACGTTACAAAATATTAAGCATTGCGCTCGGCGATGCCATTGATTCTAGTTTTTTTTTTCCTTAAATACTAGATATAAATGTCCTATCTGTTAATCCTAATTAACTATAGGTTTTTTTAGTAGTGCTAAGAAATCGGGTTTTTTATATATTTATCGTTATTTTTTCCATTTTTTAAATACACACTTTTAGCATTACAGTGCCCAATATAAAATTTTGCTGCTGTTTCGGGGGCTTGTCAAGCCCCTATTAAGTTTTCTTTTCAGTACTATGCTTAAATTTTGAGTCAAAGATGTAAGTAGCCTTAGGTTTACCTGGACGACTTAAATTTCTTAAATTCTTTGTGGCCTTTCATTTAAAGTTCGTTCTTTTATTTTATTCTTCATATTTATCATTTCACATACTAAATTAACGTTTTTTTGCTCCGAGTTATTTTCCATTCCAAATTCACCGTTTCAAGATTTAAATTCATACAATTCCACTTCAAGTTCGTACTTTTTCAAATGAATTCGTTCGTCTTTAAAAAAAGTTTTTTTTTAATTTTATCAGCATATTATGGGTTTAGACACAATATTGTTATTAACATTATTAAAATATCTAAAATAAATCAAGGCATGTTTTTAATAACTTCACGCTGTAACCTGTAACATAGAAGTTAAACAGTGTTAACTGTCAAGATTCTCCGGCTTCCCTCTAAATTTTCGAGGTGTTGCGTATTTAGTGGCGTAATTTAACGCCGCGTAATACCTAGATAATCAGCAAATATATATAAACATTAGAAATATCGGCCTCCCCAATGGAAGTGGACCCCATCATCATTGCGTTAACAGTCAAATGGTTATGTCACTGTGCCATTGGACCATCACAACAAAAAATTATAGGTCATTAAATAGATACGTTTTGTGTAAGTTATTTAAGGCATTATTAATTATTTAAAGCAGTGTATAGACACCATTTTTTACTGTTTTATGTGGTATAGATATAAATGTTCCTGAAAAAGACTTTGAACCTATTGTGTCTCATAAAGACATCATAAGTACTCGTTCATACGAGTAAAAACTATTTAATGCACAACATAAATGCATCAGTTCGTTCTTTGTACTGGTTGTTGGTAGGTGTGTGTTAGAACTAGCTAAATAATTTATAATTTGTTAATAAATAAAGATTGAATTTTAAAATGAATAGAATGTTATCAGATAGTATACAGTACTATTTTCGTGAATTATCTTCGCGAGTGGTTGCCGAATCGGGTATAGCTAGTGATAGTTATCATGTGGGAAAAAATCTGTATAAGAGTTTTACGGATGCTCCAGATATTATATTGCAGGTATAGTAAAAAATATTTAAAAAAAAAATACCATGTGAAAAAAAAGCCTTTCATGGGGCATGGCCCACGTGTGTCTGTGAATGCGCCAGGTTGTAGATTCAATCCCAACTCCAGTAAATGAAATAATTTGATTTCTTTATTCTGGTAAAAAGGCAAAGCGCGGCGTTGAGTTCCGCCACTCCCCACAAAATACCTCAAGTTTGGCAGGAAGTTAACATGGGAAATTCTCTCTGTCTCTCCTGCTTTGTTCTCCACAAAAAATTTCATTATGATATAAATTGTTATAATAATCTATCAAGTAATATAACAAACAGTTGAAATTAATAAAATAGATATATTTATGAAGAATTATAAATATATGCAAAAGAAATCCGTCCGTGAAAAGCGCTATAGTATGGCTTAATTTCATACTTCTCAATCACAAATGCATACTGAGGCCCAAGAAATGGCTCGATTGGCAACGCGAAATCGCTGAACGAATAAAGAGAGATCTACAAGTAGATAATTTTCAGCGCACAAGAAGAGATTAATCAAGTTTGAATTTGAATCAAGCGAGTGTTTGCGAGAATTGTGGAATATAAAAAAAAATGGTTGTTTCCTCATTTTGGGAAGACATTTTCGAAGAACGAGGATTTAACCTGGCATTTTTTATCATCATCGATCTACTCAATGACTCGAGACATTTTGGAAGCGCAATGATTTTACTATCTGGCGATTGCCATAAACTACTGCTAGTAATACGAAAATCCACATTCAGAATTCTGTAACTTTGTCTCATAGAAAGACTAACTTATCAATACAATTTTCGCGAACATAATTACTAACTCCAAAAATACTGAATTGTTGACTGAGTGAGCAATTTTCGCGGCTAAGGATCAAGGTTTAGATGATCTACGTAATGATAAACAACACAATTCTGAACTGTGAAACAAATGAAGATGAAGATGAGATGAGATCCTTAGACAATTTACGATGTACAATGTGCTGCCTAAACCGATAATAGATATATGAAAACAATTAGTGAGGTTGTTTGCCTTATAATTTCCAATCCAAAAGTCCACGAAAGCAGCTTTATCTGAAAGCCAATATAATCAGTATTGTGCGGTTGTGAAACATTTAAATTAGACATTATACTTACAATATTTATTTATGAAGACCATAAAATAATTCCTTATTCAAATTAATATTTATTTAAATATATAATTTCGTCACTTTTGTTATTTAATATGAATTATAAATGTCACTTTAATGTAGATAATAGTTATAATTTAATATAGATAATAATTGTCAAGGCCTGTCGTAGTGCAGCGGCACTAACGTGTGTGCTCCCACCCAATATTGAATATTTTCAAATTGAATATTAATTATTTTCACTTCTTCACTCTGGTTAAAGCAAAGCGCGGCGTTGAGTTCCACCATTCAACACGCAATGCCTCAAATTCGGCGGAAAGTGGGGAACGGAAGTGGAACGGAGTGTCTCAACACTAGGTTCCCGAGTTCCCTCTGCCTACCCTGCCTCGTGTGAGATACAGCGTGAAGCTAATTCTAGTTACTGTGTATGTTATGTGTTGTGCGATATGATTTGTAGGATTTTTATTTCTTTTGACTGTTTATCTTCTTGATTGTGCGTTTGTACGCGCTCGTCAGTAGGTATAGATATTGTCTTAAAAGTTATAATGTTTTTATAATGAGAAAGTAATTGAGATAAGTATATTTACTAATACTTACTTAATATTTTATAAATAGTCTGTCCTAAGTGTGGAATAACACTTTAAAACATAGTAAAAATATTAAAATAAATAGTATTCTCTCTTGCCAAACGATAATTCTTACGAGTTGTCTTTGGGTAGCGGAAATTTGTAAAAATCTCCCTACAGAGATGCTAACAACATAAATAAATTGTAACAAGCGTATAAGAATAGGTAACAATCTCAGTATTGGGCCTCAGCTTTTCGAACGACTGCCAGTATCGCGATCATCTGGAAAGCAAGGCCAAGTTGGCCTCGAAGAAACTGGGGGTCATCAGCAGAGCGAGACAGTATTTCACGCCAAAACACCGTCTGGCCCTGTATAGGGCCCAGGTTCGGCCTCATATGGAATACTGTTCTCACCTCTGGGCTGGTGCACCCCAGTATCAGCTTGAACCATTTGATCGCGTACAACGTAGAGCCGTTCGAATCGTTGGGGACCCAATGATCTGTAAGGGGCTTGACACTTTGGCTTTGCGTAGAGACGTATCTTCACTGTGCGTTCTCTACCGCATTTATCACGGGGAGTGTTCTGGAGAACTGTTTGACTTGGTACCTGCCGCCGAATTTTCTAACCGCACAGTCCGCCACAAGTTACTATACCATCCACAACATCTGGATACGTGGCACTCTACTACTGTGCGGTTTCGTAGGAATTTCCTTCCACGCACCATACATCTCTGGAACGGCCTGCCCGCGGCAGTATTTCCAGGTCGATACGACATGGGTACCTTCAAAAAGCGCGTCTACGTACACCTCAAAGGCCGGCAACGCACCTGTAGCTCCCCTGGTGTTACACGGGGCCGTGGGCGACGGTGATCACTTACCATCAGGTGACCCGTACGCTCGTTTGCCTTGCCTTTTCCATAAAAAAAAAAAAAGAATTACGACGGAGCTCGGTGAGAACGAATGGCTTAGTTGGTTATACGCTTTTGAAATTTAAGTTTAGTATTATAATTCTAGCTGGCGCACGAATGCTTCGTTGTCTGTCTTGATATATAAGATTAGTGATCAATATAATATAGGCTAAAGAAATGCAATAATCCAGCTAAATTATGAGAAATTAACTGTTTTGACTTTTTATATTTGAATATAGTATTATATTTCATTGTCGTTTCGTGCGTCTTTTCCTAATAAGAGATTACTAATTTGAAGTTTTTAATACTTTATTTCATTAATGATTACAATATAAATACTGTGGTTATACTATAGTTATATACGCTAAAATAAATAAATTAATAAAGGTTGTTTTAAATAACAAAATATATCTTATGTCAATCCTTGACTTTTTATCTATTAAATATAAATATGTTGTTTTATAGATAAGTTTGCATTAACCTTTGCGTCCAGAACCTTTTTCTTATCCACCCCTGCTGATTCCGTCAGGGTTAATGCTACTCTAACAACTCGCTCTCCAGGAGCTATTTACAAAATTGCTGCCACGGTCGAAAGCAATCCGCAAAACGAGCGCCAATTATTTCGCCCACTGAACAGACTATGCGTTAACTATGCGTAAGCATTTAAGTCCTTCAGTATTCCCAGTATCCTCACGCAGGGCAGGTGCTGGAACTACTTGAGGAAGAGGAGGAAGGAGGAGACTTCTTTTAAACCACGCGTAAAACGGATTTGATAATCATACTTGTTATTTACCCGTTTTGATATTTATAACAATATCATGACTATGTCCTTAGTACGAAATCTTAACAAAAATTGGTAATTCTAAAGATAACTATCAGAAAACAATAAAAACTGGCGCTGCAAAGTCTTTTTAAAAACTTTATTTATTTAAATTTACAAAGCCACCATCTTTATTTATTATTAATTATCTTTTTTAATAAAAATTTACAAGACAACAAGAGTTTGAAAACAAGTTGAAGACAAACAATTATTATAGTTTTTTAATTTATATTATTGAAAATAGTGTTACTAGCAAATATTTCTAATCCATAGTTTCTTTCCTGGATCTTCAAGTGCAGTGTCATCGTATGTGTCGGTTATGTCTTGTTAACTTTGCATGGCATTAAAAACTAAATAAGCATTCACTTTTCTTTAACTAATTAAATCATCACAAGAAGCCTTATAAAATTTAAACAAGTTACGACGTCGAATATATCCTTTCTTAAAAAGAGGCTTTCGTTAGGCTGGTTGTTTGTTTTATAATATTTTATTTACTTTAAATAAAAAAAAAAAAAGATAAACGGAATGGAACGGAATGCAATTTTTCAACGTTTGATTCCCAAATTCCCTCTGTCTACCCTGCGGGATACAGCGTAAAGCTGAAAAATTACCAATTAGATGTACATATGTAGATACTCTATATTAACTTATGTCTAAAGCAAAATTATTTTAGTTATAAGCTCAAAATACAAAATAATATAATAGGTACCAATTTCAACAGATAGACGGAGCTACAGATGAAAAGGAAACACTTAAGTCAACTTTTGAACGATCAATACGATGTGCCACAAGTTTAAAAAATATAGGTTTAAAATATCAAGATGTTATTGCTATTATAGGTTTAAATCATTTAGATTTGACTATACCATTGTATGCTGCTATATATACAGGTGTGATTGTAGCTGGGATTGATATAAATTTAGGAGTGGGTGAGTACTGTCTAATTGTTATTTATAAGTACTAATATCCTATTTCAATGAATATGTGACTGCAAACGATAGGTTGTGCGTTCGATCCCAACTCTGTTCCAGTTCCGCCATTCAACACGCAATGCCTCAAATTTGACGGAACATGGGGACCGGAAGTGGAACGGAGTGTCTTAACACTAGATTCCCAAGTTCCCTCTGCCTACCCTGCCATGTGCGGGATACAGCGTGAAGCTGAATGAGTGAGTGAAAGTATAACTCCTTTTGGCAAATTGTATTTGTAAACGCATGGTTGTGGGTTAATTTTCTCTTGTCGTCTTCTTGTATCTATTTTCTTGCTCTGGTTGTTTCCAAATTCGTAACTCAATGTGGATTGGAAAATAATAATCTTAATGCAAAAATATACTAAAATATAATGTGTATGTTACGTTTTATTATTTTAGGTGAACTCAGAGATACATTGAAATGTATTTCTCCTAAAATAGTATTTTGTCAAAACTCTAAAGTAGACACCCTTAGAGAAGCTTTGAAATTATTAAATATAGTCCCACAAATTATTACATTTGGAGAAAAGGAGGGCCATATGGCGTTTACACAATTTTTAGACGAATATTCTGATAGTGCAACAGTGGACACTTTTAAGTATGTTCCTTAATCCTTCCACCTGACAAGCCTAATTAGATAAGTGTAAAAAAAAACAAATTACCACTAAAAATAGGAGCCTTGTAGAAATTAATACATAAAAACAGCTTCTAATTTCTTTTTAAATATTTATTTTAAAAGAAATCAGATGCTGTTATTTTTCTATATAACATATATATATATATATATATATATATATATATATATATATATATATATATATATATATATATATATATATATATATATATATATATATATATATATATATATATATATATATATATATATATATATATATATATATATATATATATTATTTTTTATTTAATATTTTTTATTTTTTTTTCGAACCTCAAGTCCTTTTACAATAAACATATTTAATGTAACATTATTTTAACATGTTATACAAATGCGCAAAAAATACACATATACAAATGCATAAAAATACACATATACAAATGCACAAAAAAAATAGTTGTTGTTGATTAGTTTCGCTAAGATTTACAATCTGTTACATATTTCATCTAAAACCAGGAACAGTAAATGTAGAATTCTGAGAGAATACCTTCAATATAAAAAAAAAAACGAAAATACTAAATTTCTTGTCTGTACAATATCAAATGAGTAGACTTTTTCTTTGTTAGAGTTGGAAAACGTCTATTGATTAAAATAAGCTAGCTGATTTAATTATTTTGACATGAAGAGTGGAGTCGCACGATAAAAATGTAAAGTTCATTGAAAATAGATAATCTAAATTTAATTAACATTACATTTTTATCGTGCGACGATGAAATTTAAAATTGTATTTCAGACCAGCAGATTTCGACCCTAGTGAAGCTATTTTGTTGCTGGCAGCCACTAGCGGTTCTACAGGACTACCTAAGTTTGTTTCTTTATCACACGAAAATATAATGATTGGATTTCCTTATTTTTTGTAAGTGATAATATGTATTATAAAAAAATATATCAATCTTGACTGATTCCACCAGATAGGGTTCCAATTGCCCCTTCGTTTTTTATTGAAAATATGTATTTGTAAAAAGAACACGTAATTATTTTTACTCGGTAAGCACATAACAAAATGTCATTTCTTAGAAACTGTGCTTAACTTTTTATGCTTAATTAAGTTATATAACTGAATTAAAGTAAAAAAAAAACCTTTAATTGTTATATAATAAGAAAAAATCTACTAATGAATTGCTTAAATTGATATTAAAGGAAATAAACATTCCATTGAAATACATTTCTATTATTTTTTTTGTGTGTATATATATCACTAGAAATATAATAAATAATTGTATATTTACATACAATAATTTATTCGCGAGTTAATAAATAATTATAAACAATTTTACAAAAAAGGACAGTATATATAAGATTTGTTTCTTGTTTTAGATATGGCTGTTCTACATTTCCTTGTCCTTTCACATATGGTTTGGTTATATCACCTATACAATGGATCTCAGCTACATTTCAGTTTATCATTTCGCCTATTATTAGATACACACGAATACAAACGTCTGCCGCTGTAACGCCGGAGCATGTTAATCACCTCGTTAAGAAATATAAAGTAAGTCTTAAATACTTATTTATTGATAGCTTTTTGTTTAACTATAAGTTATGAGAGGAAAGGCAATAAAAAATATCTCTCTCTCTCTCACTCACTCAGCTTCACGCTGTATCCCGCACGAGGCAGGGTAGACAGAGGAAACCCGGGAACCTGGTGTTAAGACACTCCTTTCCACTTCTGTTCCCCACTTTCCGCCGAATTTGAGGCATTGCGTGTTGAGTGGCGGAACTCAACGCCGCCCTTTGACTTATTACCAGAGCGAAGAAATGAAACATTAAATATTTAAATTGAAAATATTAAATATTTCATTTCCTCGACTGGGGATCGAACCCTGAACCTATCGGTTACAGTCACACGCTTGTGCCGCTGCGCCACGACAGGCCTCAATAAAAAATATTCTTAAGTAAAACCTGAAAAACTTTATCTTAGTTATGTGGCAATATTTATTTAAGTTAGTATTGTCTAACAAGTCAGATAAATTGCAGTGTGCACATAAATATATTTACTTATTTTAAATATACACACAATTCACATAAATACATGTATGCATTTATACTGCATAAACGACAAATGTTGTTTTTTAATTAAAGTCATCTGCACAAAGCTGTTACAAGCATAATTATTGTTTTAGTTAAATGTTATTTAGAAATGGTTATTTGAATAATTAAAATGTTTTATAGCAAGATTTTTTTAAAGCAGGAGAACAATTATTATGATAATTATGTATTTTTTTATTCATTTTCAGCCAGAGTTTGTAATTGTGAGTCCAACGTTTATGACAAGCTTACTAAAACAATGTGAAATTGAGAAGAGCGACCTTAATTCATTTAAGCATATCCTCATTGGGGGAAGTACTGTTTCCGAGAAGCTATTAAATGATATCAATGTTAGTATACTCGTATAATCATATACTTGACCACATTTTCGTACCATAGCGCTTGGTACGAAAACATGGCCAAGTAAATTAATTTATTATATTTATTTATTTATAACATTAAGAAAGTATGTACAGAAACATTTGTATTTGCGATAATAACCGCATTAATTTAATGCGGTTATTATCGCAAATACTGCTTGCGGCTATTAACGCCCACCTCACAGCTTTGATACTAATATTAATACAATACTATTATAATTGTTATAAATATAATAACAAAATAGAACTAAATTCAAAAATAAAAATTTAAAGCAAAAATAATTAACTAAAATATGTGCATGGATGCTTGTGTATCAGTATGTGAGTTTGTGTGTGTGTGTGAGTGTGTGTGTGTGTGTGTGTGTGTGTGTGTATTTGTGTGACTACAAAAGTGTAACTCAAAGATTTTCTGTATCTTCGTAATTTAATGTTAACAGCCAATCATTCAATATTCTTTTACACTTTGTTGAAATTAAACCGTATATACTAAGTTTCTCCTTAACTTTATTGTACAAAATAGGACTGTGATAAAAGTTTTGTTTATTCGAAGAAACAAAACGTAGAACAGTGCACAAAATAAACAACTGTCGTACAGTTAGTACATTACACGTTTGGTATAATTCAGCTGTTGAAGCCGGCTTCGTTTATATGTCATTATCTTTAAAATACATCTTTGGGCTCTTTCCAATCGTAGCATTTTACATTTTGATGATCCACCCCAGGCAGGAATACAATAATTTAGAATAGACTGGACAAGAGAAAAGTACACAACTTTCACGATTTGGTCATCAGCGCAAGCTCTAAGTCGTTTGAAAACGTATACCAATTTTCTTATGCGGGAAACCATGGTACTTATGTGCTCAGACCAAGAGAGATTTTCATCAAGAATCACTCCTAAGTATTTTATAGTACGTGAACAAACTGGAAGGCATCCGCAAGTCTCATTTTGATTCATGAGGCATTTGTGTGCAATGATAAAAAAAGAGTCATGAGGGAGTGTGGACTTGTGACCGAAAGTAATAAATTTGGTTTATAAAGTAATCAATATTCAGCGCTAAACTGTGACAAGATAGCCAATTGTTTATTACAGCGGTTGCTTTTTCACTATAACTACGAGTATCAGACCATGTGCTACCATGGACAATAAGAGCCGTGTCGTCAGCGTAAGTAATAATTTTGCAGTTTGGAATTTGCAGCTTGCATAAATTATTGATATAGATCAAAAAGAGGATAGGCCCACTACCTTGGGGTACTCCATAAGTAGCATTTTGCTCACTACTTATAATGTTATTTATGATAACACATTGAGTTCTACCGCTAAGCGGTTGAAGAGATCATAAGCTACTCCTCAAATTCCATTTTTTTTTCCATTTTTGAAAGTAAGAGGGGGATAGAAACCGTATCAAAGGCTTTTGATAAGTCCAGGAAAATACCAGCGGTTTCATTTTTCTTGTTGATATGTTGTACTGGGGTATCGACTAAATTCATTAAAGCATCCTCTGTAGACCTATTGGCTCGAAATCCGTACTAGTTATCTTCAAGCAGTTTATATTTTTCCAGATAAGAAATAAGTCGGCTGTTGATTAATTTTTTCAAGAATCTTGGATAAGGAACTTAAGACGGATATGGGCCTGTAGTTGTTGACAGAATTATAAGAGCCGTTTTTGTAAATTGGACGAATAATAGCCCTTTTAAAAACCTTAGGGAATACGCCTTTCAATAAACACATAATAAATAGACTAGTTAGTGGAGGAGTCAGTATATCCATAGCTGATTTTAGGATTGAGGTCGATATGCTTTCCCAACCTACAGCGCAATTGTCTTTAAGTTGACATATGATGGACTTAATTTCAGACTCATCAGTACTGTCGATAACTATTGAAGTTGGCATAAAATGCGATTCTTACATACTGATGTATTTCTTATATTTTGGACTTGGTTGAATTATTTTACAGCTGACTTTGATACATGCCCATTCTTGACATCGGAGATGTGTTCCTTCACCCTAACACCGATGCTTCTCTTTGTTTGACCTATATATGATAAGCCAAAGTCACAATCAAATTCACGGCACGTCCGCGCCTCGGCGCGGCGGGGCCAGACGGTCACAGACCATCCTGATTAGCGTACGCAGGGTATTCCCCTGCGATCGCTGTTTCTTTCACGAGCATCCATAAAATATATTTCTCCAGGGGCGAGCCACACTCGTCCCTCCACGCCCGTGACGCTGTAAAGACCATCCCAGGTCAACAGCAATTTAGTCACTCAGAAAAAAAAAAAAAAACACAATCAAGTTTGTATACACCTGCACACTGCAAAGGAATATTACTCTTCACTGGTCTCAAGATTTGGCTCACTTTCTTGTTAGGCTTGAAAATAGTTTTAATAGAAGCTCTTCTTAAGATGTTGCCGATCCTGTCTGTAGCACCCTTCAAATATGTTAAAAGTGCTGGTTACCTCTTAACTGTGGGTGGCTTGTTGGTCTTCTGACAACGCTGGCGGAGAACTGGCAGCTTGTTCTGATGAAGAGCAGTCTTCACCTGTCGAAGCTCGTCCCATAGGTGTTCAGGATCACAGAGGTGGTGGGCTCTCTGAAACAAAGATTTGCCAACGGTAGATAACTGTGTGGTGAGATTCACCATTGAGGTATCTATTGGTGTGCGTGGGTTTCCTATATACTATGTGGCCTATTGTGCCATTAGAATTCTTTATGACTAATGCATCAAGGAAAGCTAAAGAATTATTTGCCTGTAATTCAATTGTGAACTGAATATTATTATTAATAGAATAAAGGTGGTTTAAGAATATATAAACACTGTCCGTAGGTAAAATTGTGAAAATGTCATCTACGTACCGCTTATATATCCTAGGTAGGCATGGTGCAGAGCTAAGAGCCATCTCCTCGAAGTCCTCCATGTATATATCTGCTATTATCTCCAGGTATATATCTGCTATATATCAACAGACAGACAAATGCCACCTCAGTCAACCCGTGACCACGGACTACTGTAAAGTGTTCAAAACGTCAGGTTTCCCAAAAATGTTTGCCATTCAATACGCGATTAAAATGTTTCATTTAAAATGTGTAACAATCGCGAAAATCAAAGACATTATTAAGTAAATTATTGTTATCAGTCGTGGACTGCTGCTTCCTTCTTTCTGTCTGTTTATAGCATTGCGCTCCATTCCGATTCTTTTGCTATAGACCGCGTTAGTGTTTCAATATGGTCTGTTCGTGGGGTAGGCGATCAGCCTAGAGATCTTCGGCTTTGGACATTCCACGCCTTGCTTTGTTACATATGGCTTAAGTTTTTTTTACAGTAAAATATAATGTTTTATACTGTAAAAGCAATCAATAATCAAAAAAATGTTTCTTTTTTTTAATCACAGAAAGTAGCACCAAACACGTTTGTACAAGTAGCCTATGGAATGACTGAAATAACAGGAATATTTACGATGACGGCGTACTCACCTCGTAATTCTGTTGGAAAACCTCTTGGCCATTTACAGTTTAAAGTAAGTTTACCTATTGTTTTAACAATATTTTGTCATTTAAACTGAAAGGTATTATTGGATTGCATCGTACCTTAATCAAATAATTCAGAAGGTTAACATAAATTATGTAAAATTGTCTGTAACGCCTCTATTAATAGATCTTTCACAGGGATCTAATCTTGGTCCCCTTTTATTTTTACTTTATAATAAAACCTTAATTTACCTTTTTATGCAAGGAACTTATGTGATATTTTACTGGTTGCAGATGATACGTCTTTATTATTTAAGATTTGCCGAAACAAAGTAAAGTTTGACGAAGTAAACAGTACATATTCTTTACTGGTATAATGTTAATAATCTTTTGGTGAATGTGCAAAAACTAAATATTGCAAGTTGAATTTACAGATACACAATTGGTCTTCAAATTATAGAAAAAAAAATCAATGTATACAGATATATTACTAAAAAACTAAAATAGATAACAAGCTACAGTGGAACGCTCGCGGAAAAACTTCAAATAAGCTCATTTAAGGCGCGATCACAATCGTAAAAACACGGGCAGATGACGGACGTTGATATCGCCCGATTGCTTTATTTTAGTTATTATATTAGAATTCCATTGTATGAAACGCTGACTTAGGGTAACGTTGCTGTTATAATTTTAATATTTGGTCTCCAAAAAAAGCTGTCAGATCTATTTATAACCTAGGAGTTCCATATTCTCTGCGAGTAATGTATATATTCTGTTAGTCTATATATATTTTTTTTTTTTTATGGAAAAGACAAGGCAAACGAGCGTACGGGTCACCTGATGGTGAGTGATCACCGTCGCCCACGGCCCCGTGTAACACCAGGGTAGCTACAAGGGCGTTGCCGGCCTTTAAGGTGGAGGTAGACGCGCTTTTTGAAGGTACCCATGTCGTATCGACCTGGAAATACTACTGCTGTTAGGTTGTTCCACCGATGGGTGGCGCGTGGAAGAAAATTCCTACGAAACCGCACAGTAGTCGAGTGCCACGTGTCCAGATGGTGTGGATGGTACTTTAGTTTGTGATGTACTGTGCGGTTGGTAATTTCGGCGGCAGGTACCAAGTCAAACAGTTCTCCAGAAGACTCCCCGTGATAAATGCGGTAGAGAACGCACAGGGAGGATACGTCTCTACGCAAAGCCAAAGTATCAAGCCCCACACAGATCACTGGGTTCCCAACGATTCGAACGGCTCTACGTTGTATGCGATCAAATGGTTCAAGCTGATACTGGGGTGCACCAGCCCAAAGGTGAGAACAGTATTCCATATGAGGCCGCACCTGGGCCCTATACAGCGCTAAACTGTGTTTTGGCGTGAAATACTGTCTCGCTCTGCTGATGACCCCCAGTTTCTTCGAGGCCAACTTGGCCTTGCTTTCCAGATGATCGCGATACTGGCAGTCGTTCGAAAAGCTGAGACCCAATATACTGATACAGGGCGCGGCTTTAAGGGGAGTGTTCTCGAAAACTGGTGATACGACAAATGGGGTTTTTTTAGCGGTTAACGCGCAGACTTGTGTCTTCTGGGGGTTGAAGTGAACAAGGTTCTTTTCACCCCATGCGGAGACATTCTCGAGGGATGCCTCAACGCAGGACACAAGTTGATTTCGGCACTGGTCGACGTTTTCCCGAGAAAGACTTGCATGGCCGGAGTATACAGCGTCCACAGTGCTATCATCTGCATAACAATGTATGTTAGAGTCCTCCAACATATCATTGATATGCAGAAGAAACAGCGTAGGGGACAGCACGCAGCCTTGGGGGACGCCGGCGTTCACGGGCATGTATTTGGAGCAAAAACCGTCGACAGCGACCTTGATGCTGCGCCCAGTGAGAAAGCTAGCAATCCACTTGCATAAATTCTCGGGAAGCCCGTAAGATGGAAGTTTCGCAAGGAGCGCTCCGTGCCACACACGATCGAAGGCCTTTGCCATGTCCAAACTAACTGCCAGGCCCTCTCCCTTGCTATCAATAGCCGCAGCCCAGCGGTGGGTTAGGTAAACCAGAAGATCACCGGTTGAGCGACCCCGACGAAAGCCATATTGGCGGTCGTTAATCAATCGGTGATCCTCCAGGTAAACCAAGAGCTGGCTATTAATTATGCTCTCCATAATTTTTGAGAGCAGGGAGGTAATAGCAATAGGCCTGTAGTTAGTTGGATCGGCACCATCGCCTTTTTTCGGAATCGGGTGGATAAGAGCGCTCTTCCACGAATCTGGGACTACGCCAACTGAGTAAGAGTGCCGAAATAGACGCGTTAGCACCGGTGTCAGCTCAGGAGCACACGAACGGAGCACAAGAGGAGAAATGCCATCTGGCCCACTCGACTTGTGGATGTCCAAGGAAGACAGAGCTCGCCTAATAGCTTTCTGACTAAATTTAATGTCAGGCATTGAGCTCTGACACCGCGGGATGGTCGGCGGCGTTGTTCCTCGGTCATCCATAGTCGAGTTTGAGGCAAAGAGAGCGCCCAGGAGATCGGCTTTCTCTTTCGCCGTATGGACCAGGATGTCATTTTCTGTGCGTAGCGGTGGAAGCGATGGCCGGCTAAAGTTGCCAAGCGCAGCCTTTGAGAGGGTCCAAAACTGTCGAGTTCCGGACGGATAGCTCTCAAGCTTCTCGCCGATTTTAGCGATGTGCTCGGACCTTGCTCTGGCAATTTGCCACTTAAAGTACCTAGAGGCACGGTTGTACTTTCTTTTTAAGGTTTTCACCTTCGGATCCTTAGTGGCAAGTGCCTTGGCCCAGATTCGATATGCCTCGCGCTTGCCAGAAGCTGCAAGTTTGCAAGACGTATCAAACCAAGGCTGTGACTTGCCACCGATTGGCACTACAGAGCTAGGAATGTAAAGTTCCATACCCTGCAGAACCACGTCGGCGACAGCAGCGGCACTAGCACTAGGATCATCAGAAGAGAAGCAAACCGGCCCCCAGGGATAGGATGAGTAAAACGTACGCATCCCATCCCAATCTGCTGACTTGTAGTGCCAGACGCGACGAGTCGCTGGTGTTCTGCGACTGACGCGGTTAATGGGCACAGCACTCCGTACCAGGCAGTGGTCTGAAGACCCTAGGGGGGATCGACGACAACCTGGTACTGTTCTGGGTGTGAAGTCAGCAGAAGGTCCAATAAAGAGGCGTTGTGGTTGTCCGCGTCCGGGATTCGCGTAGGCGACTCAACCAATTGGGACAATCCATTCGCCATAGCAAAGTCAAATACAGCCCTCCCCGCGTGGTCAGTGGTGCGTGACCCAAGCCAACTGGCATTATGCGCATTAAAATCGCCAAGTATCACGACCTCTGCGGTGGGTATCTGTGAGAGCGCATCGTCAATAGCCGATTGCATGTGCTCCATGAGCCGATCCGTTTCTGCATTACCACTGTGGGACCTGTACAGGCATGCGTAGATTCGGACACGATCGTCCATGTCCACACGGAGCCAGATGGTGGACAGGTCCCGACCTTCAAAATTGACAAGACGACGGAAACTCAGGTCCTCCCTCACATACACAGCAACCCCGGCATGAGGTATGAAATTATGTTCTATTTTGTAGCCGGGGTATTGAAGATAGGCTGTGTCGCTCGGTCGGGTAATCTGGGTCTCCGTCAGAAATAACAAGGCCGGCCGTGCTGTCTCAAGATGGTGGTGGACGGCATTCAGGTTTGAGTGTAGTCCCCTGATATTGGAAAATTCCACGTTAAGAGTGGCAGGGGCTGCCGTGGAGCGTACGCCTCGTTTGCCTTGTGTAGTGCGCGGTACTGTGCCCTCCCCAGAATTCGACGGGCAGCCTGAGGTTAAAGACTCAGGGAGGGATTCTCTAGCACCAGAGATGCTGGTACCCTCCTGGGGTAAATTCTTCTTTAGTGCCGCTTTCATATTCTAGAGAGGGATTGGGGATGGGGATGGGCACCGGGGCCCGTCATTACCCAATGCGAAACGCAGTGTCCGAAGCCACTACTTAACGCCGGTTTTAAATGCCGGTGGTGGTAATGATCCGGTCGAGTCTGCCCATGCGTGTTGCCATTACTGACAACGTGACTCTCCCACACGTACTTTAGTCGCCTCTTACGACACCGTCAGTACCAGGGTGATCCTATTCTAAGCCGGAATCACACGGCTGGTAAGCCGGAATCACACGGCTGAAATATCTATATATATTAAGTTAACACGCCATTAAACACGCAATGTTTTAAACATTGGATGGAGCGTGAGTGTTTTACTTACCTTCTACCTGCCCTACAATTTGTTGGAATAAATCTTATGTCAAATATTCACATTTTTCTAACAAATCTTTAAAATAAATCGTTGACTAATTCCAATTTATGCCGTGTGATTCCGGCTTAGAATTGAATCACACTGGTACTGATGGTGTCGTAAGAGGCGTCTAAAGTACGTCTGAGAAAGTCACTTTGTCAGCAATGACAACACGCATGGGCAGATTCGACCGGTTCACTACCACCCCCGGCATTCAAAACCGGGGTTAAGTAGTGGCTTCGGCCACTGAGTTTCGCATTGGGTAATGCTGGGCTCCGGTGCCCACCCACCTAAAAGGCCGTCAACGTTCGTGTAACTCCTCTGGAGTTACACGGAACCGTGGGCGACGGTGACCACTTACCATAAGGTGACCTGTACGCTCGTTTACCGTATCTTGTCTATAGAATAATTCCAATTACAAATAAATTATATTAAACTTTCCAGAAAAAATGTTTCTGGAAAGTTTCATATAATTTAATTTAATTATAAATCAATTCAGATTTCTTATAATTTTACATTTCATTTTTATAAAATATGTCTATTATTCTTTAAAAAAAACTTTACGTAAGATTTTCAGCACATTCATATTATAATTGTTTATTACTCAGCGTTACAATTAATCTTAATTTTAGGAAAACGTCCATATATATCTTCTCTTTAAGGCTCGGTTATGAACCTGTAGCTCGTCGAGTGTTACACAGGGTCATGGCCAGCGGTTATCATTTATGATCAGGTGGTCTCGATAAAAATAACTCGTTATTATCACATATTTTTTGTTTTTCAGATAATAAATTTAGAAACAAATAAAAGTATTAATGAACCAAATGTGCTAGGCGAGCTTCTGCTAAAAGGGCGAAGTGTTTTTAAGGTATATTCTTAAAATCGTTGTATTTTATTTTTTACGAACTATTTAGTCGAGTTCTTCCTAAGTAAGGAATTTATAATGTCATTTACAGGGGTACTATGGTGATTCGGAGGTAACTAAATCAGTTTTTGACAACGATGGCTGGTTTAAAACTGGAGATATACTATATAGAGATGAACAATATAATTTCTACTTCGCTGACCGTTGCAAGTTACTACTAAAATATAAAAGTCATCAGGTATTTATATTTCATCGAGACATCGATCTATGTTTATATATATTGAACGTAATTTTTAAACGTTTTTAAATAATTAAGTGGGATCGATCCTCACTCGAGGAAAAAAAATATTTAATATTTTCAATTTAAATTTATATTATTTCTTCGCTCTGGTACAAGGCAAAACGCGGCGTCGAGTCCCGCCACTCAACACACAATGCCTCAAAGTCGGTGGAAAGCTGGGAACGGAACTGGAACGGAGTGTCTTAACACTAGGTTCCCACTGCCTACCCTACCATGCGGGATACAGTTAGAAGCTGAGTTTAAAGATTTAAAAATCTGTATAAAACAAAACAAAACAAAACTGAAATTTAAGAAAAATCCAAGTTTCTAAATGCCTTTACCAAATTACTAGCCACTAACTTTTTCCAAAAAAATAGTTTAGAATTATTGTGACGTACAAGGCTTTCCATTAAAAACCAAACACTAATCGGGTCACTAATTAAGGATCTACGGTGTCGCAGACAGTCAAGTTAAATGTATAACAACCTCCTTTTCTTGCATCAGAGGTTAAAAAACTAGATAATATAAATTTTAGTAACGTTTCGGTACCGTCAAGACGTTTTTTTCTATTTCTTAAAAACAAAATATTTTTTGGTGTAATAAATTACTGTAAAAATATAAATGTAAACAAAAAATATGTATATATAAATATTATAGATATCTCCGGTGGAGTTAGAAAATGTCATTATTAAGCATCCAGGAGTTCGCGACGTGGCTGTGACTGGCATACCCGATGAAGAAAGTGGAGATTTGCCCGTAGCCGTTGTAATTGCGCACGATGAAAATACAGTATCGGCACAGGATATTAAAGATTTAGTAAAAAGTAAATAAATATTAATTAAAAGTGGATAAATATTGTGCCAAGGTCACAAGGCGTGTGTGCATCAACACGACTGTGTATAAATGAAATTAAATATATAATTTATATTTTCTCGCTCTGGTAATGAGGTAAAATGCAGCGATGAGTTCCGTCGCTCAACATGCAGCACCTCAAGTATTCGGCAGAATATTTAGACGTATTTCTGTCTACCTTGCTATATGCGGGATACGGAGTGGAGCTATATGTATAGTGCAATATTACAATGCCTATATATGCAATATTATAATGTATATAGTTATTACAATGTTGGTATTAGTGATTCAACAAGCAATATCTTGATACTAGACTAATATATGTATTGTAAAGCATCTCTGCTTTTCCTCCTAAACAAATTTTCAAAAAGCAAGCAACTATTATCGTTTTTTTAATAACTTTAAGGAATTGACAAAAGACTAGACAGACCGAATTTTATTAATAAAGTTGAATAAATTCCTTATGTATATTTGATCAGTTTGTTCAGAAGTGCAAACGATAAAATATCTTTAAGTATACATATTTGTTCTAGCAACTGGTTGACAACAATTTTACCAGTATAACACGTTTTATAGAGTAAAGATAATATACTTTTTACTTAGAATATAACAGTAATTTGATAATTATATAGTTAATTATTTAGCAATTAAAAGTTAATGCTAACAATCACAAATAAAAATATAATTAGGGTTAATTATTATGACCGCTAATTTATTTATATATACCAAAATCATTTTGTACTATCTATAAAAGATTTGAGGAATATTAACTATGTATAGGTATTATATAGAAATAAGTTTAATCTTAGTGCACCTATGACTCGATTGCATCGAGTCTGTATTTCTTTTATGTGTCAGGGTGTACGCTCTTACAATAGGATCGCAGAAAACGTCTGAGAATTTTCTATTTCACAATTTTAAAAAGTTGTGAAATGACGTTTGTGTGTTAAAGGCTAATACCAAATTAATGATTTTATAAATGATAAGACGCCTCGGGAATAAAAGGCTCGCTCCAGGCTATTCCAAATATACCATTGTCACATAATTATATAATGTAAAATTTTGATAAAAAAAAGACATGTCCCGCTGAGTTTCTTTCGCCGGTTCTTCTCAGGTCTGAGGCAGTAACTTTAGTGAACTGGTGGTAAATTGTTTGACGTTCAAAAAACGAAGCTTGTAACTTTTTATTTTGAATAAAAATATTTGAATTTGAAAAAAAAATGAATTTATAATTTATAAATATATGTTTTTAAAATACTCATTTTAATCTATAACTCTTTTATATTAGCAATGGCTAAAAAGTAAAAATTTAATATTGTTATGATGTTTTGCAGGATCGTTAGCGGAGACGAAGCAGTTGAGTGGAGGTGTAATATTTGTGAGAGAGTTTCCCACAACTTCCACATCGAAGGTAGATAGGCAAAAGTTAAAAGAACTTGCCATAAGAATGACAAAGGAATGAATTAAAAAAATATTAAGTAAAAATTTTTTAAGAATATTATATTATATTCAATGCATCTTAATTCATATATAGTAATTAAATTGTATGCATTTGAAAGCAGTTCTTAATAGTCCCATATCCTCGATTTTTTTAAACTATTGAAGCTATAGAGAGTGCATTGTAATAGCTAGAATAAATAAGCATCAGCTCAGCAGCAGAATAAGCTCATTGGTTACGGATCAGAAATCGTTCAAAGGATAGTTTTTTAATAGTATATTTGATTCAAAGTTAGTTACATACAAATAAATTCAGTCATGTACAATAAAAATTATATACTTCGTCTTAAGCAAATTACTGTATTTAACTGTTTAATTTAGATGATAGAAGTGAGTGTTTAATTTCTGTCGTTTCAGTACACAACTCATTTGATTCTACATTTGGTTGCAAAAGTTACACTTTCGTGTTTGAGTCACGGTAAAGCATGTAGGTTATATTTTACGTATTGATTTCGATAATATATTGTTATCATATTTTATTGTTATATTATCATATTATATGATGTTATACTATCATATTATGTTATATTATATCATATGAAGACCAATAACAAGTTTTGTCGGTCGAAATTATATATATAATAGGTTTACTAGTATTATATACTAGGCTAGATATATACCAGTTAATCCAGTCCAGAGTCCAGTCAATAATGTTTTCCTTGAGGAAAATACGCAGCAGCTACAATTTTATATGTACCTTTATAATAATATTTTAATAGCATACAATATTTGAAAAGCCATATAAAAGTGGCCGTTAATTTTGCACAAGTGATGACCAATTATATTTCATTCACTCTAACCCGTCAAGAACGATTCGTGTTTTTTGACGAATTGTCTTTATTCACGATTCATTATTTCGATTTGTATGGGCGGCTATACATTGTATTTGCCCGTGTTACTACTACGTTTTCTACTATAACGGAATCGTGAAAATTGACGGATACGTCTTAAATGACGTTTCAACTTTTTTCAAAAACCTAACTTACATACTAACTAACTTAGCTTCATGCTACGAGTTTATCCCTGGCGGGGTAGGCAGTGAGAAAAGAGCGTCAGAAATCCAAAGAAAACAAGAACTAATTTCTTGTAAACCTGCACTTAAGTGTAACGATCTCATAATATTTACTATGCTAGACTACAGTTACTATACTTACTATAAAGTTACTATCTGTGGTGATCAACATACCAATATTATATATTCAATTGCAGCCGTTCAACATGATAAAATATTATCTATAAAAATTCTTGGCAAGGTTGTGTTTGTTGACTTTGCACGTTTATATGTTAAAAAAATATATTTATATATAAAGTGGCATTCTTTCAAAACCATATGACATTTATATTCTATTAAAACTATCCAGATACTTTGAAAGATACAAAGCAGTTAAAGGGAGGAGTTATATTTGTAAAAGAGTTTTCTATGACAGCCACATGTAAAATAGTAAAATAGATAGACCCAAAAAATAAACTCGCTATGGTAATGGGAAGAGAATAAGCTATTAAATAAAGTACGCTTAATTTCGTTCGAAAAAACTTTTACACGATTCTTTGTTTAAGCTATAATATGTTTATTTATTTAAGTTGCTTGTTGTTCTAAGATTTAAACAGAAATGAATATGAATACTACTTACTATTTTTTATGAATATGGAGAAGCCGTGTGTTGAAGTAGAATCAACAGGATCAGTAAATACAAATGAACGAACATATTAATTACATTACAAACAAAGTTTACAAAATATTAGGGTTTGTTATGCGTTCGTGTATTCCCTTTAAAAATATAAATTATCTAAAAAATGATTACTTTACGCTTGTTAGAAGCATATTAGAATATGGCTGTTGTGTCTGGAATCCTCCTGTGTGAAATAAATAAATAAATAAATAAATTACAGCTTTTTTATAATCTTGTATCGGGCAGTGTTGATACATCAGAATTGCTTTCATGCTTAAATTTTAACGCACCTACAAAAAGAACCCGAATAACCCAAGGTAACCTGTTTTATATACCTATCTCACGTAAATACTAATTGCAAATATCCTTTTTCTCACGGACACCATTATTGTATAATAAAAAGTACTCTCAAATTGACTTGTTCCATTTATCTAAAGTTTCTTTTAAAAACCAAATTAAACGCATTCAGTCTATATAATTTTTTACACTGCATTATTAACTATGATAGTTACATCCACATACACATTTATACACGCACATACATGCGTTCGCGCTCCCACACACACACACACACTCACACATTCACATAACCGAATGCATCGATAAGTTTAGGTGCGCACTATCTACATGGGCGCATTTACTGATTTTTTTCTTTAATACCATTATTTCTTATTATTGTTGTGTTTTTACTTTTTACTTTGCTATATTTTATTTTTTTTTTCATTTTTATACAGATACCCTTGTAAACAGTACATCCAACTGACGTGTAGCTCTAGATTTAAGATAAAATGTTGTAAAAGGAAAACTGTTATTGGCTTTATATTTTTTTATTAGGATTTTTTATTGATTCGTAATTCATATTATGTTGTTGTTTTCTAAGGAATAAATAAATTAAATAAAATAAGTAAATATATTCGCCATAGATGTTAAATAGAAATGCAGATAGGATACAACCTTGCCTTAGTCCTTCTTTTGGGTTTAGAGGGGCCTGAGATGATATAATTTATCCTCGCCATGAACTACCCACCTTTGTAAAGATAAGGCGTTCCTCATTTTACACTCATTTCCCACAATATCAACCATAGACTGTCCCATATTGCACAATCGAATGCTTTCGAGTAGTAACTGAAACATATGAGATTAGGAATGTTATACTCACAACTTTTATCAATTATTTGTCTCACATAAACTATCTGTTTTTTAGTGACCCCTCTTTTGCGACACCCGCTTGTTCACTAGGAATCTACCATTGTAGGAATGATTGCTGTTTGCTGTTAAGAATATGAAAATTGTAATATATTTTTTTATCTGTAATTTATAATAGCCACTAGCAAGCCAAAAATTAAATAAATAAATAAATATGAAGTGTGATCTTGCTGGTATGCGATGCCCCAGTCCGGTAGTTTCCATACAACCTTATTGAGCCTTTGTTATGCAGTAGATTCAGCAGAATTTCTTCCAGTCCATGAACGATCTATCGGTTTTCCAGATTTTATTGTATTATATTTATATATATTTTATTGTATTATTATTATCTCCAGATCACTTCACTGCTTAAGGTCTTTAGTAAAAATACTGTTTTCACCGGCTGATGACAATAGGTTCTGACTATCGTGCTATGCGGGAAAGATCGTATAGCTAGGTATTGCCAAGTTTCCAAAGATTTATGTTTTAATTTTTTTTCGTATTATTTGTATTATCTAAAAAAACCTGAAATAAAACTTTTTGTTATGACATCGCTTTATCATTCACATGTAGAATAGTCTAGACAAAATAAGCTAGTTATCATGTTATTGACTTTGATATTTGAGTGACTTAATTATGTACGAGTATACGTGAATCCTAAAGTACACAATAAAATAGAATTAGAAAATAATAAAAAGTAAAATATTACTTTTTATTATTTTCTAAATGAAACTACAAAGTTACATACAGTTTACGAAAAATTATTTAGACATATTGGACAAGAGTGTTTTTGTTTTATATTAGCGGTTTCACCGATTGTTTTTTATAAACAAATTTGTCTCTCTAACGTAATCATTTCTTATGTCATCATAATAAATATTTAGAATAAAAAAAATTCGTTCCCGCAAGGGGAGAACGCTCAGGTAAATTTCTCGAAAATGGTAACTATTGGGAATTTTTAAGCATAACATTTAGATAAAAAATCAGCCTTCAAAACACAGTTTTCCGACACCAAGAATGTTTACCGTTGAGGACCTACGAATTTTCTCCCACGAAATTGTTTTTTTTATCCCCACTCCTAAGTTTGAAGTTTTATTTATTTTCGACTTATAATCAAAAGTAGTGAGTATTCACCATTGACATCACATACAGAAAAAAGGCTGATCTAATTTCCATATATATAGAAAAGAGTTATGACCAAAAATGTATTTTCATAAAAAGTGAGACCTTAGCTCTCCCTTAGACCCGATTCCTCTGGTGAATTAACTTAGCAAAGGGATTCGAAAAAAAATATATACAAAGAACATCATTCCCTTTACTGGAATATGAACCATGGCGTGTACATTTTCTTCTATTTATTTTTTTGTGCTTGTCTTACTTGACAGTACATGAGTGTTGTCATTGTGCTCAGGACCTATTATCAGCTCGTCGTTGTTTACTATAAGTAACAATGGTGTCAGTATCTTTATGCGTTTGTAGCGTTGTTCACGATAATTATTTAATATTTACTAGATACATACGTAATCATTTTTTTTTTTCAAACATAAATAATATCTTCTAAAACGGTATGTATTAACAATATAATAAATGTTTTTTTTTGAGAATAAATAAACAAAATATTCCTTTCTATTTTTATCACAATTAATTAGCAAATTACTAGCTCTGATATAATTATGAGTATTAAACTACTTGACTGTATTTATCTATTAATTGATATAATTCATAAAAACTCATAACATAACGAGTAGTACAGTAAAAATATCACTTTAACTGATAAAAACTACATGTATGTTTAATAACATCTCTGATAATTAAATAAATATTCAAAATAAACTTGAAAATATATTTTTAATCAAAAGAAATCGCAAAATGCTGTCCAACGCAATACTGTTTTACCTTCATGAACTAGCATCAAGAGTGGTGGCAGAATCAGGTATAGCAAGTGATAGATATCATGTGGGAAAATTATTACTCAGGAGCTTTAAAGATGCTCCAGACTTGATAATGCAGGTACCGTTCTTATATTATTATTTAACATTAAATCATTTATGTAATTTTCAAAGGTCCAAGTTATTACGACATGGACTTCTATGTTTCACCTCTACCTGTGGGTTCCACCACTCAAAATCTGAAATGCTATTTCTTGTTGGGGCAGATAAATAATGAATCACTATTTAATAATTCCTTATATCAGCTCTAACAATATTTTTTGTGTCGTGTCGTGGAGCAACGACACAGCTTATAGCTATCAACGTGACAATTATGAGTTCAATTCCACCGGGATGAGTTATTTTAATTTCCAACCATAATGTTCACTCAAAGTCTCAAAGATTGGATGAAAGTGAGGAACAATGATTTTCAAAAAGCGCATATTCCTTCATCCTAAAGACCAGCGTCACACATATAGTTACACATTGTCACAGTGTATGTTAGACGAGGTCGTTTGTGGCAGTGGTTACTTTCCTTTAGGTGACCTGAGCGTACGGGTTGCCTTTTCTTTTCCATAATAAAATGTTGCAAGACTCATTTTGCTAATATATTTTTGATTTATAAATACCCATTTAAAACATACAGCATATATGTCTACGCATGAAACAATTGAAATAAACAATATACTTTTCACTTTCGATTATGTTGAAGACTGATATTGACAGATAGATGGAGCAACAGACAAAAGGGAAACTTTTAAATCAGCCCTAGAAAGATCAGTCCGATGCGCTACATGCTTTGGGAAGCTAAACATGAAGTATCAAGATGTTGTTGTCATTATGGCACCCAATCATCTTGATCTTTGTATACCCATGTATGCTGCTTTCTACTTAGGTCTCAACGTGGCAGGCATAGATATGAATTTAGGAGTATGTGAGTAAAATTTCAGTAAATATATTAATATTTTTTTATTTATGTAAGTTGTATGTAGTATACGAATAACTTAAAAATAAGGGTTTATTTTTTTCAAAAATCATAAATAATAAAGACTAGTCGTACCTACATATCTAGACTGCTTAGATTTTTTGTAATAGAAATATATAAACATACACAAAATTTTAGATTTAGAAAAAAAAAAATCCCTTAGCTTTCAAAATGCCAATCTGATTTTTATAAAAAAGCTGAAAACCACCGCAATAACTTAACTTTCGATTAAAAAAATACATATAAAATAGTTTAATAATCCAGGAGCTACGAAGCTAAAGTCAGACACAGGACAACCAAGAAGGTCAAATTTCAGAAAAAATATTTTCTTTTGTAAATTATAAAATATTAGGGGTTTATATAATATTTTTACAATTTACAATATTTCAAAAATTAAGAAATCCTATTATATTAACAAGCAAGTTCCAAAAATATTAAAAGGTGGAATATCTTTTAAAAAAGACATCTTAGTGATACTATCATAATATATAAACGTAAAAATAACTAGGAAAAAATTCATCGTATCTCATGAGATAAGATGATGACTTCTCTGAACTATTTAGTTATAAATAATACATTGACGAAACCGTGCGGTAGCTATAAATACAATTTTATTATCATCGTACAAAAAAATCACACTCTAAGGTTCCCAAGTATCCTTTGTAAAATTTTAATTGGGATTAATAGACAAGTTGAAAATAAATGCATAAAATGTCTTTACACAGCTTGAAACTCTTACTGTAAAAATGAATAAATAATTATATCGCTTTTGTAAAATAAAAGGAAATATAATAATATTAAAAATAATTAATCAGAAGCCGGTGCAGATTTTACGAACTTTTTTGAGACAAAACTTTTGAAAAAGTCAATCGATCGATCAAAATAACGTAGCATGATTTTTCTATAGGTTATCATAAATATAATATTGGTGAATCTAATGTCAGCATGTGTAAAATAGTGGATCATTCTTAAAGTGCTTCTATTATTAAGTGATAAATTTGTGCAATCAATGTATTATAATGATATGATAAATAATTTTTAACCAAAATATCATCCATATGTAACCAAATACATAAATAATTTATTTTCAGATGAGCTAATGAACACATTAAAATGTGTAGCACCTAAAATTATATTTTGTGAAAATTTTAATGTTAAGAACGTAGAAGAAGCTTTGAAATTGCTGAACATGACAGCTCACATTGTAACATTTGGAGAGAAGATAGACAACATGAGCTTTTCTGAATTTTTAGATACATATTCTGATGACCCTGCTGTAGACTCTTTCAAGTATGATCTTCACTTATAAATAATATGAATGAAAACAATTTTACATATTTTAAATATTAACAAAATACATTCATCACAGCTAACGTAATCATAAAATTAACTCAGACAATTAATAACAATGCTTTAGAATGTAAAATAACTATTAATATAATAATATTAAAATGGCTGCGTCATAACGAAAAGATTTTGATCAATATTTTAATTTCAGACCAGCAGACTTTGACCCAAAAGAAACGAACATAATATTAGGTTCAACTAGTGGATCTACTGGAGAACCTAAATCGGTTATGCTGACACATGAAAATATATTAATTAGTTTCCCTTGTGTTATGTAAGTATCGAACGTGTTAAAAAATTGAGCAATTCGATGTGGTTTTTAATTTAAACATTGAAGTGAATATAATAGAGTTTTTATTCAGTATTAGTTATTTAGAAACATAAATATGTAAATTTACAACTTTTTTGGTATGAACAGTCAAATTTTAAAAGATATTATATAGTTCTGAAAGCTTTTTCCAAGAATTAATTAAATATTATAAACAACTACTAATGAAAAATTATATAACAAAAGTATATTTTTACAGGTATTTATGGAACAAGATTCCGGGATCGATCGATGCTTGCCTGGTTGTATCGCCTCTACAGTGGATAACGGCTGTCTTTCAGTTCGTTATGTCGCCGATAGTTAAATATACACGAGTGCAGACATCAGTCCCAACAACGCCCGAGCACGTTAATTTTCTTGTAAAAAAGTACAAAGTAAGACTCTTTGCCTTTTTTGTAATCGAAAGCAGTTTCAGTCTCGTGTTATAAAACACGATTAAAATTAATGATTTTCTATATATTGAATATAAATTCAATATATAGAAAATAATTTAGTAATACAGTGAATATGGAACATTACACAACCAAAATTAATACGTGGACAATGTTAAAATGTTATATATGACTTACTTATATATTACTAATTTTTAAAGTGTTATTCCAACTTAGGAAAGAAAATATTAAATTAAAAAGCGTATAAAAAATTCTAGCGTAGCAGTATTTGAGCCCGCGCCTCTTGGAAACCGTCCAAGCTCTGACCAACTAAGCCATACGTTCTTATCTAGCTACGACAAAATTTATATACAATTGTTACAACTTATTTACGTTGTTAGCATCTCTGTAGGGAGATTTTTACAAATTTCCGCTACCCAAAGACAATTTGTAAGAATTATCGTTTGGCAAGAGAGAATGTTATTCTATTTAATATTTTTACTATTTTTTAAAGTGTTATTCTACACTGAAAGACAGAAAATAGTAAATTTAAATTTAAAAGAGTATAAAAAATTCGAATGTAGCAGGTTTTGGACCCACGTCTATTGAAAACCGTCCAAGCACTCTGAGCAACTAAGCCATACATTTTCGTCTAGCTTGTTAGAACTTAGTTTTGTTGTTATCATCTCTGTAGGGAGATTTTTGCAATTTTTCGCTACCTTCTTTCCTAAGTGTGGAATAATACTTTAAAATAGTAAAAATATTATAATATACATAAATAAGTTGTAACAACTGTATATAAATTATTATAAATAGCATTCTCTCTTGCCAAACGATAATTTTGACGAATTGTCTTTGAGTAGCGGAAATTTCTAAATGATATTTTGTCACAAAGTGAATTTTATGTTTAATTATTAATTAATTAATACTCATATATTCTTTAAGAATACATTTATGTTTTGCAGCCAGAGTTCCTTATAGTAAGCCCCACGTTCTTAACAACTTTATTAAGGTATTGCGAAAAAAACAATGGCGATTTTTCTTCCCTGAAATATATTCTTGTAGGAGGAAGCGCTGTATCCGAGGAATTAATAAATCAAATAAGTGTGAGTGAAATTTATTCTTAAAAAATCCTTTCGTGGAAATCACACCTATACGACATATACGAAACATAAAAAAAACATTTTTCTTTCATTTTCTTATTGTAGAGAGAAGCACCACAAGCAAACATTCTAATTGGATACGGCATGACGGAAACATCTGGATTGTTTGCCTTGCCGGCATATTCGCCTCGTAACTCCATCGGAAAACCTCTATGCCATTTTGAATATAAAGTTAGTAAAATTATTTTATAATGATATACTAGAGATGATAATATATCGTTTGGTCAGTGTATACTCGCACGGCACAGTCGAGAACTCATTTAAAAGCAAAATTACGCACATAACACCTTTCCACTTTCCGCCGATATCTTGAAACGTTGTGTGTTAATTGGCTGAGCTCAACGTTTTGCTTTGCTTTCCTAAAAGAAATAAAAATATAAAAGTTTATCAACCTTATCAACCTTACTACTGTAAGGAGTCTCATTAGAGCATGATAGAAATAAATAAATGAATAAATATACAAAGCCATGATAAGAATGTTCTAAGACAAAATAGTTTCGATATTTTTTTTAGATTGTCGACGTAGAAACAAAGGAAAGTATAAGCTTACCACATAAGTCTGGTGAATTACGAATAAAAGGACCTACTGTTAGCAAGGTAGTATAAGTATAAACTATTATCATCTTGTTACAATATATTTTTTCGAAAATTGTTTTTTTAATTTTTTTTAATTTTCTAAAACAACTGTTTTGGAAAAAAGCTATTTTCAAAAATAGAATTATAGAGGAAATTCTGAATCTGTTCTAGATTGAGTGTTAAATTTTTACTTTTTTTTATATGTCAATTATAATAATATGATAATGTTATTTATTGTATAGTTAAAAATTTTACCAAAATGTAAAAATATTTTTTTTATCTATTAGGGATATTATAATAATCCTGAAATGACTAGATTGGCTTTCGATGAAGATGGATGGTTGAAAACAGGAGATATTGTTTATAAAGATGAACAGTGTAACTTCTACTTCGTAGGTCGCTTAAAGTTACTATTGAAGTACAGAAATCACCAGGTATAAAAAACATAAGATCTAGTTTCTTTAAGTTCATTGTCTCAAACATCTATATTGCTTATAGAGAAAATTCTTTAGTAATACATCTTACATAAGTAATTATCATAATAATTTCAGGTATCTCCTACAGAATTGGAAAGTGTAATTATTAAGCATCCAGGTGTAGTAGACGTGGCTGTAACTGGTATACCTGACGAGGAATGTGGTGACTTGCCAGTAGCTGTTGTAATTGCAAGGGATGATTCTAATGTTACTGCCTCAGATATTAAAGATTTAGTTAAAAGTACGTCATAACCATAAGAGAATGATGAAAAGCAACAAAAAAATGCAAAGAAACCAAGAACTATTTTCTTGTAAAGCTGTACTTAAGTGTAACGATCTTATAATACTTTGTTGGACTACAGTTACTATACTTACTATAAATATATTAATTTGTGGTTATCAAAATACTAATATTATATAATCAATTGCAGCCGTTCCACATGATAAAATATTTATTTATAAATATTGATAGCAAGCTTGAGTTTGTTGACTTTGAACGTTTACATCCTACTAAAAAATATTTTTATATATAAACTGGCATTGTTTAAGAACCATATAATATTTATATTCAATTAAAATTTTGCAGATTCGTTGACAGATACAAAGCAGTTGAGGGGAGGAGTTATATTTGTAAAAGAATTTCCAACGACAGCCACATCCAAAATAGATAGACCCAAATTGAAAAAAATCGTTATGACAATGGAAAGAGAATAAGCTACTAAATAAAATACGGTTAATTTCGTACAAAATTTTTTCACACGATTCTTTGTTTAAATTGTAATATGTTTATATTTCGCTTGCTTGTTGTTATAAAATTTAAACAGAAACTAAAATGAATATTATTTTTTATGAATATGGTGAAGCCGTGGATCCTGATGATTCTACTATCATTGACTTTAAAATACAGTGGATTCTTCATATTGATGGATTGGTGAATACCATCAGCTTAGCTCAACTTTGATGCTTAAAAATCGTCAGTTAAAAATCAGATTATTAACTGACGTCCAAACAGCTCGCCTTGTTTACTTTTACTACTATAAGATCATTATTATGTTAACAAAATAAGGTTTGACTGACTGTTCGTCTTTTGTATGGAAGTCATTAGAATCTTCGTAACAAAATGTTACAGTTAAACTTACTTAAAATTGCTTTGGGTTTAAAAGTGAATCAAAAACTAAAATGAAATATATTAAAAGCATATATTTTAAAAATATTAGACAGAAATAGGCAAAATAATATACAAAGTACTTTTTTTAAATGATTGATCATTTTGAATGTATTCTTTCATATTCGATTCGAGGTCATCGTGGCATCATCGTGGCGAGCCCAAACTCACTCGAGGAAATTACATGAATATGTAATTTCCTTATATTAACAAACTCAGCTCCACGCTATAACCCTAGCGGGGTAGGCAGAGAGAACAAACCTCCACGGTCTTGGCTCTTTCACCTCATCCACTGTCATCGACCATACATGCCCTTCGGGGGGTCCTCATACTTTTTACGTGACCTTCCTCCAGTATCGTAGATACTGCGTCCTCGAAGGTCAACCGAGGTCTCCCTCTCCCTCTCTTACCACTCACCTTTCCTTCATAAATCGTTTTTGCTATTCTTTCTTCACTCATTCGCTCGACGTGCCTAAACCTCACGTTCTTCCTCATTCTCACTGTGACATCCACGCTAGTACCTACCATTCTGTGTATCTTTTCATTGGGTATGCGATCAGTTAAACTGACATGATCGCATTTCTATTCATCTTCATCAGTATTCATCTTTCTTACATTCTTGTTTTGTAATATCCATGTTTAGCTTCCGTATAATGGCATCCGGTACCAATACTCCATAGTGTACGTGCCAACGCGCAGTTATACTGACGTTTCGCCGTCTCAACAATGCAGCAGCATTAACTTTGTTACAGGTAGCAATACGCCTTTCCATATTCATTTCGTATTTCCGTCTCTGCCAAACATACTTCCCAGATACACTCATAAGTTGATCGCTTTGTACTCTATCATTGCACTAACCAATTGAGAGGACACGTCTACTTCTCGACCCGCTTACTTTTAATGAGAGCTAAAGTAAAGATATGAAATGATTTTTTATTGAGTGCTGAGTGTCGTAATAGTCGATTTTTCATGTTTCCTTCGCATACCCTGCTATGTGCGGAACATATTGTAAAGTTAAAACAAATATTCATTTTAAAACCATTGTGCGTTGAGAAGTGGAACTTATTGCTGTGATTTATCACGGTAAATTTGATTTCTTATAATATTCAAATAAGCCTACTCGTTCCTGTGCTGTGACGTTAAGACGACTTAGTTCCTATGACGAGGTCCACACAATTGTCACTTGAAAATGAATCTGCTTGAAAAATATCGGCCACAGCTACGTATAATATACACATTTGGATAAACCAGTGTAAAACCTTTTGATAGATATGCGCGGGACTTAGCTTGGAAGAATATAATTCTTTATACCTTATATATGTATACAAAAAAATTGTAATTTGTCTAAGCCTTCATTTTCTTATTTAAATATAATAAGTAAATAAAATTCGATATAAATGTTTACATTTATTATCTTTATTACTTCTATCGTTGTTAATCATTTTATTTTCACTATTGCCAATGTTTAGTTTAGCTCTTATATTATGTTACAAGTACGTTTAACAAATACTATTAAAATGCAACTGATTACTAGATCCACAGCTGAATTGAACAATTAATGAGTTTTTATTTATAAAATCACAAGAATAGTGTCAGCATTTAATTAAAAAAAATACTAATTTTAAACGCTAAATACCTTATTTTGTTATCAAATTTCTCGATAATTCACTTCTTATGATATGGTTTTAACGAATAAACGGTTTACGGTGCTTCGAAGTTAATAGAACTTTAAAAGCAAACCAATAGTCTTAATTTATTTATTAGTATATGTATGGCGTTTTTTTTTTAACATTTCGCTTTATTTTCCTTCTTTTTCGCCATAGTACACTCCATTCCGTTATCCATTTTCTATATATATATATATATATATATATATATATATATATATATATATATATATATATATATATATATATATATATATATATATATATATATATATATATATATATATATATATATATATATATATATATATATATATATATATATATATATATATATATATATATATATATATATATATATATATATATATATATATATATATATATATATATATATATATATATATATAATACCTATATATATATATATATATATATATATATATATAACACCTATATATATATATATATATATATATATATATATATATATATATATATATATATATATAATACCTATATATATATATATATATATATATATATAACACCTATATATATATATATATATATATATATATATATATATATATATATATATATATATATATATATATATATATATATATATATATATATATATATATATATATATATATATATATATATATATATATATATATATATATATATATATATATATATAAAAATCCTAATAGCAGTATCTAATGAAATGTAAATTACAACATTTAAAGGATTAATTTGACTAATTTATTATCAGAGCTGAACTACTTAACAAGTTATGATATTTTTAATTTTAACAAAATATGTTAAAAAACAGAGACGTAATAATTTTTGTTCAACATTTTATTAACTAGATAATAAAATATCTTTTGTACCTCACACGAATACTTATGTACACGTTGCCTCACAATTACTTATACTATATCAAACAATAAACATTTTATAATCTCCACACCTCATAAAGATATTAGAAAAACTGATATAAAAATAGATACATAAGGTTATCATATATCATGTCTTATGACAAAATTGATTTCAATTGCGTTTATGTAGTAATTTTGCCAATTGAAAATGATTGTCGTCGCGAAATAGGACTGGAGCTACTATTCCTTACACTCGTATGTATAGGTATGACTATTGTTGTCTGTTTCTTGATGCGTTTTGCGAAAGTACCTTCACAAATAAAAGATAAATTGAATTCAGTGTATAGGGACACTGTACCATCATACCATCATCATTTACTACAGTGAAATTTTGGGCTGCTGAATTTAAAGGTGGCTGAAAGATCTTAGGAGACGATGAACGTTCGGGACGTCCAAAAAATACAACAACACCAAATGATGCTAGACGACCATCCAATTAAAGTGAGAAAGAAAGCATAGGTTATGAACATGTCAAAAGAACGTATTTGTCACATATTAAATCAACATTTAGACATGAGATAACTTTCCGTTCGTTAGGAGCCGCTTTTGCTCACGTTAAGCCATAAGCGTGTTTGAATGAATATTTTCAAGATTATTTTGGCGCAGTTTTGGCGAATTAAATCTAAGTTTTGGTGCCGATTAAATATTGTTGATGAAACTACATACACCATTACTCACCCGAAACTAAAATACAGCCCTAATAGTGTAGCTAATAATGCAAAGGGAAAAAAAAACTGTTTTGTCAGCTGGGAAAGTGATGGCGACAATCGCCATTTTGGGATAGTCATGGAGATATTTTAATCGATTACTGTAAAACATAAATAACCATTACAGGAGCATACTATGCATTAGTACACGATAAGCTGGAGGCAGAACTTGCAAAAAAGACCACATTTGCAGAAAAAGAAGATCCTCTTTCACCAACGCACCACACCGCTTCGCACCATCCGCCTTACTCACCAGATTTTAAGCGAAAAGCGATATAACATATTTTTTACATTTTTACAAAATTATGCTTTACCTCTATGGGTTAAGACGTATAAAAGTAATGAATATTTAAGTTACTTATGCAAAAAAAAAAAGTCAAAATATAATCATAATATAATATCATATATAAGCGTCACATATAGGGCCGTCTAACTCGCCTGTATACATTCTTTCTTTAGAATCTTTGGTATGCAAAGATCGTAAATAAAAATATTTTTCACCTTCTACATTATCTTAATAGCATTTGATAAGAACTACAATAGAAATGAACTTAAATTTGATATACTCGTACTAAAATTGTTCGGTTATAGATATTTTTTTTTTGAATAAAAATATTAAACAGGTAATATTAAAAATCAGTTCGTTATATTATTTTTTTTTATAAATAAGACACGGCAAACGAGCGTACGGGTCATCTGATGGTAAGTGATCACCGTCGCTCACGGCCCCGTGTAACTCTAGAGGAGATGCAGAAGCGTTGCGGCCTTTAAGATAGATGGGCAACGGGGCCTGGCACTACCCAATGCAAAACGCAGTGGCTGAAGCCACTACTTAACGCCGGTTTGAAATGCCGGTGGTGGTAATAATCGCCAGTCGAGTCTGCCCACGCGTGTTGCCTTTGTTGGCAACGTGACTCTCCCACTTCTCACCGTACTTTAGTCGTCTCTTACGACACCATCAGCACCAGGGTGATCCTATTCTAACACAGATTCACACGGCAAGATCGTTGAATTTTCACTTTTACTCATAATGGTGTAATTGATGGACATTTTGTTGGATGTTTTTGTTTTTTAATGTTTGTATTGTTTGTTTTCTCACTTTCTTTTCTGTTTGCATTTAATAAACATAAATTGAAAGTTTCTAAATTTATTTTGTAATTTTGAAGTAATAGTTTTAATTCACTGGCAATAAATTTTAATTTGCGTAAAAACTTATAATTTTGAGACCTGTCTGTCATGGCGCGGTTGCACCCGCATCCGCAGCATAGAACAGTAATAGTATAAAAAGTATCTGTTTATTGTAATTTTAGTTTCTTTGCTGGTAAGAAGATAAAGCGCGGTGTTGAATTCCGCCACTCAAATGCAGTGAAAAAAGAGGAATGAGATTCCCATCGGAGATGACATCGGAGATGTGTTCCTTCACTAAATTCAGCTTCACGCTGTATCCCGCACGAGGCAGGGTAAGCAGAGGGAACTTGGGAACCTAGTGTTAAGACACTCCGTTCCACTTCCGTTCTTCACTTTCCGCCGAATTTGAGGCATTGCGTGTTGAGTGGCGGAACTCAACGCCGCGCTTTGCCCTATTACCAGAGAGAAGAAATGAAATATTAAATAATTAAATTGAAAATATTAAATATTTCATTTCCTCGACCGGGGATCGAACCCAAAAATCTGTCGGTTTCAGTCACACGCTTGTGCCACTGCGCCACAACAGGCCTCAAATACTCACTAAATTCAAAATATTTTTTATTCAAATAGGCTTCAGCAAGCACTTTTGAATCGTCACGAACATAAAATTACCACCGGCTCAGAATGCGGTTCTGCTGAGAAGAGACGACAAGAAACTTAACAGTTGCTCTTTTCTATATTGAATAAAGTTATAATTTCATTGTTTAATACAATGGTGAATAACTTGTATGAAATGTATGTCAAATGTTCTTAATTAAATACATTTTGATCATTCAAATATTCTTGGACAGGGTAGTACGCTTTGTTAACTAACATTGCTTTAACATTTACTTTAAACTTATCTAGTCGCAAATTCAAAATATACTGCGGAATACTATTATAGATACATATACTCAGACCAATAAATGATTTTTTTCCTTTTGTGAGGCGATAACTAGGCGTCACAAGTTTGTCCTTGTTTCTCGTCCCAATCGTGTGTCGTGTGTCTATCACTGTTTTTGCTAAAACACTGAATATGTTGCCGGACAAACAGAATATTGTAAAATATATATTGAGAAGCAACCGTAAGAATACCTATATCCTTAAAAACATCTCGCAGAGAATCTCGAGCTTTAAGATTATAAATAAATCTAGAGATTATTTTACAGTATAAATATTGAATTTATATCAGTGGCGCTGCCCCATAGTAGCATCCCATATGAAAGAATACTACGAAAATAATTAAAATAAACTAGTCAGACAGTCTACAGGAGTCAAAGTCCGTCATTTCTTAACTACGAACGCGGCTTTGCTGAGTTAATCTGCGAGTGTTTCAAGATGAGAATTCCACTGAAGCTTTGAATCTATAGTTATGCATAAAACACAGTTGATTCCGTCAACTTTAATTTGTTTTATGTTTCACCTTTAATAGCAACACAATTTTTTTGTTTTTTAACAATAGTCTTAGTCTTAAATATTAGAGAAGTATTATATGCCAATAGTACAATGTCACATAATTTTTTTGCATAAAATGGTCTATCGTTTATATACAATAAAAATAAAAGGGGACCAAGAATAGAACCTTATGGAATGCATCCATCCTTAGAGGAGATCCAAACGACTTCACATTATTTATATTACTTTCTGGATTCTTTTAGTTAGATACGAGGCAACAAGATCAAGAGCCGCGTCCTGTATGCATTGGAAAGTTTCATGGTCTACACAATCAAAGGCTTTGGGTAGGTCGCAAAATACTCCAATCACATTTTGCGATGCGGGTGTTGCACTTCTCAAGCACATCTATGGCGCATGGGAGGGCCATGCGTCATAGTTGTGCTTGAGAAGTGCAACACCCGCATCTGTCGTTGACTTGCTTTTGGTGAAACCATATTTTTCGCTATGTATAGACCGATGCTTCTCTTTGTTTGACCTATATATGATAAACCACAGTCACAATCAAGTTTGCATACTGCAAACTGCCTACATACTGCAAAAGAATATTACTCTTCACTGGTCATAAGAATTGGCTCACTTTCTTGTTAGGCTTGAATATAGTTTTAATAGAAGCTCTTCACGTGTGGTAAAAGTGCCGGTTGCCTCTTAACTGTGGGTGGCTTGTTAGTCTTCTGAGAACGCTTGTCGGCTTTGAGAACTGTTATTTTATTGTTTTTCCGTAATTTATTAAGTGCCCGAGATTTATCACGAGAAAGATTCGATTTAGGTGGTTTGGTACGGTCTTGTAAGGCTTCTCGGATATATCTTGACGAATAGCAATATACATGGAGGTCTTCGAGGAGATGATTCTTAGCTCAGCACCATGTCTAACTAGGATAAATAAGCGAAAAAGTCTATTATGCATTGAAATAAGTATAGGGAAATGGTCACTACCATTGGTAGAAGGTAGAACAGACCATGATAGCTGGGAAGCAAGAGAAGAAGAAGATAAAAAAAGATCAAAAACAGTCCTACAATTCTGATTTGGAGTCGGAGAGCCATCATTGAGAATGCAAAGAGATAAATCATCAATCAAGTCTACTAATAAAGGAATTAATCAATCACAGTAATAATATAAACACATAAAGTGTGATGAGTGTTAAAATCACCCAGGACCAAGACAGGACTGGGAAGTAGGTTGTTGTCGATGCCCCCCTAGGGTCTTCTGACCACTGCCTGGTACGGAGTGCTGTGCCTATTAACCGCGTCAGTCGCAGAACATCAGCGACTCGTCGTGTCTGGCACTACAAGTCAGCAGATTGGGATGAGATGCGCACATTTTTCTCGTCTTATCCCTGGGGGCCGGTTTGCTTCTCTTCTGATGATCCTAGTGCTTGTGCCGCTGCTGTTGCCGACGTGGTTCTGCAGGGTATGGAACTTTACATTCCAAGCTCTGTAGTGCCAATCGGTGGTAAGTCACAGCCTTGGTTTGATACGTCTTGCAAACTTGCTGCTTCTGGCAAGCGCGAGGCATATCGAACCTGGGCCAAGGCACTTGTCACTAAGGATCCAAAGGTGAAAACCTTAAAAAGAAAGTACAACCGTGCCTCTAGGTACTTTAAGTGGCAAATTGCCAGAGCAAGGTCCGAGCACATCGCTAAAATCGGCGAGAAGCTTGAGAGTTACCCGTCGGGAACTCGCCAGTTTTGGGCCCTCTCAAAGGCTGCACTAAACAACTTTAACCAGCCTTCGCTTCCGCCGCTGCGCACGGAGAATGACATCTTGGTCCATACGGCGAAAGAGAAAGCCGATCTTCTGGGCGCTCTCTTTGCCTCAAACTCGACTATGGATGACCAAGGAGCAACGCCGCCAACCATCCCGCGGTGTCAGAGCTCAATGCCTGACGTTAAAATCAGTCAGAAAGCTGTTAGGCGAGCTCTTTCTTCCTTGGACATTCACAAGTCGAGTGGGCCAGATGGCATCTCTCCTCTTGTGCTCCGTTCATGTGCTCCTGAGCTGACTCCGGTGCTAACGCGTCTCTTTCGGCACTCTTACTCAGTCGGCGTAGTCCTAGATTCGTGGAAGAGCGCTCTTATCCACCCGATCCCGAAAAAAGGCGATGGCTCCGATCCAACTAACTACAGGCCTATTGCTATCACCTCGCTGCTCTCCAAAGTTATGGAGAGCTTAATCAATAGCCAGCTCTTGGTTTATCTAGAGGATCATCGATTGATTAACGACCGCCAATATGGCTTTCGTCAGGGTCGCTCAACCGGTGATCTTCTGGTTTACCTAACCCACCGCTGGGCTGCAGCTATTGATAGTAAGGGAGAGGGCCTGGCAGTTAGTCTGGACATGGCGAAGGCCTTCGATCGTGTGTGGCATGGGGCGCTCCTTGCGAAACTTCCATCTTACGGGCTTCCCGAGAATTTATGCAAGTGGATCGCTAGCTTTCTCACTGGGCGCAGCATCAAGGTCGCTGTCGACGGTTTTTGCTCTGAATTCATGCCCGTGAACGCTGGCGTCCCCCAAGGCTGCGTGCTGTCCCCTACGCTATTTCTTCTGCATATCAATGATATGTTGGAGGACTCTAACATACATTGTTATGCGGATGATAGTACTGTGGACGCTGTATACTCCGGCCGTGCAAGTCTTTCTCGGGAAAACGTCGACCAGTGCCGAAATCAACTTGTGTCTTTCGTTGAGGCATCCCTCAACAATGTCTCCGTATGGGTGAAAAGAACCTAGTTCAATTCAACCCCCGGAAGACACAAGTCTGCGCGTTAACCACTAAAAAAACCCCATTTGTCGTATCACCAGTTTTCGAGAACACTCCCCTTAAAGCCGCGCCCTGTATCAGTATATTGGGCCTCAGCTTTTCGAACGACTGCCAGTATCGCGATCATCTGGAAAGCAAGGCCAAGTTGGCCTCGAAGAAACTGGGGGTCATCAGCAGAGCGAGACAGTATTTCACGCCAAAACACCGTCTGGCCCTGTATAGGGCCCAGGTTCGGCCTCATATGGAATACTGTTCTCACCTCTGGGCTGGTGCACCCCAGTATCAGCTTGAACCATTTGATCGCGTACAACGTAGAGCCGTTCGAATCGTTGGGGACCCAATGATCTGTAAGGGGCTTGACACTTTGGCTTTGCGTAGAGACGTATCTTTACTGTGCGTTCTCTACCGCATTTATCACGGGGAGTGTTCTGGAGAACTGTTTGACTTGGTACCTGCCGCCGAATTTTCTAACCGCACAGTCCGCCACAAGTTACTATACCATCCACAACATCTGGATACGTGGCAATCTACTACTGTGCGGTTTCGTAGGAATTTCCTTCCACGCACCATACATCTCTGGAACGGCCTACCCGCGGCAGTATTTCCAGGTCGATACGACATGGGTACCTTCAAAAAGCGCGTCTACGTACACCTCAAAGGCCGGCAACGCACCTGTAGCTCCCCTGGTGTTACACGGGGCCGTGGGCGACGGTGATCACTTACCATCAGGTGACCCGTACGCTCGTTTGCCTTGCCTTTTCCATAAAAAAAAAAAAAAAAAAAAAAAAGTAAAGAGATAATAGACTTAAGCTCAAGGAAGATGGAAGAAGAAGGATGAGGGATGTAAACTGATAAGAAGGAAAAGCCCTCACAGAAACAGCATTAATTTGTTGGCTGTGAGATGGGATAGGGAATAAGGAGGAGAGAGATGCACTGGATGAGGATAGCACAACCTTCATACCCGTCATTTCTGTCCTCCCTTTAAGAGGAGATACCCTAAAGCGGGAACCAGACACCAGCCATGTTTCCGAGAGGGCAATAATGACAGGATTGTAGAATGAAGCAATATTAAGTAATTCGTGCTTTGTGGCATGAATACTTTTACTGTTCCATTGTAAGAAGTGCAGTGTTGCTATTATTTAGTATTTTAAAGATACTCATAGGTAGTAGGTTATGGACAACGTTGGGGAGTTCATCAGCGGTTTTAAAAATGCTTACGAGGGTTTCAGTTAGTGCAACCAATAAATCTTTTCGTGATTTTATCGGACTGTCAATACCTTGGTTTAAGGCACAACCATTAGGAAAGGACGAGGTATATTCAGCATTCAAGGTTTGTTGAGCAGGTCTGTTGGAGACTGAAAAACAGTCTTTTTGTATGACTTATTAGGGGAGGCAGGGGCTGGTACTTTAGAAGGAGAGGCATAAGTGGGCGGGGAATACAATCAACAACAAAACTCATTCGAGTGTTATTAGAAGAAGGGATAACAGCCATATACTTACATAGACTTAACATGGAATTGGACAAAAATAAATTTGCTGCTCTCCAATTTCAATTCTCAAATTCTCACCCACTGGTGATATTACTTATTTTATTAACGTGGAGAAATTGGCCAAACTTATTTGCTTAAAGGAGGCAGCAGGACCTGGAGTTTCAATCGACGCATACACTATAAAAAGACCTTTCTCCAAATCCAGATAGGATTTTGGACTTTTTTACACGGAAGGGTGTACATATAAATTTGTATAATAATTGACGGAGTAGCCATAGCTGTTTCAATTGTTGTTTTTCTTTTATCGTGCAAAAAAATTAAAACAATAAATATTTAAATTTACAATATATTTCATTTCTTAGAGTTGGGATCGAACCTACAACTTGTCGTTTACAGTCACACGCTTGTGCCGCTGCGTCACGACCGGCTTGAATCACATTTTTCACTCAAAATATATTTAAAAATATCACTTAAATAAGAAACCCTCACACGTTCTTGCTGCCTATTCTACCGTGTGCGGAATACAGCGTGCAATTGAGTAGAATGGTAAGTCACCTTTGTTTTTGTAACATTTGAAAATTTATTAATAAAACTTTTCACTCTAAAAAATAATGTTGAGGTTCGTTGAATAAAGTGTATGCGATCTCTCGACCACGTGGTGACCCTTACGCTCGTTTGCCGTCTTTTCCATAAAGAAAAAGGTATCGTCAACTTCGCCAGGAACGCAATTTCAAAGACCAAGTACAACACTATTACCAGGATCGCGAGATTTTTTCAAATTGAATTTTCAGATCGGGACTAACCTTCAAGACCTGGTACAACGCTGTCACCAACAATTTTCACAGTTCGACAGTTTCAATTATCATAGTCATAATTAGTAAATAAATAAACAATATAATTTGTTTTTATACCTTTAATATATGGCCTACTTCTCTTCAGGATAATGGCATTTCTCAAGCGTCTATCTTGTTTTCTTAAATACTTATTTAACTTGAGTAGAAGATAACCAAAGATATCTGTAGGCATCTAAAATAGCTAAAAAAATAAATCGTGTTCTCGTAACGCACTCATTATGCTCATTGCCCCGGGTACTTAAACTAGTAACAAGACATCTTTGTGTCTCCTCGTTTAAAAATAATAATTCCTTGTAACAAAGTATTTTTTGGCATTTAAAGTACTGAGGATTTACTCAGTGTAACTCGATTGCTATTTGTAATGAAACGGTGTTTAGATTTTGTGACAAGTACGCTTACAATGGGATATAGTGTGAATGTGCGCAGGGCAGGGGTGCCTATTGTACCTGCCGATACGTACCACCCGCCACTAGACGTGTTGGTGGAACTGAAGCTGGGGTCACAGGTTCGTTCCAGTGCAGATCGATTATAATATCCACATGTTGGGATTGCATATTTACAACCTTGATCTAGAAATAAGTTAAGACTATTTTTATAAAACAATAAATTCAAAAATAGATGACTGTGTTCATAGAAAACAACTATGTCGCGTACACTACTGAAATAATTCGCAACATTCGTCGGAAGGCTATTCTCCACAATAAGTATAAGGCAAGTGGGACCAAGAGTGATTAAAAAGCGTTCGCATTGTATAGGGGTAAAATAAAACGGTTAACAATAGTAGCGCACGAGCAACATGTTAATGGGGTTCAAAATCAGCTACAAAAAGATCCACAGTTTTTCTGAAATTATGTAAAGTTCAGAAGAGGTAGTCGGAATACACATCATATTTTGGAGGACGGGGTAGTATTGTCTGATAAACAACGTGAGAGAGAGTTTGCTCAGTACTTTCACTTAGTTTACAGTACAGCATGGTTCGAGTTGAACGTTAGTCTGCGATGGAAGATGCCGGCGGTGAAAATGGTGCGGCATGGGTTCACCTGAAGAGTTTACGGTTGAGGAATGTGCAGAGTGCGCTTAGACAAAAGCGCTAAGACTTAGCCAAAGGAGGCTGTGTTTCCCGAGAGACTACTCGTGACGTACTGATACCGAAACGAGGTATAGGTAACGAACGACAACGTTAGTGGGTACAGACCAATTGCGGTTCTGTTGTCACCGGCTAAAGTGTTTAAGTGCGCTATACGTAACATCATTTTTATGCAGCTGAGCACACAACTTTCAGATGCGAAACACGGGTTTGGGCCAATGAGGAGCACTACTACTAACTTGCTCAGTTACATACTAAAGCAGTGAGCCGGTGGTGGTTTTACACCGCATCTACTTAACTTTTTTGCTAGTTATATGAGAGATCGGCAACAGCTTATAGAATACGCGGGGCACAGATCGTTTACGTCGTTGATCGTTTTCGATTTACGTGGTCTGGTGTAAGTCAGAAAAGTAATCTTAATCCTCTGTAATTTTTAATAATGATAAACGATTTGTCCAAAGTTGTTAAAGAAGCAAAATATTTAATGTTTGCAGATGACCTTAAGTTATCTCTGGCTGAGAGGAAAGAAGACGACTGTCGACGTTTACAAAATGCCATTGATAGAGTAGGAAATTGGAGTAAAGAGGATCGCTTACAATTCAACACCAAAAATGTGCCACAATTACGTTTTTGCGTGCGCATAGGCCTATTATAATATATAGCCTAGGTAGGCTTAAACTGTTGTAGGTACAACATCGATGAGATGCCACTGTAAGGTCACGGAAGTTTAAGATTTAGGAGTTACTCTCATCGCGGATCTAATGCTTCGTGATCACATTGTTAAGTGCTGTATAAAAGCTTACAGATTTTTAGGGCTCCTCTTACGAACTGTTCGTAATTTTACAAATATAGCAGCAATTATCGTTTTATATAACGCTTTAGTCACAAGTCAACTGAATACAACGCAGTCATCTGGGCCCCACAAGGGACCAATTATAGTCCTATGTTGGAGCGGATACAAAATATATTTATAAGGTTTTTATATTTTAGACTATGTGGAGTACATCCTTTGTATCCTTTTATGTACCCAACTTTGTGTTGGGCATGGTGGGATACAACGAGCTACGTGTTAGGCGGGAGCCAGCAGTTGTGCTCTATTTATTTAATTTAATTAGAGGTACAGTACATCACGCAGAAATATTATGTTTATTGAGTTTGTGTGTGCCTGATAAATTTGTGCAGCGACGACGACGGTCTCACCTGCTAGTTGTACATCATGGTCCCACTAATTTATTGAATGAGGCGCCACTGAAGAGGGCGCTTCGCACTCTCAATCTTGTAGCGGATGAGTAGGATATTTTTACATGTACGCTGAGTGAATTTACAAGGATATCTTCATATGTTATTTTTTTGTAAATTCAATTGTGCTTTGCTGTCGAATTGGGTGTTACCTTTTATCATTACAAGTAACACCCAATTCGACAGTTGTTGTTGTCGTAATTGTAAGTAATGATTAAATAATAATAAGTAAAAGAATAAATAAAAAGATATCTAATCAGAACTGTGTATATTGAATTTTTATAAGTATGATTTTTATATTATTGTTTTTAATACTAGTACTAGTTACTCCAAATATTTTTTTGGCTAAAATTTGTAATGTATATAGTATCGGTAGGATGTTGGATTGATACTTATAGGATATAGGATGTAGTAAATAATGTTATGGATTCTTTTTTGATTGTTGTTGATTATTATTATTTTTATTTGAGAAGCATTGTACTAACAATAGACATGTAAGTTGAAAGGTTACTAACACATATGGATAATTCCGAAATAAAAAGTTAAAAAAAAAATATTATATCTTGTTTTTAGAAATCACAGATCAATGGTTGTAATATAGATGTTTGTTTATTCGTCGACGTCTCAAGAAGTGACCCGCCTTACATCAAGTCTCGGCTAGAACTAACTTAAAACTAAGTACAGGTACCTAATTTTTCTACCTGGGTCTCACCTCGCTCGTACCGACCATTATCTTAAAATATATTTAAGAACAATACACATTCCGTTCCCACGCAATCTTATCTTTAACTATTTTACTTATTCTAACGATTCACAAAACATCCTATTATTACTGTAAGGGATACCCTATCCCTTACAGTAATAAAAGTGGACTTAAATACTAAAGTACACAAAATAACTTAAATTGCTATTTTATAACTCTACATGTATAATATTAAAAATTAAATTAGCGAATAAAACATGTTAAGAAAACTATTTCTATTATAAATATCATTGAATATTTGTGTCATTGTATATTTTTAAGCTTTACATTATGTTCCGCTTTTAGAAGTATAGGTAGAAAGAGTATTAAGATATTTTATTTTCAACTTTTCTTTTACATTACGCTTCTAGACATGCAATGCTTAAAATATATGATATAGTGAAAGGAATATTTTAACACTCTCTCTTCTTAGTCATATTCTTCTCGCCACTGATATGCCTTCATGGCTTTGTAGGTAAGCTGCTTCCATCTGGTTTGGTTTTAGCCTTCTGTTAGGGCAGCTGTTATTGAGAGACACTGACTACCTGAAAGCATTTGACTGTGCAATATGGGACCGTCTATGAATTATATCATGGGAAATGAGCGTACTTCCACATCTCATAGCATTGGTCGCTAATCTTTACAAAGATGGGTAGTCCATGGTTATTATAAATTATGTCATCTCAGACCGCCCTTAACCAAAAAAAAGAAGAAAGAAGGATTGTTACTTATCTTCCATTCTATTTAACATCTATGTTGAATACATCGTACGAAAAGCCGTGTAAAAATGGGTTGAAACTATCTCATATTTTTTCACCTCATAATGCTGCTTAGTAAGATTTAGAGGATAACCCAATCATGCAAAACTGCCATGAGTAAACTGAAACGCTCCCGGCAAAGTCGGAAAATTTCCATTACAACCAAGTTTAAAATAGTCCGGACATTAATTTTCTCGATTTCTATATGGATTAGAGTCGTGGGCAATTCAAGGAGACTCAAAAAAAGAAGGAACATTTGAAATGTTTCGTATACATTATTGCTTTAGATTAAAAACACGCTATCAACTATTTGCTGTCAAAGGATTCTTGGCTACTTTAACTAAATTGTACAAAGATCACTAGACAATAAAGATTACCTGATAGTTATCGGGAAGTTGAAGGAAAACAAATTCATTCTTTGTTCAGATAAGAAGGGACCAAAACAAACGTACGAGCCAAGGCTCCTTTGATACATTGCATATATAATAACAGTACTTACATCACCTATTTATCTATTTATTTTTAAATCATTAATTCATGTGTAAATAGATACATAACACCTCGAAAAATGTAGGTTAATATTCAAACGACAATTAAAAATATTGGGAACAAGGGTACGAGTCTTAAGCTAAAATATGTATGTTATATATATATATATATATATATATATATATATATATATATATATATATATATATATATATATATATATATATATATATATATATATATATATATATATATATATATATATATATATATATATATATATATATTTTTCAGCTTCACGCTGTATCCCGCACTAGGCAGGGTAGGCAGAGGGAACGGAAGTGGAACCTAGTGTTATGACACTCCGTTCCACTTCCTTTCCCCACTTTCCGCCGAATTTGAGGCATTGCGTGTTGAGGGGCGGAACTCAACGCCGCGCTTTGCCTTATTACCAGAGCGAAGAAATGAAACATTAAATATTTTAAATTGAAAATATTTAATATTTCATTTCCTCGACTGGGGATCGAACCCAGAACCTGTCGGTTATAGTCACACTCTTGTGCCGCTGCGCCACGACAGGCCTCAAAATATATATATATATATATATATATATATATATATATATATATATATATATATATATATATATATATATATATATATATATATATATATATATATATACATATATATATATATATATATATATATATATATATATATATATATATATATATATATATATATATATATATATATATATATATATATATATATATATATATACATATATATATATATATATATATATATATATATATATATATATATATATATATATATATATATATATATATATATATATATATATATATATATATATATATATATATATATATATATATATATATATATATATATATATATATATATATATATATATATATATATTATATATATATATATATATATATATATATATATATATATATATATATATATATATATATATATATATATATATATATATATATATATATATATATATATATATATATATATATATATATATATGTAGCGCATCGGACTGATCTTTCTAGGGCTAATGTGAAAGTTTCTCTTTTGTCTGTTGCTCCATCTATCTGTCAATATTAATCTTAAATATATTCAAAAATTAGAACTATATTAAAGTTTTTTGATTTGTTTCATGTGTAGGCGTGCTGTTTTCTTTAAACGGGTACTTATAAATTAAAAATATACTAGCAAAATGAGTCTAGCAATATTTTTTTATGGAAAAGAAAAGGCAACCCGTGGCCGCCCGGGTCACCTGTAGGAAAGTAATCACCGCCACAAACGACCCAGTCATGTGACACATGTGTAAATATATGTGCTACGCTGGCCTTTACTATAGGGGATGATGCGGTTTTTGGAGGTATAGGCCCGGCCCATGTATAGGCCCGAAAACACTTTGTTCCCCACTTTTCGTCCAATCTTTAAGACTTTGAGTGAAGGTTATGCTAGGAAATAAAAATAACTCATCCTGGTGGAATTGAACTCATAATCGTCACGTTACGTTGCTATACGCTGTGTCGCTGCTCCGCGACACGCCTCAAAAAATTTTGTTAGAGTAGATATAACGTATTACTAAATAGTGATTTATCGTTTGCCCCAACAAGAAATAGCTTTTCAGATTTTGACCGCGCAGGAACGATGAAACCCGTAGGTAGAGGAGAAACACTGATGTGTAATTTATTTTTCTTGCAGTAACAGAAGTTTTGAAAAATAATAAAAAAATGTAATGTGAAATAATAATATAACAATGGTAAAGTATTATTAAATCTGGAGCATCTTGGAAGCACCTTATTATTAATTTTCTCAAATGATATCTATATCACTTCCTATACCTGATTCTACCATCACTTTTTATGCTAGTTCATGAAGGTAAAACAGTATTGCGTTGAACAATATAATGCGATTTCTTCAGATAACAAAAAATCTTTTCAAGTGTATTATTATCTATTTTAAATTATTTTTTTTAATAATCTTTTTTTTTTTTTCAGCTTCACGCTGTATCCCGCACTAGGCAGGGTAGGCAGAGGGAACGGAAGTGAAACCTAGTATTATGACACTCCGTTTTACTTCCGTTCTCCACTTTCCGCCAAATTTGAGGCATTGCGTGTTGAGTGGCGGAACTCAACGCCGCGCTTTGCCTTATTACCAGAGCGAAGAAATGAAACATTAAATATTTAAATTGAAAATATTAAATATTTCATTCCCTCGACTGGGGATCGAACCCAGAACCTATCGTTTACAGTCACACTCTTGAGCCGCTGCGCCACGACAGGCCTCAAACCTCTTTTAATAATCAGAGATGTTATTAAACATACATGTAGTTTTTATTAGTTGAATTGATATTTTGACGATACAACTCGTTATTTTATGACTTTTTATTAATTATATCAATGAATAGATAAATACAGTAAAGTAATGCGGTACTCATAATGATATGAAAGCAAGTAATTTGCTAACTAATTGTGATAAAATTAGAAAGGAATATTAATTTTCTTCATTTATTTTCAAAAAAGAAAAACGTTTATGACATTTGTAATATATACAGTTATAGAAGATATTTTATTGGTAAAAAAAAATGGGTTTCTAATAAATATTTAGTAACAATTGCGAACTAGACTATAAACACATTAAGATACTGAGTCTATCATTACTTATAGTAAACGACGACGACTTGATAATAGGTCTTTGAGCACAATGACATCACTCTGGTACTGTTTAGTAACACCAGCACGAATAAAAATGGAATAATATATATATATATATATATATATATATATATATATATATATATATATATATATATATATATATATATATATATATATATATATATATATATATATATATATATATGTATATATATATATACATATATATATATATATATATATATATATATATATATATATATATATATATATATATATATATATATATATATATATATATATATATATATATATATGTATATATACATATATATATATATATATATATATATATATATATATATATATATATATATATATATATATATATATATATATGTATATATATATATATATATATATATACATATTTAAAAAAAATTGACAGCGTTCTATTTCCATAACAACCAGAACACCAGAACTACCTTTCAACTTCGAGGAAAACGCCATAGAGTTTTCACTTATTACAAAGGAGGTACTAATTCTAGCCTTTAGTAGCATAGGAAACAATAAATCCCCAGGCCCTGATAAAATCCATAATGTAGCCCTTAAACAAGCCATTATGGCAGCCCCCGAAACGAAACTTCACACGGACAACAGGTGCTTATTAGAAGAAACTTTTTCCACAACATGGAAGCGACAGAGACTTGTGCTCCTCCCTAAAGGACTGAAACCCCTCAACGAGCCGTCGGCCTACCGCCTGCTGTACTTACTGGATACCGCAGGGTAAGTGCTAGAGCGAATCATCCACAGTAGAATCGTAGGCGTAGTGGAACGCCAACTAGCTGATACACAATATGGGTTTAGAAAAGGCCGATCTACACTAGACGCCATTGAACAAGTGGTCAACATAGCGAAGCAAGCTATTTCCGGAACGAGATGGAAAAGAGAAACCATAAAATATTGCCTATTAGCAACATTGGTTATCAAAAATGCCTTTAACTCAGCCAAATGGAAGAACGCTGCGCAAACTGGTAGGTTGTTACTCCTCCGGTAGGATTCTGACATATAATACGCAACAAGGACCAATGAAGTACAAAATCACTGGAGAAATAACGCAAGGATCAGTTTTAGGGCCACTGTTATAGAACATTCTGTACGATGGACTACTGAAGAAGGACCTTCTCAGCGCAACCAAACTGGTCGCATTCGCAGATGACCTGGCGGTAGTAATCGTGGCAGTACCTCGAAGAAATCAAATGGGCATTTGAAAGGTTCATTCCAAACCATTAACAGTCTCGGAAGATGCGGCTTGTGTGATAGCAGGTATAGTTCCGATAGCAATACTTGCCGTCGAAAGGAAGAACCTACACCAAAGTAACCCAGAATTGGATGTGTCTGAATTACGAAACGAAGGAAGACAAAAGAGTCTACAACAATGGTAATCGGTCTGGGATGCATCAGTTAAGGGAAGATGGACCCAACGGTTAATACTATATATCAAGCCATGGATAAACTATGGTTATGAAGAACTTAACTACTACTTCACACAGATGATCACTGGTCATGGTTGCTACCGGGAGTACCTATATAAGTTCAAATATGATGACTCTCCTGACTGTCCCGAGTGCTCTGGGACACCCAAAAATTCATTCCAAATTTCTGTCTTCGCTGTATAGGGGACAGACAAAAATACATGCTCCAATTCGGAGCATGTATTTTTGTCTGTCCCCTATACAGCGAAGACAAAAGATCATTAGAGGAAAAGTTTGGGCGCAAACTTTACCTAGCGAACCTTGTTGCAATAATACTGACATCATCATCAAGCCTGGGAAGCAATTAGCTCATATGCTACAATTTTACTGAAAGACCTGCGTAAAAGAGAGCAAGCACGGAAGAAACTGATATATAGACAGCCACTGTAAGATGCACAGCTGCGGCTAAATTTCCCCTCGCGAAGTAATGCCTAGCTGCCATCCCGCGGGGATCAGGAAAGTAGAAGAGAGATGTCCTCTTTCTTCCCTGTTTCCATACATACATATATACATACATACATACATACATACATACATACACAAATACACGCATGCACGCATGCACGCAAACACGCATACGCGTATACACGCATGCACGCATACACGCATACACGCATACACGCACACACGCACACACGCACACACGCACACACGCACACACGCACACACGCACATACGCACACACGCACATACGCACACAAAAAAAATATTCAAAGAACATCATTCCCCTGACTGAAATATGAACCATGGTATGTATACATGTTTTCTTCTATTTATTTTTGTGTGCTTGTGTTACTTGACAGTACATGAGTGTTTTTATTCTGCTCTAGACCTATTATCAGGTCGTTGCTCTAGGCCTATTATTGTATCAGTATCTTTATGCGTTTGTAGCGTAGTTCACAATTATTATTAAATATTTACTAGATACTTACTTTTTTATTTCAGAGAAATAATATCTTCTAAAACGGTATGTATTAACAATACAATAAACATTTTTTTTTTGAGAATAAATGAAAGAGAATTAATATTTCTTTCTGATTTTATCACAATTAATTAACAAATTACTTGCTCTGATATCATTATGAGTACCGCACTACTTTACTGTGTATCTATTAATTAATATAATTAAAAAAAAATCACATTACGAGCTGCAAAATATTAATTTAACTGACAAAAACTACATGTATGTTTAAATAATATCTTTGATTATAAAAAAAATTGTTTAAAATAGATAATAAACTTCAAAATATTTCTTTTTTATCTAAAGGAATAACAAAATGCTGTCCAACGCACTGGTGGCAGAAACAAATATAGCAAGTGATAGATATCATGTGGGAAAATTAATAATCAGGAGCTTTAAAGATGCTCCGGATTTAATAATGCAGGTACCATTCTTATATTATTATTTTACATTAAAACATTTTTATTATTTTTCAAAACTTCTGTCACTGCAAGAAAAATAAATTACACAATAATGTTTCTCCTCTACCTGCGGGTTTCATTGCTCAAAATCTGAAAAGCTATTTCTTGTTGGGGCAAATGATAAATCACTATTTAATAATTCGTTATTTCAACACTAACAATATTTTTTGAGGCGTGTCGTGGAACAGCGACACAGCGTACAGCTGTACGCGTGACGATTATGAGTTCAATTCCAACGGGATGAATTATTTTAATTTCCTAGCATAACGTTCACTCCGTTCCTTCCAAAAGTGGGGTCAAAGTGTTTCCAGGTCAATAAATCGCACATATATTTATTTACACATTGTAAATTAGACGGGGTCGTTTGTGGTGGGGATTACTTTCCTACAGGTGACCCGGGCACATGGGTTGCCATATTTTTTCAATAAAAAAAATGTTACTAGACTCATTTTGCTGGTATATTTTTGGTTTATAAGTACCTATATAAAAAATACAGCATGTCTTCACATAAACCAAATGAAGAAAACTTCATTGACAAATGACATTGACAGATAGATGGAGCAACAGACAAAAAGGAAACTTTCAAATCAACCCTAAAAAGATCAGTCCGATGCGCTACATGCTTTAGGAATCTAAGCATTGAGTATCAAGATGTTGTCGTCATTATGGCACCCAATCATCTTGATCTTTGTATACCCATGTATGCTGCTTTCTACTTAGGTATCAACGTGGCAGGCATAGATATGCATTTAGGAGTATGTAAGTAGAATTTCAGTCTATATAATATATTACTTTTTTTTATATGTTACGTATATAGCATACGAATCACATAAAAAAAATTATAATTTTTTAGATACATATTTTTAACTTTATTAAGAATTTCTTAATTTTTGGAATATTGTAAATTGTAAAATATTATTTTTAAATGTACAAATTCTATAAATATTCAAAGGTGGAACATCTATTAAAAATTATATATGTCAAATTCTTAAATTTCATATGTATTTCAAATTGTTAAATTTTCAAATATTATATACCTACATATAAACCTGACCCAAAATTAATATGTAATATTTTGAAGTAAATGTAAAAAAAATACATTTAACACTCCAAGGTTCCCAAGTATCTATTGTAAACTTTAATTGGGATTAATAGACAAGTTGAAAATAAATTCATAAAAAGCCTTACATTGCTCGAAACTCACTTACTGTAAAAATTAATAAATAAGTATATCGCTTATGGCAGGGTAGGCAGAGGGAATTTGTTAATAAGGAAATATAATAATGGTATAATTATTCATCAGCCAGTGCAGATTTTACAAGCTTTTTCTGAGATTAAGATAACTTTTGAAAAAATCTATCGAACGATCAAAATAACGTTGCACGATTTTCTTAAAATATATATATTTGTACATCTAATGAAAGAATGTGTAAAATAATTGATAATTCTTAAAGTATTACTATTAGCAAACCATGTGATAAATTTGTGGAATTAAAGTACTACAATGATATGATAAATAATTGTTAATCAAATTATCATCCATATGTAAAAATATACATAATAATATTTTTTTAGATGAGCTAAAGAACACATTAAAATGTGTTGCACCTAAAATAATATTTTGTGAAAATTTTAATGTTAAGAACGTCGAAGAAGCTTTGAAATTGCTGAACATGACAGCTCACATTGTAACCTTTGGAGAGAAAATAGCCAACATGAACTTTTCTGAATTTTTAGATACATATTCTGATGACACTGCTGTAGACTCTTTTAAGTATGATCTTTACTTATGCTAAAAATAATATAAATGAAATTCATTTTATTTTTTTAAAATATTAACAGAATATATTTATCATAGCTAACGTAATTTTAAGATTAACTCAGACAATTGTTAACAACGCTTTAGAATGTAAACTGACTATTAATATAATAATGGCTGCATCAAAATATTAAAAAGATCAATATTAGAATTAAAAAAAAACGATACTTTGATTTCAGACCAGCAGACTTTGACCCAAAAGAAACGAACATAATATTATGTTCAACTAGTGGATCTACTGGAGAACCTAAATCGGTTATGCTCACACATGAAAATATATTAATTAGTTTCTCTTGTCGTTCGTAAGTATCGAACGTGTTAAAAAATTAATCATTTCGATGTGGTTTTTAATTTATACATTGAAGTGAATATAATAGAGATTTTATTCAGTATTATTTATTTGCTCACTCACTCACTCACTCACTCAGCTTCACGCTGTATCTGGGAACCTAGTGTTAAGACACTCTGTTCCACTTCCGATCCCAACCTTCCGCCGAATTTGAGGCATGACGTGTTGAGTGGCGGAACTCAACGCCGCGTTTTGCCTTGTACCAGAGTGAAGAAATGAACTTTAAATGTTTAAAATGAAAATATTAATTAAACATTTCATTTCCTCGAATGGGGATCGAACCCAAAACTTGTCGGTTACAGTCACGCACTTGTGTCGCTGCGCCACGACAGGCCACGACAGTTATTTACAAAAATAAATATATAAATTTACAACTTTTTTGGTTTGCCCTATTAAATTTTAATATTATATAGTCCTGAAAGAGATACATCAGTGAGCATTTAGTAGCTTTTTCCAAGAATTAATTAAATATTATAAAGAATTACGAATATAAAATATATATAACAGGATAATTTTTAGGTATTTATGGAACAAGATTCCGGGATCGATCGATGCTTGCCTGGTTGTATCGCCTCTTCAGTGGATAACGGCTGTCTTTCAGTTCGTTATGTCACCGATAGCTAAATATACACGAGTGCAGACGTCAGCCCCAACAACGCCCGAGCATGTTAATTTTCTTGTAAAAAAGTACAAAGTAAGATCCGTTTTTTCTTTGTGTTCTGTTTTTTGTTAGCGAAAGCGGTAAATATATAGTAAATGCTCTAACCAAAATTAATGAATGGAGAATGTTTAAATTTTACGTATAACACTCATGAGTTTTTCACCATGTCAGGAATTTAATGTTTAACTATCATTTAATTAATACTAAAAGAAAGCTTTAGGAATAAATTTATATTTTGCAGCCAGAGTTCCTTATAGTAAGCCCCACGTTTCTAACAACTTTATTAAGATATTGTGAGAAAAACAATGGCGATTTTTCATCCTTGAAACATATTCGTGTAGGAGGCAGCGCTGTATCCGAGGACTTACTAAATCAAATTACTGTAAGTGCACATTAGTTTTAAAAAAAAAGTATTGTGGAAATCACCCCTATACAAAATAAAAAATAATAACTTTTATCTCATATTATTATTGTAGAGAGAAGCACCACAAGCAAACATTCAAACTGGATACGGCATGACGGAAACATCTGGATTGTTTGCATTGTCGGCATATTCACCTCGTAACTCCATTGGAAAACCTCTATGCCATTTCGAATATAAAGTTAGTAAAATTATTGTATAATGAAATACTAGAGATGATATATCGTTTGGTCAGTGTGTACACACACATCGTGTAGTCGAGAGCTCTTTTAGAAGTAAAACTACGCTCATATCACCTTTCCAATTCATAATTATGTAGTAATCTGTAATACCCATGTGCCTCTGCGCCACGACTGGCCTCTTAATAGTTGATCAGTCACGCAATGCAGAAGTGCATGCAAATTATTAGGCTTTCCAAGAAATACATATTTGTGACATATTCTATAAATTAGGTTTTTTAAAATATGTTAAGATACTCCGTCTAGTTCCTCATCTTCCGATATATTTGAAATATATCCCCTTTTAGATCAGACTATCACTGCTAAAAGAGGAAATGAAATATTTGTGCCTCTGCGCCACCACAGGCCGTGATTATAAAATTTCATAATATTTTTGTTCTACGACCATATAGTTTCATTATTTTGTTTTCAGATTGTCGATATAGAAACAAACGAAAATATAAGCCTACCACATAAGTCTGGTGAATTACGAATAAAAGGACCTACTGTTAGTAAGGTACTTAACTTATAAGTATATATGAGTAAAATCTTATGGTATGTTTTTGTTTTTTTCGAAAAGAGCTTTTTTTCTGAAACTGTTCTCAATAGAATTATAGAAGAAATTTTGAATCTGCTCAGATAATATAGATTGAGCGTTAAGTTCTTACTTATTTTCTTTAACATAAGTTAATCATAATATGAGTTGAGATGAGTTAGTGTAAAATTTAAAATTTTACCAGAATTTTACCAGTATGTAAGAATAATTGTTTTGTCTTTTAGGGATATTATAATAACCCTGAAATGACAAAAATGGCTTTCGATGAAGATGGATGGTTTAAGACAGGAGATATTGTATATAAAGATGAACATTGTAATTTCTACTTCGTAGGTCGCTTAAAGTTACTATTGAAGTACAGAAATCACCAGGTATAAAAAACATAAGATCTAGTTTCTTTAAGTCTACTTCAACTTCTATATTTCTTTTAGAGAAGACGTTTTAATAAATCATGTTACATATAATTAGTAATTATCAAAATCATTTATTTAAATTTTTCAAATCATTTATTTATTTCAGGTATCTCCTACAGAATTGGAAAGTGTAATTATTAAGCATCCAGGTGTAGTAGACGTGGCGGTAACTGGTATACCCGACGGGGAATGTGGAGACTTGCCAGTAGCTATTGTAATTGCAAGGGATGGTTCTAATGCAACCGCTTCAGATATTAAACATTTAGTTAAAAGTACGTAATAAGTATAAGAGAATGATGAAAAGCAATGAAAAAATCAAAAGGACACAACCACTATTTTCTTGTAAATCTGCACTTAAGTGTAACGATCTAATAATATTTACTTTGCTAAACTACAGTTACTATACTTACTTTAAATATTTTCATCTGTATCAAAAATATTAATACGTAGTAAAATCAAAATACCAATATTATAAAATCAATTGCACCCGTTTCACATGATAAAGTGTTTATTTATAAAAATTGTTGGCAAGCTTGGGTTTGTTGACTTTGCCCGTTTACATATTACAAAAAAATATTTAATATAAACTCGCATTGTTTAAGAACCATATAATATTTATATTCAATTAAAACTTTACAGATACGTTGACAGATACAAAGCAATTGAGGGGAGGAGTTATATTTGTAAAAGAATTTCCAATGACAGCCACATCTAAAATAGATAGACCCAAATTGAAAAAACTCGCTATGATAATGGGAAGAGAATAAGCTGTTAAATAAAGTACGCTTAATTTCATTTGAAATAGAAAATTATATATTTATACGATTTTTATTTTTGAATTGTAATATGTTTATTTGTTTAAGTTGCTTGTTGTTCTAAAATTATGAATACTACTATTTTTATGCATATGGTGACGCCAGATCCTGTAATTTATCGGTGTTATAATTGACTTTAAATGACAGTGGGGACTTTAAATTACAGTGGGATATTGATGGGGTGGTCAATGTGGTATACATTTCAGCTCAGCTCAGGTTTCGTGGGTAATAATCTTCAGTAAAAATCAGATTATTAACTGACGTAGGAACGGCTTGCCTTGTTTCCTTTAGCTACTTTAAGAGCATTATGTCCAACAGTATTTTACTTTGGGAATATAATGCAGTAATTAAAAAAGCGTGGATACAACATTTTGTTTTGTGTATGTACTGTATTAATAAAATTTCATCGGCATTCGTTTGTGCCGCTGCGCCACGATAGGAAATGAAATGAGAGGATAATAACAAATGAAAATCGTAACCGAGCCTTTTACTTTTTTTTTAACTTAAAATTGAGTACTTAGTAGTAAACTTAAAAATTAGAGCTTACTGAACTATCTAGCAACAATAGATATAAAAATACTGTTTTAATTTTTTTTATTACTAATAAATTATTGCTGTTTGATATCTAATGAAAACATAGTTTTGTCGCATTGTCATAACATTTATATATTATTATTTAAATAAAATATTTACGAGTATTTAAGTGTAATAATATTCATAATATATGTGTATGTGTGTGTGTGTGTGTGTAGTTTTCTTTAATTAATTGCTATTCCAACATTATAACTTCCGTTGGTTACATTTACTCATTATCTATTTATTTTAAATAGTTTTGTAACTTAACAAAACAACACACTTTTTGCTATTTCACTTTCTTATCTTATGTCTACTTGTTATTCTTTTTTGTTAATTTTAATTAATTAAAGGTTTTTCTTTCCTTACTATCTTCCTATTGAAAGTGGAAAATAATTTCATAATTTTATTATTCGAGAAAGAACGAATAATATTGAAAGTGCCGTGTGATTCCGGCTTAGAATAGGATCACCCTGGTACTGATGGTGTCGTAAGAGGCGACTGAAGAACATGTTGGAGAGTCACGTTGTCAGAAACGGCAACACGCAATGGCAGACTCGACTGCTTCATTACCACCCCCGGCATTTAAAACCAGCGTTAAGTACTGGCTTCGGCTACTGCGTTTCGAATTGGGTAATGCCGGGCCCCGGTGCCCATTCATCTTAAAGACGGGCAACGCTGCTGTAGCTCCTCTGGAGCTACACGGGGCCGAGGGCGACGGTGATCACTTACCATTAGGTGACCCGTACGCTCGTTTGCCCTGTCTTTTCCATAAAAAAAAGGCTGGAGATTTGGCTACGTCTTCATTTTGTTAATTTTATTAATCGATTTGAGGTCTTTAGTTCGTATCTTAAGATATTAAAAAAATGTTTATAAAGTAATCCGTTTCTATCATATTAAGCCCTCGTCCCGTTAAAGTATTGTTACTGAGTGTGTGAAAGCAATTATGGTAGTATAATAAAATTAAGTAATAGAAATTAAAACTAAAATTCTTCATGAAAAATCAATAGCAATAACTTTCATTTGTAATATAATAAACAGAAAATCCGCCCAATCGCCGATGATATATACATATATATATATATATATATATATATATATATATATATATATATATATACATATATATAAGTATACTTTACGAGGTCATTAATTAAATTATTTTCATATCCTCTTTTTAGATAATAACCGACGGCGTTAAAATTATTAAATATATTTCATTGAAAAAAATCAAACTTCTAGATCAACTCAAGTACAATTTTTCTTTCCAATAACCTACAATCCCGAAAGTGATCTCATAGTCAGCGAATTCGACTTGCACTTGACCGATTAATTTTCTTAATATAGCCCAACCATTGCCACTATCTGTCTTTCACTTCCTGCTGATTTTATAAATATTGCATATACGTATATTCAATTTCACACAATTGAAAATTGTTATTCAATGGTTTTATGATGATAAGATGACAATGATAAGATTTATAATGTGCAATGATAACTTCAGCAATAAGATAGTAGATATTACTCGGCTTCCTGCTGTGTCCCGCACATGGAAGGGTAGGCAGAGGGAACTTGGTAACCTAGTGTTAAGACACTCCCTTCCACTTCCATTCCCCACTCTCCACCAAATTTGTGGCATTGTATATTTACATCCACGCTAGTATCTCTTCATTGGGTATGCGATTAGCTAAACTGACTCCGCGTATCCGACGAAGAGATCGTATCTCTACAGTATTCATCTTTCTTACATTCTACTTCTGTAATACCCACGTTTCACTGCCGTATAACAATGTCGGTACCAAAACTGCATTGTGTACGGCCAAACACACAACTATGCTGAAGTTTCACCGTCTAAACATTGCAGCTAAGGCCCCGTTAACTCTGTTACCGGAAGCAATACGCCTTTCCACATCCATTTCGTATCTTCCATCTCTGCTAAACATACTTCCCAGATATACTACCACCATTCACTTGTTCTAATATCTTATCATTTACACAGAACTTGCATTCTGTCCTTTCTTCATTTCTTTTAAATTTCAGAACCCTCGTCTTATTCGCATTCAGGCTTAGACCATTATTCGCACATCCTTCTTTCAGAGTGGTAACAAACGCCGGTAATTCACTTTCTAATGATGCAATAAGCACTGCATTATCTGCGTAAAGCAGGCAATTTGTATTCAAGATACCTACTTTCACTCCCATGTCACTTTGTTTCACTCCATGAAGACAGCTGTCCAAATACAAATTGAACGACCAAACTGTCAAAGCGCAACCTTGTTTAATACCCGATTAGATGTCAAACCAAGGCGACATGCCAGCTCCTACTTACACACAGGCTGAATGATTTCTGTAAAGAGACTTTACAGCCTGTAGTAAGGGTCCGGTTACATTGTACCTCCCATAATCTCTTTCTTATAACCCTGTGAAACGCCTTTTTGAAGTCGCCAAAAGCACAGAAAACTTTTTAGTTTACTGTCAAAAATTTATCTGTGATCATGCGGAGGGAAAAGATCTGATCTATACACCCTCTTCCAGGTGTAAGCCTCCCAGGGCCTCCCACAACAGCATTTAGGATCTTGCAATCTTCTCGTTAATATTTTAGCATAAACTTTACTACCTAAGCTAATCAAACTGTTTAATTGCTAATTGCTTATCAAATTTTAAATTATTACTTTAAAAAATCCTAATAGCAGTAATGAAATGTAAATTACGAAATTTAAAGAACTAATTTTACTAATTTATTATCAGAACTGAATTTCTAAGCAAGATGTGATATTTTTAGTTTTAACAAAATATATTAAAAAACAGAGAGACAATAATTTTTGTTCAACATTTTATTTACAAGATAACAAAAATACCTTTTGTACCTAACACGAATAATTATTACAAAATTAATTTCAATTGCGTTTATGTAGTAATTTTGACCATTGACAGTGATTGTCGTCGCGAAATAGGCCTGGAACTATTATTCCATATATGTATAGGTATGTTTGACTATTTTTGTCTGTTTCTTGATGCGTGTTAGGAGTTAATGTAATTTTTTATACTAGATTTTACTTGAGGCTCCAATAATATAGTCTGGGTTCCCAAACATAACTTAAAATTATTTTTTTCATCAAAATTGATACAATATAACTGTTTCGGTGTCGGAATCGGGAAATTGAGTTTGTAAAGTCTAGATATTAAAATGATAATTAATACAGAACACAAAAGTACGTTCACAAATAAAAGTGTATGGGGACACTGAACCATCTTACCATTATCATTTACCACAGTAAAATTTTGGGCTGCTGAATTTATAGGTGGGAGACGATGAACGTTCGGGATCTCCATAAAATTCAACAACACCAAATGGTGCTAGACGACCACTGAATTAAAGTGAGAAAGAAAGCAGAGGCTATGATCATGTCAAAAGAACGTATTTGTCACATATTAAAGCAACATTTTGACATGAGATAGTCTGTCCATTCGTTAGAGGCCGCTTTTGCTCACGTTAAACCAAAAGCGTGTTTAAATGAATATTTTCAAGGTTCTTTCGGCGCAGTTTAGGCAAAATAAATCCTGATGAAACAACGATATGTTGTAACTAACAGTGTAATGCAAAGGAAACCAGAAACTGTTTCTTCAGCTGATACAGTGATGGCGATTGTTTTTTGGGATAGTCATATAGATATTTTAAACGATTACCTTCAAAACAAAAATAACCATTACAGGAGCATACTATGCATCAGTACCCGACAAGGTGGGAAGGCAGAACTTGTGAAAAAAACGGCCACGTTTGCAGAAAAAGCAGATTCTCTTTCACCAACGCAACGCACTGCTTCTCTAACCGCTTGGCGCCATCCACCTTGGATGAGCGGACTTACTAGATTTTGAGCGAAAAGCGACTTATTTTTGTTCCATCATCTATAAATTGCCTATCGAGGCCTGTCGTGGCGCAGCGGCACAAACGTGCGACTGTAACCGACAGGTTGTGGGTTCGATCCCCACTTGAGTGAATTTCTTCGCTCTGGCACAAGGCAAAGCGCGGCGTTGAATTCCGCCACTCAACACACAATGCCTCAAATTCGGCGGAAAGTGGGGAACGGAAGTGGAATGGAATGTCTTAACACTAGGTTCCCGGGTTCCCTCTGCCTACTCTGCCTCGTGCGGGATACAGCGTGAAGCAGTGAAAAATGCCGAGTACTATTTGGCCGGGAGAGAAGACAAGAGGTAAAAATTAATATTTATATGAAAAGCACTAGTAATGTGGATCTGAATTGATCGATCTGCAATTGTGTCCATAAAGTTGTAATGGCGGCTGCACTTTATAGAGGTATTCGTTTTATTATATAGCTAAACAAAATAACGCTTTTGCCGCGTGATTCGCGCGGCTTAGAACAGGATCATCCTGGTATTGATGGTGTCGTAAGAGGCGACTAAAGTACTTGTGGGTAAAACTAAAGTATTTTATACGGGCAAGGGACGTAAGGGAGGACATGAGTTGTCCGTCGTCTTGTCAGTTTTGAAGGTCCCGATCTTCAAATGTCCATCATGTCCACCTTCTGGCTCCGTGTGGACATGGACGATCGTGTCCGAATCTACGTATGCCTGAACAGGTCTAGTGGTAATGCAGAAATGCATCGGCTCATAGAGCACATGCAATCGGCTATCGACGATGCGCTATCATAGATCCCCACCTCAGAAGTCGTGATACTTAGCGATTTAAATGCGCATAATGCCAGTTGACCACCAGGGATGCATTCGATCTTGCTATGGCGTATGGATTGTCCCATTTGATTGCGTCCCTACACGAATCCCGAACGTGGACAACTACAATGCCTCCTTATGAGACCTTCTGCTGACTTCGCATCCAGAACAGTACCAGGTTGTCGTCGTTCTCTCCTTAGGATCTTCAAACCACTGCCTGGCTAGCAGGTTTGCTACTCTTCTGATGATCCTAGTGCTTTTGCTGCTGCTGTCGCGGACGTGGTTCTGAAGGGTAAGGAACTTTACATTCCTAGCTCTGTAGCGCCAATCGGTGGCATGTCACAGCCTTTGTTTGATACGTCTTGCAAATTTGCTGCTTCTGGCAAGCGTGAGACATATCGAATCTGGGCCCAGGCACTTGCCACTAAGGATCCGAAGGTGAAAACCTTAAAAAGAAAGTACAACCGTGCCGTCTAGGTACTTTAAGTGGCAAATTGCCAGAGTAAGGTCCCAGCACGCCGCTAAAATCAGCGAGAAGCTTGAAAACTAAGCGTCCAGAACTCACCAATTTTGGCCTTCTCAAACGCTGCGCTTGGCAACTTTAGCCAGCCTTCTCTTCCGCCGCTACGCTGCGAAATTAACATCTTGGTCCTTACGGCGAAAGAGAAAGCCGATCTCCTAGACGCTCTCCTTGCCTCAAACTCGACTCGGCAATCTTACTCAGTCAGTGTAGTCCTAGATTCGTGGAAGAGCGCTCTTATCCACCCGATTCCGAAAAAAGGCGACGGTGCCGATCTAACTAATTATAGGCCTATTGCTATCATGTTGCTCTCAAAAGTTATGGAGCATATTAAATAGCCAGCTCTTGGTTTATCCGGAGGATCACCGATTGATTAACGACCGCCGATATGGCTTTCGTCAGGGTGCTCAACCGGTGATTTTCTGATTCACCTAGCCCACCGCTAGGCTGCGGCTGTTGACAGCAAGTTAGAGGGCTTGGCAGTTAGTTTGAATATGGCGAAGGCTTTCGATCGTGTGTGGCACGGGGCGCTCCTCGCGAAACTTCCATCTTACGGGCTTCCTAAGAATTTATGCAAGTGGAGTGAGAGAACTAGCGTCTCTCACTGGGCGCAGCATCAAGATTGACAGTTTTTGCTCCAAATACATGCCCGTGAACGCCGGCGTCCCCCAAGGCTGCGTGCTGTCCCCTACGCTGTTTCTTCTGCATATCAATGATATATCGGTGGACTCTAACATACATTGTTATGCAGATGATAGCATTGTGGACGCTGTATACTCCGGCCATGCAAGTCTTTATCGGGAAAACATCGACCAGTGCCGAAATCAAATTGTGTCTTCCGTTGAGGCATCCCTCGAGATGTCTCCGTATGGGGTGAAAATAACATGGTTCCCTTCAGCCCTCAGAAGACACAAATCTGCGCGGTTACCGCTAAAAAATCCCCATTTGTCGTATTACCACTTTTAGAGAACACTCCCCTTAAAGCCGCGCCTAGAATCAGTATATTGGGCCTCAGCTTCTCGAGCGACTGCCAGTATCGCGATCATCTGGAAAGCAAAGTCAAATTGGCCTCGAAGAAACTGGGGGTGATGAGGCAGAGCGAGACAGTATTTCATGACAAAACACCGTTTGACCCTGTATAGGGCCCAACTTCGGCCTCATAATGAATAGTTTTCTCACCTATGGGCTTGTGTACCCTAGTATCAGCTTGAACCATTTGATCGCATATAACGTAGAGTCATTCGGATCGTTGGGGACCCTATAATCTGTGTAGGGCTTGATACTTTGGCTTTGCGTAGACACCTATCCTCCCTGTGCGTTCTCTACCACATTTATCACGGGGAGTGTTCTGGAGAACTGCTTGACTTGGTACCTGCCGCCGAATTTTCCAACCGCGCCGTACGTCACAAACTAAATTACCATCCACACCATCTCGACTACTGTGCGGTTTCGTAGGAATTTTCTTCCACGCGCCACGCATCTGTGAAACGGCCTACCCGAGGCAGTATTTTCAGGTAGTTATGACATGGGTACCTTCAAAAACCGCCTCTACTTCCACCTAAAAGGCCGGCGACGCTCCTGTAGCTCCCCTGGTGTTACATGGTGCCGTGGGTGACATTCATCACTCACCATCATGTGACCCGTACGCTCGTTTGCCTTGTGTTTTCCATTAAAAAAACTCATATTTTTAAACAGAATGTTGATCTGTTGAAAAAAGCATGTATTTAAAACGCCTAAGCGTTGTTTTTGCTTTGATAATTTTGAATGTGCTCTCTTATTTGAATTTTCGAACACTTCTGTAACAACTTCTGTGATATCTCGCATGTGACATGCACTCATCTTTTATATGCAAGACTACACTCGTAACATCGAAGTTACTCGAATTAGAAAATATTTTTATATTCCAAATTATGCTTTAACATGGGTTTCCATGGGTTCCATCAATGTATATGAGATCAGGTCTATTGTGTACTATGGTAATATCTGTTTGTACTGGTATCTATATATATATATATTAAATTTTCACTTTTATTCTTAATGGCGTAATTTAATGGTCATTTTGTTGGATGTTTTTGATTTTTTTTATGTTTACATTGTTGCTTTCTTTTTTGTCTGCATTTAATAAAGAAACTTTAAATTTAGTTTATAAGTTTGAAGTATTAGTGTTAGTTCACTTGTCATAAATTTAAATTTGTGTTAAAAATTATAATTTTGAGTCCTGTCGTGACGCGGGGGCTCAAGCGTGCAATTGTAATAGAATAAATAGTATTTATTATAATTTTAGGTTCTTTGCTGGTAACAAGATAAAGCGAAGCATTGAGTGCCGCCACTCAACACGCCACTCCAATGTAGTGAAAAATGAAGAATGAGATTCCCAAATTCCCTCTGCCTTAAACTACAAAATCTATTTTTTAAAATTGCCACGAAAAGAACACATATGGAAATTCTAGGATATTTAAGAAATATTTTAATGTTTACAGACAACAAAAAACTCCATAAAAAGACATTAATATATAAAAAGTAAGTAATTTATTTATTTATTTATTTGTCTTTATTGCACACGAAACAATCAATAAAAAAGGGGAAAAAAATAATATCAAAAATCAGAAAAAAAGGCATGCAAAGGCGGCCTTATTGCTTCAAGCAATCTCTAACAGGCAACTTAAAAATTTATATAAAAACAGGCTTGAGAAAAGAAGAATGGCGTAACAGTGCAAATTTTATTTAAAAAGAATAAATAAATACTATATAATAAATAATAAAATGGAAATACAAACAAGTAAATATAAGTAAGTAAATATAAAATTACTATAAAAACCGTAACATTTAATTTTTTTATAATGTCATTTATTTAAAATAAAAATATGAAATGTGTAATAATAAATTAAAATAAACTTAAATTCAATTAATTCAAATTGAATTTATCATTACATTTATTTGATTACTTTTAAAATATTGAAAAACCAATAAATACACAACCTTAAAAATTTTATAATATTTACTAATAATTATGTTAAACAATCATATTTTAATTTATATCAATAAATAATACATACGGATAGATAACCTCAATTATATTGGAGCTCTTGAAAAAGTCTATAAACACAATGTGAATGTAGACACTAGATGCACGTGTGTTAAGAAATAATCACACCATGTATGATTCACCGCAATACGCTCCGTGAAGTTACCACCATCGCTGTTTTATTTCGCAAGACCTCCCGAACGTCAAGCGCTACCGAGAAATGTCATACTGTGGGGACCACACAGCCCACACATACATAATTACATAATTTGTGGATAAATACTATAAATATGAAAACAGTAAACAGTGGCGATCGCTGCAACTTCATACTGTAATTTTTGTGTGACGAATCTTAAAATTTCACTCTCATCATTTTTTCATAACGCGCCTAAAGAAGTATAACTTCAAAATCATATCGTTAAGTATGGCCGGTACGAACATAAAACGAAGAAATAAACGAAAAATGAACCTATTAACTAATAAAGAACAAAAAGCATAAAATGAACAAGAATAAAGAACTTGGAGCGTAACAAGAACAGATTCTTTAAAACGAGCTCTTTAATATGATATTGTTCCTTCTCTTTCACAAAATAGAACTGTTCGGAACAGTCCTAGAACCATGGGAAAATTTCTGTAACTCCGCCCCATAGGCGTTACTACTGAAAGGGACGCAAAATATTATAGTCTGAGATTTGAACTTAAATTTATATTAAAGTAGATTTTTTTTTATATTTTATTACTTTTAATTACTCTAACTTTAATACTTCTTTGATCATTTTAAATATTCCTTTTCGGTGTAATTTAGAATATCAAGTTATATACAATCAAGTTTATTTTTGGGAATGAAATATTCTTAAATGATTGATAAAGATATAGTGTGAATTGTTGATGTCGACTTAGCTTTTTTGAAGCCACTTTGATTTTGATTTGATTTCAAGTGGGCGAATCCAGGAGCGGGGTCACTAGTTAAAATTAATGAAAATACAAACGTAATGCTATAATTACGAGTACATTATGAAGAGACGATATATAAATAGACGATATATAAATTTTAACATTCGTTCCCTATACTATTCGTTCGTTACTGCGATTGAAAGTAATTTAATTGAAGCACTTATTTATTTATAATGTCCTAGTATCAAATGTTTTGAGTTGGGAATATGTACAGTGCAGACAAAAAGTTTGTTATCAACCAACAGACCAACTACGGTGGTATTCATAGTTCTTGTGTCAATTGGGAGGATTGTATGATGATTCAATATAAATATCATCTTTTTCATTGTGATTTCTCAACAGAGTAAAGGGATTGGATTGCAAGGGTGATAAAAAAAGATTACTGGCTATTTCTCATTCAATACATAGCATGTTGGTAGGTAGTCTTGTACGTGGACGCATTTAAAACCCTCTTTCATGTTATGATGCCCTAGTATCTTTTATTTTGGGGTGTGGGGTACATCCCAAACAAAAGATACTAACTAGGGCAAGGGATTGTGACTAAAAAAAAGAGCTTTCCATTTTTACATTTTCTATTAAATTTTTCTTTGGGAGGGGTGTATATAGAGACAGGTATTTGAAGCTTGTATGTATGGGATACGTCGATGATAACAAGTTTGCTCGATTATTTATTTTCTTGTAAATTTTACATTGGGTTAGCTGTACAAACAGACAATTCAAACCACTTGTTTTGTTATGATATACTGGTATACAACGTTTCAGTGCGTGGGATACAGCAATGACCACAAGTTTGACTTAACATTGTATTGTATCTTAGTAATCTTTACATTCGGGAAGGTTGTATACAGAAATAGTTTAAACCACTTATTCTGATGTGCTTGCTATCCTGGTATTCGAAGTTTTGGTTTGTAAGATACAGCGATAGCAACAAGTTTGTCCATGGTGCTTATTTTTATTAGTAATTTTTAAGTTGGGTAGGCTGTATCAATTAGAACCGCCTGTTTTGTAATGATATCCTAGTATTTAACGTGTCGGTGTGTAGTATACAGCGAGGACAACAAGTTTAGCTGTAAGGTTTTATTTTTCTGGTAGTATATTGATTTGGGGAGGTCGTATATAGAGACAGTTCAAACCCCTTGGTCTACTATACTATCCTGGTATTTGACTTTTTGGGTGTGTCAGATGCAGTGATGACAACAAGTTTGCCCACAATGCTAATGCTAGTAATCTTGAAGTTAGGTGTATATTGTGACAAAGTGAACCGCCTGTTTGGTAATGATATCCTAGTATTCAAACATGTCGGTGTGTAGGATACAGCAACGACAACAAGTTTAGCCGTAGTAAACTTTTATTTTACTATTTCTAGTAATATTTCAATTTAGGGTGGTTGTATATAGAGTTAGTTCAAACCACTTGTTCTGTTATGCTATCTATATACTAGTATTCAACGTTTCGGTATGTGGGATACAGCGATGAGAGCAATTCTGTTTACTAGCTTGACGCTGTATCCCGCACGAGGCAGGATAGACAGAGGGGACCCGGGTACCTAGTGTTAAAACACTCCGTTCCACTTCGATTCCTTACTTTCCGCCGAATTTAAGGCATTTCGTGTTGAGTGGCGGAACTCAACGCCGCGCTTTGCCTTATTACCAGAACGAAGAAATGAAACATAAAATATTTAAATAGAAAATTTTAAATATTTCATTTCCTCGACTGGGGATCGAACCCAGAACCTGTCGGTTACAGTCACACGCTTGTGCCGCTGTGCCATGACATCCTCTGTTTACAATGCTTGTTATTTATTTATATTAGTAATCTATCTTAATTACGTTGGGCAGAGTGTATGGTAGAGATAATTTGAACCGCCTGTTTTGTAATAATATCTTAGTATTCAATATGTCAGCGTATTATATTATACAGCGATGACAACAAGTTTATCCGTAACTATTTAAAAACAATCTTTCGATTTGGGGAGGTTCTTATATACAGGAATAGTTCAAACGCCTCGCCTAAACGTTGAAGGCACTACCACATTTATACCAAGATACTTAAGGTCTCGATATGTGAGATAGAGCTGTAACCGCAAGTTAATAATCTAATTAGGAAGGCTGAATATAAATAGAGATACTATCAATCGTATTTTTTGTTTTGATATTCTGATATTCAATGTTTTGAAAAAAATTTTTCAAAGAAAGTAGAATACAGTCAGAAGTAGTTGTATTTTTAAAGAAACTTTAGGTAGTTCAGCGCATCATTATTACAACTTTTCGATGTACACTGTTACATAAGCCCCCTATAAGGATCTACAAACCGGTTGACCACTAGCTGCTTTCAGTGGCTTCCTGCGACATTTACCAAATCGTCAATCTGAAGGGGCCGTCATTCGATAAACTTTCACGTTCTTATTGTAATGCGTCCCACGCACTGTCACTTCAGCTGAACAATTCTTCAAATAATGCAATCAGTAATTGTGTGATCTTACGGATGTCCCAAAAAAGAGACATCAAGCACTGTTCTCTTCCATGCCCTCTGCGTGACCCTGATTCTTTTGAAAATACATATTTAACGGTCACGTCTCGCTCCTATATGTCAACACTGAAAACACACACTCATAAAAGACTGTTTTGAAAGCGATGTTTTGTCTGTAAATTTGCGTCCTGAATATCTGTCGCTGTCCATGGATTTTTTTTTTTCGAATTTAAACTTATGTTTAGACTAGTTGGACTGTATGTTCCACTTATAAATGATGGTCAACAAAGGTAAAAGTTTTCAATAATAATAGGTGTAACACATTTAACGTGCTTTTTATTTTATCCCTATTTATCTCAAAACCTGCCCTTTGATAAGAAATACCAAGATCTAAGCCAGTAGTGGTACATCCTCGGCAGAGCGAAGATGTGTAAAGCACTCGCCATTGGTGTTGATTTCATATCTTTTCCAGTCCAGAAGGTTACAAATATTCTCCAACGCCGCAGTTAAGAAGAAATAATATCTTCCTATTTTACACCTGAAGGCCTGTTTTTTTTATGGAAAAGTCAAGGCAAACGAGCGCACGGGTTACCTGATGGTGAGTGATTACCTTCGCCCACGGCCCCGTGTAACACCAGGGGAAATTTAGGTGCGTTGCCAGCCTTTGAGTTGGAGGTTGGCGCGCTTTTTGAAGATACCCATGTCGTATCGACTTGGAAATACAGTCGCGGGCAGGTCGTTCCAGAGATGTGTGGCGCGTGGAAGGAAATTCCTACGAAACCGCACAGTACTCGAGTGCCACGTGTCCAGATGATGTGGGTTGTACATTAACCTGTGGCGTACTGTGCGGTTAGAAAATTCTGCGGCAGGTACCAAGTCAAACAGTTCTCCAGAACACTCCCCGTAATAAATGCGGTAGAGAACGCACAGCGAAGATACGTCTCTACCCAAAACCAAAGTGTCAAGCCCCTTACAGATCATTGGGTCCCCAACGATTCGAACGGCTCAACGTTGTACGCGATCAAATGGTTCAAGCTGATACTGAGGTTTCTGGAATAGACCCACATAATAACTTTTTTGTACAGATTACTTGTCGTAAGTGAATCAGTCCCTCTCTCTCTTTCTCTCTTTCAGCTTCACGCTGTATCCCGCACGAGGCAGGGTAGGCAGAGGAAACTCGGGAACCTAGTGTTAAGATACTCCGTCCGTTCCACTTCCGTTCCCCACATTCCGCCGAATTTGAGGCATTGCGTGTCGAGTTGCGGAACTCAACGCCGCACTTTGCCTTATTACCTCATTCCATTCCATTAATCAGTCTCTGTCTTTTCGAACTTGAGCTTTAATTATGGCACGGAGACGTTTCTTGCGAAACTTCCATCAAAAACGAATTCCATCGAAAATTACATCTAAAAAACTAGGGGTCATCAGCAGAGCAAGACAATACTTCACGCCAAAACACCGTTTGACACTGTATAGGGTCCAGGTTCAGCCTCATATGGAGTATTGTCCTCACCTCTGAGCTGGTGCACGCCAATATAAACTTGAACCATTTGATGGCATATAAAGTAGAGCCATTGGTATCGTTGGAGACCCAATCATCTGAAAGAGGCTTGACACTTTAGCTCTAGAGACGTATCTTCACTGTGCTACCAACACTGACGACTCGATCTGGCAACATATAACACGCGTACACTGAGAACTGACGCAAAGTTATTAGAGTTTTAAGAAGCTATAAGTAAGTTACACTGGGATATTATTGGGTTATTCGAAGTTCAAAGAGAGGGAGAGTTGTGCCTGGGTGGTATCGGGTATATCGTCCACAAGTCCCTTGTTAACAACGGTGTTTCCGTTGGTAGTGTATCGAGCAGGGCAGCGTACCTTATACTCAGAATATCGAAACGATATTTGTTGAATGTAATACAGATTTATGCTCCGATCCGGTAAGCCCTGACGAGGAAGTGGAAGCTATGTATGAGGATATCTCTAAAGCCATGCATAGCTACAAAACCCACAGTTGTAATGGGGGACTAACGACGTAAGGTTAGGGAAATTTTGCGGCGATGTGTTGAGAGTGGGGCAATTTGGAGTTGGGCAACGGATAGCCAGAAGCCAAATAATGGTAGATTTCATGGAGAAGGAGGGCCTCTACATGATGAACACTTTCTTCAAGAAACCCCAACAGCGGAAGTGGATCTGAATGAGTCCGAATGGTAACGACAGCAATGAGATAGATTTTATCATGTCGACAAAAAAGCAAATTTTCAATGATATCTCCGTGATCAATACTGTGAAAACTGGCAGTGATTATCGCTTGGTACGAGGTACACTGAATATCGACGTTAAGCTTGAAAGATCTCGATTGATAAAGTCTACGCTTCGACCAATACCCGCACAACTTCAAAACTCCGAGAGCTTTCAGCTCGATCCCCAAAACCGCTTCACGGCCCTTGAGAAGAACTTAGATGTGGACAATCTAAACAACAAGGTGGTGGATACTATCCGTACGGTAGGGTACAAGTATTTTAAAACTCACCGTACTAAACCAAAAAACGCTGCGGCAAGTTATACAGAAGTCTGAGGAGTAAAATTTGCCACTTTGCTTGGCATTTGTAGACTATGAATGAAATGAAATATGAAAAAGCCTTCGATTCGATCGAGATCTGGGCAGTGCTGCAGTCTGTCCAAAGATGCGATGTAGACTACAGGTATATCGAAGTGTTAAGGTATCTCTACGAATACGCCACTATGTCGGTCCGAGTACAAAACCAGAGCTCTAATCCTATCCAATTGCAACGAGGTATGAGACAGGCAGATGTAATTTCTCCGAAACTGTTCACTGCGGCATTGGACGATATTTTTAAGCTTCTGGAATGGAAATGATACGGCTTCAACATAAATGGCGAGTACCTTACTCACCTTCACTTTGCCGATGATGTAGTTCTATTGGCTGAGACCTTAGAAGACCTGAACACTATGCTCGAAGATCTCAGTAGTGTGTCTCAAAGAGCAGGTCTAAAGCTAAACATGGATAAGAAGAAATTAATGTCGAACGCCCATGTAGTACCTGCTCCAATTACTATTGAGAACACTATACTTGAAGTTGTTGACCATTACATATATCTGGGACACACGGTCCAATTAGGTAAGTCCAACTTCGAGAAAGAGATCTCTCGTCGAATCCAGCTCGGATGGGCAGTATTCTGCAAGCTACAAAAAAACTTTGCATCCGAACTACCATATACTATAGTATCTCAAGACAAAAGTCTTCGACCAGTGTGAGTAACCAGTAATGACATACAGCAGCGAGACGTGGTCCCTAACTATGTGTCTCATAAGAAGGCTCAAGGTCACTCAGCGGGCAATGGAGAGACCAATGCTTGGTATTTCCCTACGTGATCGAATCAGAAATGAAGAGATCCGTAGAAGAACAAAAGTTAGAAGCCGCTGGATGCGAGAGGCGCAAGACCGATGGTCATGGAAATCCTTGGGGAGGCCTATGTGCAGCAGTGGACATCGTATGGCTCATTTATCGTGTCACCAGACTTCAAAAATACTTTTCTTAAAGCCGCGTCCAACATCAGTATATTGGGCCTCAGCTTTAAAGCCCGGAAGTGTTATGGGAGGGGCTTCATCATGCCACCGTTTGTTATCACAAAAACGTAAAGTCGTTTAATCTTAGTAATTACTTGGAACATTCTATATTCATTGTAGATCTACAGTTATTGTCGATCAACAATTATGAAATTAGTACAGAAAATACTCTATAGCTTTTGATTACGCGACGATTTTTATTCAAAATGTTGCAAATACGATGTACAAAGAAGATATAAACATGAAGATATGATGCATAAAGAAGATATAAACATGAAGATAATATGATGTATAAAGAAGATGTTAAGATATGAACAAAAAAAAAAAAAAATTGTTTGATTGTCTTTGGAATACGTTGACTTATAAGTATACTTTTTACACTCTAAGGGAGCGAAGGCTTATAAGGGTTCCGCTATGATTTTTTGACTTACAGAACCATACAAATAAAAAAAAGACGTCATATATTTTACTTAAATAAATCTATCTTATATGTGTAAAATTATAAACCTGAAGAATTGTTTGGTAAGCGTTAATGTCTGTTATCAGTTGAAATACTCTTTTGTTGTAATTATTTCCCTATAATTTAATGAAAAAAAAAAATTATACGTATATTATTACTCCTGCTTAATAGGTTATTCCTAATCTATTCAAATTAATTTAGCTTCGTAAGTATAAACCAATGATAAGACCAAAAAATATCTATATATATTTCTTTAATTACAACTATTGCAATATATAACGAAGGTAAAAGCAAACGTTTTACAAATAGCATATTAAATTTGAGCATACTAGTTAATAAGTAAGTAAGTTAGATAAAGGATATTAATTTATATACTTATCGCTATTACAGTTTGGAGGTATGTATTACTAAAACCATACATTAAATTTAAGTGAGTACAAAAATCATTTTCATATATATAAATACATATGTTCCAAAATTATAATTAGAAATGAATTCCGGAACATCTGACGCGGTATGGTGGTATCTCCATGAGTTAACATCGCGAGTTGTTGCCCAAACCGGCAATCCTAACGACAGGTATCATCTAGGAAAAATTATACTTCAATCCTTCAAAGATGTACCCAACATGATAATGCAGGTTATATTATTTTATTATAAACTCTATGGTTTTTTCCGCATATTAGGATTGGCAGAGGGGCCTAGGGTCTAGTGTTATGATACTCCGTTTCCTAATTTCTGCCGATTCTAGTGGAACTTAACACAGCATTTTGTCTACCATATCAGGGAAGGCTGGGAAAGAAATCAAATATAATGATTTTCCACAGTCAGACATTGTCCCATTGCTTCACGATGGGTGCATATGGCTATAAAGATTGAGAATATGCGTATTTAAAAAATATTGTTATTTAGCGTTGTTAAGAGGAAAAGGAAAAATACTCTTTTAGATAATGTTTTCTTCTAGCTACGTAAAAATTATTTTACGTTTGTTACAAATTATTTATATCATGAGCATCTTTTAAGTGAGATTTTAACTCTCTTTTTCATTTTTACTTTCTCTGACCGGCTAAGCCATAAATCTTCATAGTCGTTTCTACACGAACTTAACTTTGGTTAGAGGAGATTCGAAAAAATCTATTGAGATTTTAGTATTGATTTCCTTTTTTGTAGAGAATTGTTTATTGTTTCTAACGTATCTGTGGTGGTATAATACGTGGTGATATAATATATCCCTATAGATACGTATCTGTAGGGATATATTATATCACCACAAATACGTTAGAAACAATAAACATTTTTTTACAACAGACCATTAATATGTCACATATTATTAAAATAATTATGACAATCTTCTCATGTTAAAAACTTCTCTTTTTATATTTAAAACTGCAGATAGATGGAGCTACCGGTGAAAAAGAGACATTTAAGTCAGTTATGCACAGATCTGTCCGTTGCGCAACAGCTTTAACCAAATTGGGCTTGATACAGCATGATATGATCATTTTAATGGGGCCCAACCACCTCGACATTACGATCCCAATGTATGCCGCCTTTTATTTGGGAGTTGGCGTCGTGGGATTGGATATAAACTGTCGTCTTAGTTAGTATGCTGTTCCTTAAGTAGAGCTAGAATATTTTAGGTTTAAAATATTTTAGATAAATAAATTAATTTTAGATGAACTTCAACACATGCTAAAAGTTGTGGTTCCCAAAATCGTGTTTTGTGAGAGTTCAAGCGTCAAAAACATTACAGAGTCCTTACAACTTTTAAATTTTTCGACAATTATCGTAACATTTGGCCAAAAGAAGGAACATATATGTTTTGCAGAATTATTGGATAAATATAGTGATTATGAACCCATAGAAAATTACCAGTAAGTATGAAAAGTGAAAAAAAAAAATGTTTTGAAAATAATCTACATAATATACCTTCCTTATTTTATTATTATACCAACATTTCATTATTCTTAATTTAGAAATAATATTTTTTAGAAATTATTTTTTTTATTTTTTGCAGGCCTACTGATTTCGACCCAACATCTACAAACGCCCTACTAATGTTGACAAGTGGGTCTTTAGGCATGCCAAAATTAACAGCACTGACACACAAGAATATATATATTGGATTCCCTTATTTAGTGTAATATAAATAAAATATTTCTAATCACATTACAAGTCGTACATAGCACAGGGGCACAAGCATGCGACTGTACGACGCGACAGTTTGTCGGTACAGTTTGTCCGATTCTCACTCAAGGATAAATACTTTAGTCGCCTCTTACGATACCATCAGTACCAGGGTGATCCTATTCTAAGCCGGAATCACACGGCACTGAGCCAAAAGGCTCCAGCATACCAGCTGGGGCCTTTTGAATATATATGAAATATATAATACCTGAATGAAAACTGCCTGCTGTTGGTATACCTAAGAAATATGTTTAGTAAAGGCAGAAGTTACGAAATGTGGGAAGGTGTATTGCTGCCAGTAACAAAGTTAACAGTGCCCGCCGTCTTATAAACGCATCAAGCGTTGATAAGACGGCGGATTAAATTATATGTGCTCCGTGCGGTATCATTTCGTCTCCAACGCATGAGTGTGAACTTCCTATCGATGGCACGTGGTAAAATGATAAAAAGTAGCGTTGGGCTTGAGGAAATTGTTCCTCGGAACACGACCCCCTATATAAGAGGTAGAGCATGCACAAAGAGGCAATATCTCTTCTTAGGCTTAAGGGCTCAATACCACTCGTAAGTATAGGATTGTCGATAAGTCTCTCTAAGTTCCCCTTTGAACCGAGTCAAAAGGCCCCAGCTGGTATGCTGGAGCCTTTTGGCTCAGTGCCGTGTGATTCCGGCTTAGAATAGGATCACCCTGGTACTGATGGTATCGTAAGAGGCGACTAAAGTATGTGTGGGAGAGTCACGTTGTCAGAAACGGCAACACGCATGGGCAGACTCGACCGAACCATTACCACCCCCATGCAGGCATTTAAAACCGGCGTTAAGTAGTGGCTTTGGCCACTGCGTTTCGCATTGGGCAATGCCGGGCCCCGGTGCCCATCCACCTTAAAGACGGGCAACGCTCCTGTGGCTCCACTGGTGCTACACGGGGCCGTGGGCGGAGGTGATCATTTACCACCAGGTGACCCATAAGCTCGTTTGCCCTGTTTTATCCATAAAAAAATGCTGGTGCTCCCACCCAGAGATGAGAACAGTGCTACATATGGGAGCGGATTATTCAGGCAGATATATTGAGGCAAAAAGTACCAAACAGATCGGACTTCTTCTTTGCACTATGAGCCATGATGTCATCGGCATTTTGGTAGGAGGACCAGGAGATACTACTCCTGGTCGTACTCGGAAAGAGTTGACGGAAGACTCAGTGAGGGCCAGCTAGATTCGCTAATTCTGCCGATGAAGTTCTCGCTCTGGTAATCGTTCAGCTGCGCAGGTCTCAGAATCTTCGGATATAAATAGGTGCGACGCGTAGAAGTGTCGCAATCCATCCGTCTGCTGACTAATACTCCAACATGCGCTGCAAGCTGGGTGGTTGAGATGAACTTGGCCGTGCATATGGTGATTTAGTCCAAATTAGACAGCGGTTGGATGAACTAAGTAGGGCAATTCATTAAGACTGAATATCCACCTGGACGTTGACTCAGCAGAAGGTTCAATAAAGAACTCGTATGACTGTTAATGTCTGGATTTTTTTAGGAGTTTAACCAAAGCACAGGAAAAATTCTTTAGCACACCTACTCGCGTAGCCAGTGGGTTGACAATTAAACTATTCAGCGTGATAGGCCTTAAAATCTTCTAAAATCACCAAGTCTGCGAAAAGATATAGGTCAAGGAATCGCTTTCTCTATCAGTAGTATTCGGTAGTGGTACACCGTAGTCCACGCGCACCAAAATATTGACAGGTCCCTGTCCTCGAAATGATGAAGACAATGACAACAGATATCTTCCCAAACGAGCAAGCACGCACCGGCAAATCTCGTAAACGTGTGGTCGAGCTTGTAGCCAGATCGAGATTTGCACCAAGACCCAAGATGTTGCAATAATCCACTTGTGTGAGACCTACGAAAAACATAATTTTTCTTTTATTGATTTTTTGTTAAAAAATAAATCTCCAATAAATCCTACTAAAAAAGTTTTAGTAGGAATTATTGTGGTGATAGGTACAATATGCAATGCAGAAATGCCACAGACTAGTACAGGTAGTGTGAGTTGTCGACGTAATTTACGAGAGGCCCTCAGTGGGGTATGGGGGAGGCCCTACTGCAACGGCAGAGACGGCCACTCTGGTCTCCTTCTCCGGTATGACCGTTATAGCAGGATTTTTTTCGCAGGTTCGCTATCTCCCAGGGCGCAGATTAAGTGAGCCCTGGGTTGGGTAACTCTACTGACCCGTAGGCGGTCAGCAACGACAACACTCCGCGCCTACACCAGCCGATGATAGTGTTATTTGCATCGCCGATCTTCCGCTTTTAACACAATAAATCCGGGAGCTCTGGATATCTTACTTACCGGAGAAACAAAATACTGCTAGAAAACAGAGTTATTTGACGGTGACCTCAGTTGATTACAATCAAATAACTCTGTTTTCCTTACAGTTAAGGCGGTGATCATTTCCCAGTCGGGCTGCAAAAATATTGAATAGGGTATTCCCATGCCCTATATCTCTGCCAGCCCGGCTAGCAACAGTATAGCGTGCAATAAAAAAATATAGCTGTCATTACCTTCATTTGAGTGCCCTATATCTCTGCCAGCCCGGCTAGCAACAGTATAGCGTGCAATAAAAAAATATAGCTGTCATTACCTTCATTTGAATTTAATTAATGATGAGATCATATATACTCGTATGAAAAAGCCTAAGTATTAAAACCTGTCCATTTCAGATGCAGCCACTTAAAATTTCCAACGCCATTTGAAGTTGGTCTAGTTCTGTCTCCTTTTCAATGGTTAGGCGCAATGATTCAAAACGTTTTGTCGCCTATTATGAAATACACGAGATTACAGTCTTCAGCCCCACTTACTTTAACACATGTTTCTATGTTATTTAAAAAATATAAGGTAACTAAACAAAGTATGTACATTCTTTTACTCCTTGTCTTGTTTAATTCGATTTTATTCAATTATTAACTTTACTAATTCCATTTTTTTATTCTTTTACCAGGAAATTACTTCCTGTAAAGGCTCTTCTAGTCTTTCAAATACCAAATTCAACCCAACTTAATAGTCAATTTTAGTAAGAGATTGACGTGACTTAATTTCTTACATACATCATATTAATTCATTAAAACTCCAGAATTAAAAAAGCACGCATGATTTAAGTCTTTTATGTATAAGAACAGTTTATATGACAAGGAACTAGTTGCATTCTTTGGAATAATTAAATTCGTTATACATGTTTGTTTCTGTCATAATTCTAAAACTAATAATTATATCAAGGTTTTGATAGCGCAAAAAACTAAAAATTATTACTAATATTTTGTGTTGTTTACATAAAATAAACCAATAAAAATATTATTATATGTAATTTAGCTGTCGTAAAATTAATATTCATTACAACGAAATATCAATAAACATATATATTATGTATAGTTATTACGACATATTACACAATAATTGATATTAAATTGAAAGTTTACATTTCAGCCACATTACACAATGATGAGCCCACCATTTTTAACATCTTTACTTAAATCAGACATACAATTCGATATATCGTCGCTACAATTTTGCCTTATAGCAGGTAGCGCTGTTTCTAAGAAACTCCTTGAGGAATTTAAGGTAAAATACACTTTAGTTGAATTTTGTATTACTGGACTAACACTAATCTCGATACTACGCATGACGTCTGATATTTTGTAATTTGATATATTATGTTTATTTAAAGCGAACTTATAATGATTTTTATGTGGAAATTATTAAATCTTTTTAGTTATAGGAGACACTTTAGAAATTTCAATTGATCTAAAAAAATCCTAAAATCAGTTTAGTTATTTTAGTTTTACATATAAACATTTCTTATAAAAAAATATTAATACAATTTTAGGATCGTGTTCGGGTTTTTTGCTTAGGTTAGTTTACTTAATTTCAAATTAAAGTATTGTTTTTAGCTTCACGCTTTATTTCTAATTGGATAGCCAGAGGGAACAGTGCCTCGTCTACTGTCATTAATCTCTTCATACATGTGACCTTCCACCATCTAGTATCATAGATACTGTGTTTTTATAGGTCATCTAATCATACCAGTCAGTTTTCCTTCATGAATCTCTTGTGCCAATCTGATATCTCTCATTCGTCATTCATAAAAATTGAGCCTTATTTGAAACTATATATACAAAAATAATACAACACAAAAAAATGTTTTTATTACTATTGCATTTTTTTAAGTTATATTTATAATTACAAAAATTTATAAATACACAATAATTACAAAATTGAATAAAATTCTTGTTTTCATCAGAAAACAAGAATTTTATTGGAAATAAAAAATATATGTTTTTATCAAAAAACATATATTTTATTTCCATGCACAGAATTGACTTTTCTTTTTTTTATATGTAAAGATTTTTTCAGAAAGTCGCTCCCAAATGTGATGTCAAAATTGGCTACGGATTGAGTGAAATTTCAGGATTATTCAATAGTGATATGTTCTCGCCTCCAGGCTCGATTGGATTGCCGCTAAATCATCTGCAATGGAAGGTAATGAATCATAGAAATTAACAAAAATCATATTTCTGGTAAATTAGATATTATATAATAAATGTTTGTTTATTCCATCAGAGCTATTATCTTCATATTTTTCTTATGGGTCTGAAGATTTTTATCTTTAAATTTTGATAAATTATACATTTCATTCGGTTCATATTTGATGGTCGAGATTTGATAGATAGTGATAATGTTTGTTAATTAGACTTAATCCATACTACTTGTTTACTTTTATTTTTGCCTTTTAAGGATTCTGTAAAGGTAGTCTTTTAGAATATATTTTTTGTATGGTATGCTAGTATTTATATTCATATCATGCTATACATATCCATTGATTTTGCTGAATTTCACATGAAATTCAACGCGTAATAAGAAAAAATATAAGATACTTCCCGTGATCCCGTTGTGAAATTCAGCATAAAGAAAGAAAAATATCCGGAAAGTGAAAATGTGAGATCGCACTTAACTCTTTTTTTCTATTATTATATTTTTTTTTCTTTAAGATAGTCGATCCAGAAACGAATAAAATAATATCTGAACCAAACGTGACTGGAGAGTTACTTTTAAAAGGACCAAGTGTAACAAAGGTACGTAAAATTGAGTAATATAATTGATTTATAAACTGGACAAATTGATTATTTAGAATATTATTCTTTATTTACAAATGGATATTTATTTTATTTTATTAAAATTATTTCAATATAATCAATGCAACAATATGATATAGGCACTTACATATTTTAAAGATATTACAATAACTCCAATATGAATTCTCCGATATGAATGAAAGTTCACTCAGTTTCATCCCGCACGTGGCGGGGTAGGCAGAGGGAACTTGGGAACCTAGTGTTAAGACACTCCGTTCCACCGCCATCCCCCGCCGAATTTGAGGCATGGCGTGTTGAGTGGCGGAACTCAACGCCGCGTTCGCCTTGTAGAGTGAAGAAATGAAAACATTAAATATTTGAATTGAAAAAAATAAATATTTCATTTCTTCGAGTGGGGATCGAACCCAGAATCTGTCGGTTACAGTCACACGCTTGTGCCGCTGCGCCACGTCAGGCCTCCGATATGCATGAAATTTTAGATTAATATTCTTTATTTATAAATGGATATTTATTTTATTTTATTTTATTTTATTAAAATTATTTTAATATAATCAATGCAATATTTTAGGGATATTACAATAACTCCGATATGAATTCCGCAGCTATTGATGAAAATGGATGGTTCAAAACTGGAGACCTCGTTTACAGAGACCATAACTACAGCTTCTACTATGTTGATCGACTAAAGTTGTTATTTAAATATAACAATTATCAAGTGATTTTTTCTTAAATTGCTTTTATGTCCTTGCTTATATATATTTCCTTATTTTCTATTAATATTTTCTTGAAATATTATTTGTACATATTTTAACGTTTACTTGAAATATTACAACTCATTGTACAAATTACAAATTTCATAATTAAAATAAATCTCATTTAAAGTCCAAATATTTAATTTAATAAATTTATAAAAAAATATTTATGTTGCCTATTAAACCATTCACTCACATGACATCAAGTATCATGTTCAAGCAGTATGTTCTACGTTGATAAGGTAGCTTTGAGTTGATTTTAGGTATTTCCTGTAGAAATAGAAGATATTATTTTAGAGCATCCAGGAGTTTTGAACGTAGCCGTGACCGGTGTCCCTGACTCACTCTGTGGGGAATTACCCGTGGCTGTTGTAGTTCGTCGCAATGGTGCTGTCGTCACTGCACAAGAAATTAAAGATTTAGTTAAAAGTGAGTTTTAAAATTTAAATGAAAACCTATTTTAATAGGGATTATGCCTATACAAGAAAGCTTTGACTACCATTCAGAATCATTCAGTAAGCGATGATCGTAATATGATATCTCTACATTGTTGAACTATACACTAACTATTTATGCATTAATGATAGGACACCGTTTAATGAACTTAATAATAGATCTCTTGTAAGTTTTATATAATAGATTTTAAAATAAATATAATTCAATTCATTCCAGAAACCCTGTCCGATGCTAAGCAGTTAAGAGGAGGAGTTATATTTATTACAGACCTTCCAACAACTTCAACGTCAAAAATTGACAGGGTAAAAGTAAAACAACTCGCAATGTCTTCAACTAGAGAATAAAATTCAATTGAAGAAAATGTAGTGGAAATTCTGTGCAAAATAATAAAAAAATCATATTCAAAATATTTCATCGAAATATATTTATAAAGCTATCGATGTCTCAGACTTAAATTCCCTAGAAAGCCCCGACAAGAAATCAACAAAGTTTTTTTTAATAAAAATATCGTTTTATAAATATGATAAAAAATAACCTCATCACATCACATACTGTACTAATATCTTCACTCATGCTTAATAAATAAATAAAGAGTCAAATAAAACAATGATTTATTATATTAATTGGAATAAAATTCAAAATTAATATTTCTATTGTAAGTAAAAAAAGTCATTACAAATAGTAAAGACGATCATTTAACTTTTAATAGAAATCGTGTGTACTCGCCAGGAGCTGGAGTACATCTGTCTTTATCCTTAGTACTTGGCGCAATATTTAGTATTAACATGGCGTTATTTCTTATTATTATTAGTTTTAAAATATTATTTGAACGATATTTAAAAATCGAACAATAATAAAATTTGAATAATAATAAACATATTTACAATGTTCTTAACTAACAAAATTTAAATACTTGTTAACTGAAAATGAATAAAAAAGGCATTGCGTGTTGGAATTTTAAAATGAAAATGTAAAATATTTAATTTTTCTTAAATGAGAACTGAAACCACAGAAAAATTTCATTTGTAACATACCGAATAGGGTTAATTTTGTAATTCAAACATTCATAATCTTTATAAATTATTTGACAGAGTAATATACTTAACAAATAAGTATTATTTTTACATTCACTCATTAGATAAATTTAGATATTTATTTTACTTTTCGTAACATAGTTTTGTGACTTATTTTCTCTCGTGCATATTGTACACCTGTTTGTATGTTTTTTTGTATATTTTTTTGTTTACTGGCTCGATTTAAAAAAAAAATGAATTAGATCGCTCGCTTATCGAACTCGAGAATTTCCGTGTATGGGCTGTGTAATTGCTAACCTAAATGAAGAAAGATATGATTATTTTTGTTTAAAATAAACAATAAGTCAAGATTGTAATAAATTCAATGATTAAAATGTTGAATACCTACGTTTCGGCTTCACGCAGTATCATGCGCATGGCAACGTAAGCAAAGGGAACTTGGCAAGCTATTGTTAATACACTTCATTCCGTTCCCCACTTTCAGCCGAATTGAGGCAATGCGTGTTGAGCGGTGGAACTCAACGCCTAATATCTACTATTTACTTACATATTAAAATGTTTGAAAATCTATTTTTTTAATCCCAATTTAGAATTAAGCATTAAGAAGAAATTTAAAAGCGAGGCGTTACATTTCACTATTCAAACGCATCGGTTTTAATCTAAGAAAGTGGAAAGGCATTTGAAATCTGAAATTGGCGTTTGAAATTACATTGCATTTTGAGTGTCAAACGATATTCTATTTAATTGCCTATCTGTATACGCTTAAAACTGGGCTCTCCTTGCAAGATATTCCAAAACACTAGGCGTGTTTTAGATCAGGACAAGATATAAATAATTTAAAAAAATGGTTTTAATATAACCTTCTAACAATTAAAACACAAAAAACTCATCTATTCTTACTAAACTTAAATTTAAAAAGCGTATAAAAATTTTGAACGAAGCAGGATTATTCTTATCATAAATCTGTAACTGATTACTGTTTGTACATGGAAACGGACAAACGCTAATTAATTTTATTCTTTTCTTGGCTTGAACCGATTCCAAAAATGACGGATTTCAAAAAGTACGTAAGTATCAATAATTATCTTTTTTTATTTTAATAAAGACAGGATATCGCAAAATGTCTTTGCGTCAATGTTTCTTAATCCAAGTTGCTCTGTTATCACGTTTCTGTGAAATAGAGATGGAGAAGCTACTTCCAGGAGTTTCTAACACTCAGCATCCGTGCAATCTTCGTCACGACCCACCGCCTAACCTTGAATCTGTTGCCCCAATAACCTTTGACGAAACTCGGAATTGCCTTCGACGCATGAAGAACGGAAAAGCGGTGGGGCCTGACGATATTCCGATCGAGGCGTGGAAATTGTTGAGCTCTCTTGGTGTGCTCATACTTACTGACCTTTTTAACCCTATCTTGAAAACTGGAAAGATTCAGAAAAGTTCAGTAACCTCGGATACGTTATGCACGAGTCTGGAGGCATCGAACACGATGTTCATGGTGGGATAAGCGCTGCCTAGGCCAAATGGTGTGTTCTGCGATCGCAGAATACCGATGATACTCTAGAGGTTGCTATATAAGAGTATAGTTCTACCGGATCTTTTATACGGCAGCAAATGCTGGCCAGTACTATCTCGGCACATTCAGGAGCTTCATGTCACGAAAATGAAGATGCTGAGGTGGATGTGCGGCGTAAAGCGGTCTGACCGCATACCTCATACATTCATTCGAGTCCCTGATATAGCGGATAATTTCCAAGAGCGTAGCCTAAGATCAATGATATGTTGGAGGACTCTAACATACATTGTTATGCAGATGATAGCACTGTGGACGCTGTATACTCCGGCCATGCAAGTCTTTCTCGGGAAAACGTCGACCAGTGCCGAAATCAACTTGTGTCCTGCATTGAGGAATCCCTCGAGAATGTCTCCGCATGGGGTGAAAAGAACCTTGTTCACTTCAACCCCCAGAAGACACAAGTCTGCGCGTTAACCGCTAAAAAAACCCCATTTGTCGTATCACCAGTTTTCGAGAACACTCCCCTTAAAGCCGCGCCCTGCATCAGCATATTGGGCCTCAGCTTTTCGAACGACTGCCAGTATCGCGATCATCTGGAAAGCAAGGCCAAGTTGGCCTCGAAGAAGCTGGGGGTCATCAGCAGAGCGAGACAGTATTTCACGCCAAAACACCGTTTAGCCCTATATAGGGCCCAGGTTCGGCCTCATATGGAATAGTTTGATCCATTTGATCGCATATAACGTAGAGTCATTCGGATCGTTGGGGACCCGATAATCTGTGTATGGCTTGATACTTTGGCTTTGCGTAGACACCTATCCTCCCTGTGCGTTCTCTACCGCATTTATCACGGGGAGTGTTCTGGAGAACTGTTTGACTTGATACCTGCCGCCGAATTTTCCAACCGCACAGTACGTCACAAACTAAAGTACCATCCACATCATCTGGACACGTGGCATTCGACTACTGTGCGGTTTCGTAGGAATTTTCTTCCACGCGCCACACACATGTGGAACGACCTACCCGCGGCAGTATTTCCAGGTCGATACGACATGGGTACCTTCAAAAAGCGCGTCTACCTCCACCTTAAAGGCTGGCAACGCCCCTGTAGCTCCCCTGGTGTTACACGGGGCCGTGGGCGACGGTGATCACTCACCATCAGGTGACCCGTAGGCTCGTTTGCCTTGTCTTTTCCATAAAAAAAAAAATATGGTATGACCACGTTGCGCGCCGGCCTAAGGACTATATCAAGTGCCTTATTCTGTAACTGGAGTGACACCTCTCGGACGCCCAAGGAAGCGCCGGTTGAATGTCGTAATGCAGGACATGAGAACCAATGGTCTAACCACTGAGAACATAAAAAATCGTGTAAAATGGAGTAAGCTTAGTAGGAAGGCAGACCCTGGCACAGCAAGCCGGGATTAACCCCTACCTTTCACGCTCCAAGTAATGCCCATATTTTTATTGTTAGTAGGAACGGAGACAATATAAAAATATCATAGTTCCTCTTGTTTTGGAGATTTAAAAATAAATATTATAAAAAAAAGTAAATCTCAGCTCCCTTCATCTCTGATTTTTTTTTAAATATATTAGTACCACTAGAAACTTATTACATTTCAAATTTACTTTCATTACAACTTTTTTGTCACGCTTAAACGAATATTTGTTTCGTATCAAACATATCTATATATGTATGTATATTTGAAATTATGAAGTAAGTAGATAGGGTTATTACTTTTTTATTTGTTATTTATCTTCTCAAAAATTGTTGTTAACTTAGTATTTAGTTATATTATACTTTAATAACTTATTCTTTTTTCTATTCTCATTTACTACTACGAGTATATTATATGTTACGCTCACGGTACGACTTGAAGCTAAGCAAAAAAAGGACTTAAATTCATAATAATCTCTGAAAATGTACGTAATGTAATGTAATGCATTAATTTATCCATTAACACTATTTTCTCCGTTCTTAAACAATGGCACTACTTTACTCTTTTTCATGAGGTCGGAAAAAATGCCTTTGTCAACACATTTATTAAATATCAATGATAAGTGAGGTGCAATGAGTGTTATAATACAGCTTAGTAACTTAACAGATATACCCCATAGATCACCAGTTTCTTTTATATTAAGACTTTTAAAAAAATTAATAATTTCCTCTGGTATTACACGTACAAACGTAAAGTTAGTGGTATATTAATCAGTGCTACTTTACAATAATTTACCAGCACCTGGTGGAGATGACTTTAAAGAAGAAGTTACTTTAGTCGGTATTTCTGCAAAATAATTCTCAAAAATATATTTGCAATGAATCTCTGCGTTAATTAAGTTATTATCTACTTTTAATTCTACCGACTCATTATAAGTTTTTGATCTACCAGTTGTTCTAGATATTATGTCCTAGGTAGTAACTATTTTATTATTAGAGCTTATAATTTTATTTTTTATATACATAGATTTAGCTTGAATGCAGACCTTTTTAAATATCTTAGAGAAAACACTGATCCGCTTTAGTAAGCTTGGGTCGCGATTCCACTGCTTCATACTGTATAGTTCGTATAATTTATCGCTACTGCGGTATATACGGTTGCCCAGACACTAAATTTTATTTTTAATTCTTAGAAACACAACTTTTTAGTTGTAAATATTAAATTAAACTCATTTAACAGTAAATGAAACATATTATTATAAGACTTATTCGAATTTCCTTGATAAGTGTCTATTTTTAATATTTTCTTTTTAATGTTTTCTTGAAACAAATTTTGTCTATTATTAGTGATTGGCATCCATGTGATTTCCCGTGTATTATTTTTATTTGCCAACTACTGAAAACTTTAATTCACAATGGTCGGAGCTTATATTATTTATGATTAACTTATTCTCGACGTCACAGGGACAGAACACGTTATCTATACAAGTTGCTGAATTTGTTGTAATACGAGTTCGCGAAGTAAGTTTGCGAAACATATTAATTAAATTAAATTATTTATATAAATTTGGAAAACGGCTACTTTGTGTTGCATTATGTAAAATATCGATATTAAAATCACCGCAAACGATTATATCTTTACTAAATTTTAGTGACCGACTGAAAGTTCGGTTTCGGTTTCGATTTCGGCCAGCATCAGCCAAGAATTCTAGTTTCAGCCATAGTTTCGGTTTCGGCCAGAAAACAGCCGAAACTCTCGGTCAAACCGAAACTAGAGTATTTGTCAATTATCGCGTTCATTCACCATAGCCGAGGGCCGCCACTCGAGTAGTTCGCCTCTTTCATCTTTAGGATCTGTTTTTTTTTCGTAATTAACTGTAATATGAATAAAAATATAAGGGATTCTATTAAATTTATCGATTGTATTTTTCTGACATCGCGGTATTCTTGGGACAAATCCTAGATTCAAAACTTTAATGAGGCCCCCATCTATATAATATATATATATATATATATATATATATATATATATATATATATATATATATATATATATATACACATATATATACACATATATATATATATATATATATATATATATATATATATATATATATATATATATATATATATATATATATATATATATATATATATATATATTCTGAATGAGTGAATTGCGGTTGACCTGGGATGGTCTTTACAGCGTCACCGGGCGTGGAGGGGCGAGTGTGGCTCGCCCCTGGAGAAATATATACGAGATTTAATGGATGCTTGTGAAAAAAACAGCGATCGTAGGGGAATGCCCTGCGTACGCTGATCAGGATGCTCTGTGATCGTCTGGCCCCGTCGCGCCGAGGCGCGGACGTGCCGTGAGAAAGGACTGGCCTTGTCGCCTCTTACGACAACGGCGAATATGTCTTGGGACTGAGGAATGCAACCTGCCTATATACTGGAACCGGAGAATGAACACCCGTCGTATTTATAATGCAAATGGCATTCAAACCGCTGGACATTTGACAGCAAAACACTGACGTCACGAGTCAATTGATATTTGAGTGTATATATATATATATATATATATATATATATATATATATATATATATATATATATATATATATATATATATATATATATATATATATATACATATATATATATATATATATATATATATATATATATATATATATATATATATATATATATATATATATATATATATATATATATATATATATATATATATATATATATGAGAAGGAGAGGCCTGTCGTGGTACAGCGGCACAAGAGTGTGTCTGTAACCGACAGGTTCTGGGTTCGATCCCCAGTCGAGGAAATTAAATATTTAATATTTTCATGTTTTATCTCTTCGCTCTGGTAATAAGGCAAAGCGCGGCGTTGAGTTCCGCCACTCAACCCGCAATGCCTCAAATTCGTCGGAAAGCGGAGAACGGAAGTGGAACGGAGTGTCTTAACACTAGGTCCCGGGTAGGTAGTGTGAAGCTGAGAAAAAAGTCTTTATTTATTATATTTCAAAATAGTAGGAATATGAAAAGGTTATATATAACATTAAAAGTAAAAACACAGTCTCAAAGCTAATATTATTTTATATTACATTTAAAAAATCACCGAAGGTCAACCCACGTCCTACGGAATATATCTATAAGGGTAACACATACCAAAATTTTGCAACGAACTATAGATGTTTCTCGCCAAAGTATTACCTTAATTATCTAAATTGATATATACATGTACAATAAGCAAATGACTTGGGGTCGGGAGTTTACTGATAAGATGAATGAAACGCTTAGATAAACGTTTCAAAAGAAGATATATAAGTGTTGTGTTGTTAGTGTACGTAGAGTCATACTCTGTCGAGCTTGTCGAGCCGTTCATACGTAAGTAACTCTAAAATTCTAAATATAAACCCTAAACTTAATGTACTATACTGTTTCTAAAATTTAGTCCAAAAACAGAAATATAAATAATAAAACAATATTTTAAAACTTGTACAGCTGTTACATTATCAAATTATATTATTTTGTGACAAAATCACCTTTAAATCTATGAAGAATTACTTCACTATAATGAAGAATCAGATGATTTTTTTTACACCACTACATATAATTTATTCTAATAACCTGTTTTTTATAATTTTCTGGAAAACCAATATAGATAGATACGAATGATTTTCCTTTAAATCAAATTCAAAAAAATGTACTAAATTATATTTGTGAATGTTATTCGGACTTATTTTAGGATTTGAATTTTCGGCCTCAGAAAATAAAGAACAAAAAAAGATTCCGTTACAAATCATTTTGAAAAATAACTTTTTCTAGACAAGTATATCAAATTTTAGTCTGAGTTTTTACGGCCTCAACCATTAATACGAAAATTACCTTAATCGCAAAATTAATAACAAGTGATAAAACTGATATAAACTAATATCGTCGAAATATTTATTTATCTTTTAAATATAATATTGTTGAGTCATTGTCACCGTACTTATAGTGTTATTATATCTATATTTCGTGTATTTTCAAATTTACCATTACATTTATAACATTTAAATCGTTTTTTAAATGTATAGTTAGCATTTTGATTTTCTTTGATTACTGCTATTATCACGGAAATTAATGTAAAAATAACATATTTACATTCCTTTTTTCAATTACTAGTATCTAATTGGTCGACGACAGTGGACGAGGCGAAAGAGGTATGCCGAGTCCGTAGCCTTTGGCGCTTCGTTCTCTCTGCCTACCCCGCTAGGGATATAGCGTGAAGCAAAGTTGTATCTACTACTACTCTAATTCACATTTATACAATGTCGTTTATGATTTGCACTATAAAGATAAATTGTAAGGATGTTATGCTATAAAATATATGTGTAATACTTTTACATTTTACGACATTTTTACGACTAATATTTTTTTATCATTAAAAAATGAATAGATATTTATCCATAAAAAGATTGACTTTGTACTAAGTAAGTAAACATAAGGATGCTACAAACCATGTATGTATATATATCCATTACTTCGCTCTGGTTATAAGGCAAAGTGCGGGGTTAAGTTCCACCATTCAACACACAACGTCTCAAATCCGGCGAAAAGTGGAAAATAGAAGCGGAACGGAGTGTCTTAACACTAGGTAAACATATATATCTTGGGAACCTAGAATTAAGACACTCCGTTCCACTTCTGTTTCCCACTTTTCGCCGGATTTGAACCGTAGCGTGTTGAATGGTGTAACTTAGCTTAATAACCAGAGCGAAGAAATGGAAACATATTATTTTTTGAAAATATGAAATATTTTATTTCCGCGAGAGAGGATCGAACTCACAATCTGTCGTTTACATTAATACGTTTGTGCCGCTTCGCCGGAACAGGCCTCATGTAAACACATAATTATTTTATTTCGTGTATTTGTTTATCTTGTGTGCGATATATAATAATAAACGAGTATATGTCGGAGTGTTGTCATTATTTTTGATTCGACTTGCACAACCGACTATGCAGTCGGGAACTCACAAGGAAGAGAGCCCCATCCGCGCTACGCATGTTATGTATACTCATGTCTCACAATACGGTATTGGCAACTACCGCCACTGTAATACCCTAATATCGGGCAATCCAAATTATTTAAGTTATTATTTCCTCTAGCATATATGAATAAAAATAATATGTACATTGAGTTTCTATTTTGTATCATATTTATTTATTTATTTTCTTTAAATAATGAACTCAGCTTCACGCTTTATCCCGCACGTGGCAGGGTAGGCAGGGGAACTTGGGAACCTAGTGTTAAGACACTCCGTTCCACCTCCGTTCCCTACTTTCCGAAATATTTAAAATGAAAACATTAAATATTTCATTTCCACTAGCGGGATCGAACCCAGAACCTGTCGGTTACAGTCACACGCTTGTGCCGCTGCGCCACGAGAGGCTTCATAAAATGAACTCTTAATGCTATTGCCTTTTTCTTTTTTATAAGTCCGTTTTCTCTAAAAGGTTGTTATAGATTACTTAAAGCATTCAGATCGTTTTCTCATGGCTTTTTCTTTGTGTTTCTTTAGTCACTTTTTTTGTTTCTGCGTTTTTTTTATTTTATTTCTTTTTAAAATTGTGTAATATAGAATATTTTATTCTATTTTATTACACTCTATATTTTTATTTATTTATCTATATTTCAGGAAAATACAAAATAACGGGAAATGGCACTAAGGAATCATACAAGTGCTGCTGTACACTGGTACATGCAAGAGTTAAGTTCCAGAGTTGTTGCTGAGTCTGGCATTCCGAGTGACAGACATCATTTAGGGAAACTTATATTACAAGGACTAAGAGATGATCCGGATTTTATATTGTCGGTAATTATTAACTTGCTTTTCGTTTTCATGAGCTTGTGATAATGCTAAAAGGAATAGAGAGCCTGGTGGTTCGTATGTCCATACTAGAATTTTCACCACACCTGTTCAAAGCTCCAGGTTGCAAGAATTTTCTAGATATGTCTATGGTTGTAACTCCCTCAAATCAGAAAACTAGCTTATTTGTTATTAAAATCGTTTTTAAATTACAGTCACCATTGCAGTCTAAAATAATTCTTTATTTGATTCCGGTATTTCCAGTAGCGTAGGTTGATATTGACTAGGATTTAAACTGAAAACTATCACACATATTTTTGGTGATTTTTTCACTTGATGTTCATTTTTCTCGAATCTCTTAGCATCACGCTGTGTCCCGCACATTACAGTGTAGCCAGAGGGTAACTTGGGGACCTAGAATTAAGACACTCCGTTCCGTTCCCGACTTTCGGCCTAATTTGTGGAATTGTATGTTTAGTGGAGGAACTCTTTGCTTTGTTACCGGAGCGAAGAAATGAAAACAATAAATATTTAAATAGAAAACCCACAGAACCCACAACCTGTTGTTTACAATCACATGCTTGTGCCTCAAGCCTCTTTCTCAGAAATTCAAATATTTTTATTCAAAATAAAAAGTTTCGTTTTTTGAATGTCAAAAAATTTACTACCGGTTGACTGAAGTTCCTGCCTCAGACCTGAGAAGAACCGGCGAAAGAAACTCAACGGGACATTTCTTTTTTTTTATCAAAATTTTACATCATATAATTTCGAATATGTGACAATGATACATTTGAAACAGCCTGGAGCGAGCATTTTATTCCCAAGGCGTATCATTTATAAAATCGTTAATTTGGTAATAACCTTTAACACACAAACGTCTTTTCACAACTTTTTTAAATTGTGAAATAGAAAATTCTTAGACGTTTTCTGGGATCCTGTTGTAAAAGCTTACACTCTGACCCATAAAGAATTACAGACTTGATGTACCTATCACTCGATTAGTGATAGGTACATTAAGATTAAACTTATTTCTCGTATTAATATTATGTATATCCCCGATTTTGCTAAATTCATTAACATTTTTCGTAACATACATAATATTTTCAAAAATGTATTGCGATGCAATGGTCATTATATTAATTTCTTCAAATTTTTGCCTTAAAGAATCCTTAGTGCCTAATTTATAGATTGCACGAATAGCTGGCTTCTGCAAGACCAAAGTTGACTGAATATCGGCTGCATTATTCCAAAGTAAAATGCCGAGGGACATAATATTATGAAATGTTTCCTCGTCTGTTAATATTCTGATTCTTTTAGCTGCAAAGGCTGCTAAAAGCTAAGTCTATTCGCCTATGTGTACATCACACCTATACGTAAAAATATTAATAAGTACATTATAATAAATCTCTAGATTGACGGTGCTACAGGTGAAAAAGAAAATTTTCGATCGACATTGAACAGATCGGTGCAATGTGCGACAGCCTTCAGAAAACTTGGTATAAAACATGGAGATGTGATTCTCCTTATGGGTCCTAATCATATACATCTGACTATACCGATGTATGCCGCATTTTATATAGGAGCAGGTGTGGCCGGCATTGATATGACCTTGGGTGTTAGTAAGTATAACTGTATTACTAAACTTAAAGTAATAACTGCTTACAGTTACTACGGAAAGAACCCAATACCCAGGGTTTGATTATACTTCTAAATTTATATAAAACGCAGTTTTCATAAATAACAATGCATAAATGCGCGTATTTTTCGATTATGTCTTTAAAACTTTCCTGTCCCTGTATCTATTTGATATTCATTTCAGTTCTACGCTAGATAAAATAAATGGTTTCTGTATCTGTTTTTTGTCCTTTGAAGTAAGATGGTCTAAAAGTGGTTAGGTTTTATTAGGGTTTTAGTGGGTAGGTTTTAAAAGCGTATGTTCTTGATTTTTATCCAAGGAAAACACGAAACCAAAAAATAAAATTAGCACAACACCAACAATAAAATTAAATCCTTATGTAATTATTATGTTCATTTTGTATATTATCTTCTTATCGTGTATATAATACAAATAAAAGTATGTATTTATAGGTAGATATGAGTATGTGCAGGGTTTCTCAAAGGAAATTTTCTATTTATTTAGCTTACTGTGAGAATGCAACGTATTTGAAGGGCACGAGGGGTTATGTCAATTGGTAGCCTAGCTCTTGGGAATTTTGTCGCTATGGAGCATTTTTCAGGGGCATACCGTGCGTTGTACGTTCGAGAATTTTACGAAAACGATGATTCCGCATAAATTCCACAGCATTTGAGGTTTTCGCCACATAAATGTTGCGGTAAGCATTCCTCTAAGTCGAAATTAGGTTAAAGAATTTGAAGAGATTGTTACAACGCTGGGTTAATCAAAATCCGGGCAACTTCATTAAGAACTGTAGAAAACGTGGAGTGTTAATCAGTCTGTTCGTGACGACCCGAACCTTTCGATTCGGAAACGCACAAGAGCTTTAAATATGCATAGTTCATCATTACATCGCAATATGCACAAAGACCTAAAGCTGCATCGCTACAAAATTCCATTGGCACAATAATTAAACAGTGTGTGCAACGAATCCGAAACCGTATGGGCTGTGATTTCAGTACGTGGAATTATCTGCCTTTTACTTTTTTGTAGTCGAAAGGAAGCGTGCAGTTACAGTGAATTCAGAAATTTGTGTGGAAAACTTTCCTGGCCATAACCATAGTTCCAACAGGACGGAGCAACTTCAGGCTTTAGGCAAATTTATCTTTCGGAGAGGTGACATAAATTGGCCTCCTCGCAGACTAGATTTAACCCCTATGTATTTTTTTTCCTATGGGACTATCTTAAATCTTAAGTTAAATCCAATAAGGTGACCTTTCTGGCGCATTTGAAAGAAAATATCCGACACGAAGCCATCCCTAAGTTCATGGCGAGCCGTCTTAAGTAATTTTACTGTTCGATTAAGTGAGTGCCGTGAACACGAGGATCTACATTAAGAAGATTTTTTTTAAGAAATAAATCCCCAGAAAGCTTATTATAATAATTAACAATTTTTTTTCTATATACGGCTTACTTTTTTAATCGATCCACTAAATACAAAATTTCTTTTGAGGCACTTTGTATATAGACATTTACTGTATATAATATTTTTACTTGAAATTTTCCAAAAGCATAAAATAACAGTTACCTTTTAAGGTTTTGTATTTAAAGAGACAAAAATGAAACACTTATACGATCTTATAATTGATTACTAACTAAAATACTTAAAGAGCTCATGTTTATTTGAGAAATTTTACAATGATATGATCCTCTATATCTTGTATGTTTCTTAATATGCGTGTTCAAATAATAAAATTATACTAGGGAAGGCTGTGATAAGATAAATGAAATTATCAATGTAGGATTACTTTTCGCTACTTTGTTAAAATATATAAAATACTGCTTGTTGTTTATTTGCTTAATAATGGGTGAGAAGATAATTCTTAACTAGTAACAAGAAACTATATAAATCTAAACTACATCAGCTAAATGGTTTTAAGAAATATCTTTACTAAATGAGTTATCTTATCTATGTAAATAAGTCGAAATTACAGTATAAAGTAATGCACTACGTACAACAATTTTGTATATTTATTTTGTTGAACATCAATCACAGTTTATTTTGAAAAAATATTTTCTTGTTGTATAGTCTTTAAAACTTTTTACATACCTTGAAAGGCTATTAGGCTAGTATTTTTGTCTATGTAATTATTTCTGATCCACACCTAAAAATTAATATTTCATATATGATTTAACTAAAGGTTATTAAATTAAAATTATGGTTAACCTTACATTTTTATCTTTAACTTATTATATTAATTTTTATTAACAATATATTTAAAAGCAACTGATGTTACACGTTGTTACGAGAAAAAATCTAATTTACAATTGTTATTTTCTTTTAGACGAACTTCACGATACATTTAAATTCAATCAACCAAAAATAATCTTTTGCCAGAAAGAAAGAGAAGATGATGTTGAATTAGCCTTAGAAGGTCTACAATTTAACTCAAAAATTGTAACATTTGACGAAGGAAACAAAAACATAAACTTTTCGGACTTTCTAAATAAATACGGTGATGATGCTTCTATTGACGATTTTAAGTAAGCAGTTGTTATTAATATAATATAAGCTTAATGAACTTCAGATTTTGCTATAAAATAAAAAAAATGTAGTGTTCTCTATATAAATTGAATTTTATGCATACATTTTCAGAGCATCAGATTTTGATCCTAGTGAAACTATATTGTTGTTAATAGCGACAAGCGGCACCACCGGTTTGCCAAAATCAGCGGCTGTTACGCACAAAAATTTTGCAGTTTCTGTTCCCCATATGTGGTAATTATGTGTAGTTATATTGATTCCCTGGTTTCCTCAATTTACTTTGTTTAATATAGCAATCAAAATAAAAAAAAAACAATTATTACAGAACGCAAAATATGTACTGATATTGCAATTGTCATAGTAGACTATATTAAAATACGTTAATCTACTGGATCTCGAGTCGAGCCGAGTTAACTCGGGTATATGGCATATTTCATACAGAATTATTAGTTTCTAGCGACCCGCCCGGGGCTTCACCCGCTTGAATTACACTATCCATTACGATAGTGTAATTCAAGCGGTGAAATGTTTGTCTGTGCGCTTGTACGCGCTAATCTCAGAAATATAAATTCAGTTTTCACTATTATATTTGGCATCCTTCCCTTAACATTTAGTGTTTGTTTGGTTAAAACATACGAAAATTATGTCAATTTAAAATATTTAGAATTACCTAATGGTAGGTTCTTACGCCCGTTATATATGTTTTTTTTTTGTTATGCTAGTTTTTAATGCTAGTTTTTTACTGGCATTTCCCATTAAACAAAAAGTAAAATTGATGAATTGTTGATCATAATTGCTCCTCGTTTTCTGCTTCACGTTAACTTGTTGAAACTTGGGGACCTAGTGCTAAAATGCTGTGTTCCCGTTCTTACGTTTATCTGACTTTGAGCCATTTTATGTTAAGTAGCGACTTAACGTCTCAATTTGCCTTGTAAACAGAGAAAAGAAAAGAAAATATTAAATATTTGCGTTTACAGCTGTGCCTCTACACCCCGACAGGCTTCGATGTCGAAAAAAATATAAAATTAACTGTATGTTTTACAGGACAATGTACGACAAGTTTCCAACGCCAACACCGTTAACAATAATATTTTCTCCGATCCAGTGGTACTCAGCATTATTTCAGTTTGTGTTCTCTCCTATTATACGACACACAAGGTTACAATCTTCGTTACCTATGACTCAAGAACATGCGTATGACATCATTAACAAATATAAGGTTGTTTTTTTACTTTTTTTTTTAATGAAATCGTTATTTTTATGTCTTAAGTAAATTGATTTTATTTTACAGCCCAGATATGCAATGGCTAGTCCTAACATGTTGACATCATTCTTTAAAGCAGGTGAACGCGATAAATGTGATTTCAGTTGCTTTGAAATCCTTCTGGCAGGTGGAAGTGCTGTTCTTTCTGGTCTTCTCGAAGACATTTCAGTATGAGTAGTTTATTATAATTTTTTTTACCATACACTTTATAGTACTTGCTTTTTTACAAAATGTTTACGAATGTTTTTTTAGATAAAGGATGAACATAAATTAAAATTTGATTTCTTATTTGAGTATATGGTAATTTATATCATTTACATTAATATAAGATACTATAAGGTATAAATAAAAGATACTAAATAAATATTTTAATTTCTATAAAAAGTATACACTTATTTATCTTCTGGTTTTGATGATAAATAACAGAGTATGTAACTTGTACTACAGAGTTAACACAACATACATATTCATTAAAATCATTTTGGTTTTAATGAATATGTTGTTGGACTTGGACTATAGTATATTTCTGTAATATATTATAATTGTCTGTAGTTTAGACAACCATAACGAAATAGAAATAACTTCTATTAAAAACTTTTTGTGTTATAGGTAGCTTCTCCAAATACTCAAGTGAATGTAATATATGGTATGAGCGAAATATCTGGAATAGCATTCAATTTTGACTCAACTCTTCCCACATCGTTAGGTAGAGCTATTCCTAATTTTAATTATAAGGTCTGTATTATTAAAAGATTTATAATAAGTACTTTAAAATTATTTAAAAATATTTGTGTGAATTATTAAATACATTTTTACAGTTAGTAAATCCGGAAACTTTAGAAGAGGTGACAGAACCAAACCAGGCTGGAGAGCTGTGGCTTAAAGGCCCAGGAGTATTCAAGGTAGGTCGATAATAAAATGACACGTGTCAAATAGAAGTAAACATTTAATCAAGTATAATTAGATATATTATTGAATGTGTGTCTCGAAGAGGTGTACGTACGTGCTAATAGAAAACTATATTGTTATTGTGTGTATTCATATAATAGAAAATTATTTTTCATTCATTAACATATTAATTAATGAGTGAATATGATTTTTTGCTTTCAATAGGAATTTCCTTGTACAGGTTTCTAAAATCTCCGAGTGCCTCACTTAACTAACCTTCACGCTATATCCCTAGCAGGGTAGGCAGAGAGAACGAAGTGCCAAACGCTACGGTCCCGGCATCCCTCTTTCGCCTCGTCCACTGCCATCAACCTCTTTATACATGCCCTCCGGGGGATCCTCATGCTTTTTACTTGACCTTCCTCCAGTATTGTTGATACTGTGTTTTCGAAGGTCAACCGAGGTCTCCCTCTCTTACCACTCACTCTTCCTTCATAAATATTTTTTACCATTCTTTCTTCACTCCTTCGCTTGACGTGCCCAAGCCACCTGAGCACGTTCTTCTTCATTCTCACTGTAATATCCACGCTAGTATCTCTTCATTGGGTATGCGATCAGCTAAACTGACTTCACATATCCTTTCTTACATTCTTCTTCTGTAATACCCACGTTTCGCTGCCGTATAACAGTGTCGGTGCCAACACTGCATTGTGTACGGCCAAACGCGCAGCTATGCTGACGTTTCGCCGTCTCAACAATGCAGCTAAGGCACCGTTAACTCTGTTACCGGCAGCAATACGCCTTTTCACATCCATTTCGTATCTTCCGTCTCTGCTAAACATACTTCCCAGATATACTACCTCATTCACTTGTTCTAATATCTTATCATTTACATCTTATCCACACGCTTGAGTCTCTGCCTTACATCATGATGATCATCATAGTTCTAAATAAGAAAAAATTAAGAAAACAGTGATAAAAATCCATAATTTACTAAATTTATATCATATTTAAACTTTAGGGCTACTACAATAACCCTGAAGTCACGTCGCAAGTGCTAGTAGAAGGAGGCTGGATAAGAACGGGAGATATCCTACGACGAGATGAACATTTCAACTTTTACTTTGTGGAAAGATTGAAGCTTTTGCTTAAGTACAGAAACCACCAGGTTAGCTATTATTTATTCTTATTTGTCATATTTCATAATTTTAATGTAATAACAACGATTTAAAGCAAATTTTGTGATTTTAATTATAGTAAGTATTTTTAAATGATATCCATACATTCTTTTTGATTTATTTCTAATGTAGCTCCCAGTTTTTCCAAAACACATAGAGATTTTTTTGCATTGCATTTTTTTTGCATTGCATTACATAATAAAAAATAATATAATTTAGGTATGTGCTATTTTATTATTTTATATAAAAAATATTTAAAATAACGCCTAGCTTTTACGTGCACAATAAACTGTTGTAACAAAACAAAATGTAAGAATGTTAGGTTATCAACAATATATACTAGTATCTCTTCCTTTCGTTCTCAAAATATTCTGTAACGATCTGCAAAATGTATCATTTATCTGAAAAAGAAGATATTTTTGACAATATTTTTAATTTTGTATTATAATATAAAATGTCTCCCTACTTCTGACATCTTTAGTAATAATATCAATTTATCCTTTCAGATATCACCTTTAGAAATTGAGACTGTAATATCTCAGCATCCTGGAGTATTTGAAGTTGCTGTAACTGGAGTGCCGCATAAAGAACACGGCGATCTACCCATAGCATTTGTAGTACCACACAAAGGATACAAAATTAGCGAACAAGAAATTAAAAACATAGTTAAAGGTAAAAGAAGCTTTTGTCCTGCATTTTTTTACTATTTTACAAAATCATCCTATCCAGCTTATTTTAAAGCCATCGTGGCCAAGTGGGTATAGAGCCTGACTGTAAAAACTATAGTTATAGATTCAATCACTATTCAGATGTAACTTATTCCCCTTTCTTCATTTTCGGTATTTCAAATTGAGTTTCGTTACTTAACTTGTAATATTCGAAATTAAATTAAATTATTTTTAATTTTATTCCGAACAACGTGGCGTGCTCTAAGGGAGGCCTATGTCCAGCAGTGGTCCGTCATAGGCTGATGATGATGATGATGATGATGATGATTCGAAATTTGTATAGAACGTGGAGAAATTTCTATAATAAATATAGTAATAATATATATATATATATATATATATATATATATATATATATATATATATATATATATATATATATATATATATATATATATATATATATATATATATATATATATATATATATATATATATATAGTAAATAAAATATATATATTATTCTTGTAAGTTATTACAAGTAATAATCATCCGACTTGCGGAAAACATATGAATGTGGCATTATGTAATTTTTGTGTAAATTCATGTCATAAAGCAATTTAGTACATATTTAATTTTATTTAACTTTTTAAAAGAGCTAGGAAATATATAATTTTAGTGTAAAATAATTCATTATATTTATAATCAATTCCTCTACTAAATAGGTATATAATCTTCACCCTGTATCCCGTACAAATAACAAGTCAGGAAACCTAGAGTTAAGACACCCAGTTCAAATTTAAGACTTCCATTTAACATTTCCCGCTGAATTGTAAAGGCATAACATATATTAAATATTTCATTCTTCCAAATTTAAGCTCCGATTCCTAAGCTACAATCGCTACGTTTTTGCTCCTGTGCTACGACAGCCTCAAGATATTATATTTTAATTATATTTTTTTACAGATCGATTAACAGATTCGAAGCAACTGCGAGGCGGAGTGGTATTCTTAGAGACGATGCCTCTTACATCAACATCTAAAGTAAATAGGCAGAAGTTGGCAGCTATTGCGAAAAGTATGAGAGTTGATTGATTTTTTATTGCTTACAAGATCAATCAAAATGTAACATTTTATTAAAGCCTAAATTTAGTATTATATAGATATTTAAATCATTCTTTATGCTTTTAAAGCTGTGTAGTAACGAATTTTAATTATTAATTTAATGAAAAGTATTATAAAAAATTATGCAATAAAAGTATAAAAAAATATTTACGTTAGTTTCCTTAACTAACCGTGTTTATATATCCGCTAAAAAACGCTCAAAATACTACTCTTCTAATCACCATTGATCAGCGATACGATGGGGAAATAGCCAGCCAATTATTTCTCTTAGATTTTACTTTCTCCCTACACAGTTACAATGTCACTCTCACTCACCATCAGGTGACCAGTACGCTCGTTTGCCTTGTCTTTTCAATAAACAAAAAAACGTTATAATGTGCAGTAATATATGTACGGTCATAACTCGTGCACGACTGCATCGATTTACATTTTTTTTCTTTTGTTTAAATAACAGTCAGGGTAAAGTTATTTAAACAAAAGAAAAATTAATAACAAAAGTAAATTTTAGAAAATAAAAGGATAATCTTTTTACTCTCGTTAAATATGTATATAACCCTATATTAAATGGCGACGCCCATTTAATGTCTTTTTGCATATAATTCAATGGATACCTTGATAATATTATAAATCCGTTCAATAAACCGTTCAATATTTATTTACTTTTTTACATACATGGTATGCTGCACATTGCCTAAACATGAAAAAGATATGCAAGCGTGTGTGAATATACTAACGTAACACTCAAATTCGATTTTTTTATCCAAAATAAAAAAATATAAGCTTTATTTTTTGAACATCAAACAATTTGTCAGCAATTCATTAAAGTTACTGCCTCAGATCTGAAAAGAATCGGCTCCAGAAACTCAGCAGGACATTTCTATTTTTTTTAAATCAATTACATGTTTATGTTATTTATTAGAGGCAATGATACATATGAAATAGACTAGAGCGAGCATTTAGTTTTCAAATTGTACATACAAATGTCTTTTCACTTTTTAAGATTCGAGCGTTTTCTGTGACCTTATTGTATAAGCATACATTAAAAGAACATACTATAAACATACTATAAAAGAATTGCGAACTCGATTACGAACGAACACTAGTATCTCGATTAGTAATCGAGATAGTAGTGCACTAAGTTAAAGCCCATTTCTGGTAAAACTGTTATGAACGTAACCTATTTTGGTAAATCCATTATTTAACACTTTTAAAAAAAATAAGTCTCAAACACACCACACCAGAGGACCAGATATAGTAAGCTCATTCTGCAACAATCCAGGGCAGTACGCGAGCCAATTAAGAAATCGTTGGCAGTACTTTGATATAATAACTATGTCAAATGACAGATGAATGCCACCTCGTCTACCCGTGACCACGAGCTTATGTAAAGTGTTTAAAAGGTCGGGAAAATGTTTAAAACCTTTAAAATTGTTTCATTTAAAATGTGTAACAATTGCAAAAATCTAAGATATGATTGGAATAGAAATATGCTTAAAAAAAAGAGATATATAAATATGTTCAAAAGTTTCCTTTAACGAATTTATAGTTAAGTATAAGTTAATATAAACAAGCATAACAAATAGGTACCTTTAGAAAGATTACACAAAAATGTGAAGATTTCTGTCTGGTGGGAAAGGACGGTGTAGTGGTGGGGGTTCAAATGAAATAAAAATGTGTTCGATCATGACAGTTCCAATTAATAGCACGACTAATATACTCGATACTAAAATTTGTAAATATAAACATGTACGTACAGCGTACATTAGACATAATTAAATTTATGACTTAGACATTGACATTTAAATTTTGTCTTAAAATAGCCAGACAAGTCGGTCACATTGCACTGAGACAATACCACAGACTTATAAATGTTTTTTGTGACGTACTGACACTTTATAAAAAACAAAAATACCGATTGCGTAACACTAAAAGAATAAACAAGCCAAACAGGTAGTTACTAAAAGCACGACCCCTTTTAATTTTACAAGGCGAGAAGATTTACACATAAACATGTGTGCATGTAATTTATAAAAAACTGCTCTTTAAAATAAATATAACTCTAAAAAATGGTTTATTCAAGTTCATAAAATGTATTGAATTTTATTTTTTTAGTTACTTTAGCTTTAAATATATTGTATAAATTATTTAAAAAAATCAATTACAAGGAAATAATTATTACAATATATTTACAATTTGCCTTTCTAAGCCATTATACCAAATATTTGAGTCTTACTTGTCTTCCGCATTGATTTTAAATACTATAACGCCACTTTAAAATGAACATTAACGATACATACGTATAAGTAAATATCAATATGCAATTAATAAAAAGTGAATTGATCAAATTTAGTCATTATATTTATTTATCTCTTCAATGTAATAACTCCAAAGCGGTCACAGTTCTTATGTAATATGAACGTAAATAATATTTAATTTCAGTGCAGCAAAATTAAGCAAACCTCTTCTAAGAGAAGAAATTTAATTTTGAAATGATTCCATCTGCTGTCACATAATCTTAAGAGTCTGTCATGATTTTCGAATAACCAAGGTGTCACGTTAGTGAATGTGTAGAATATGCAATATATATTATTTAAAGCGACATATAAAAACAAAAACAGACGAAAGTTATTGTTTCCAATATATTATATAACGTTAATTTCTGTTTAACTACATCATTTTATATATTTTGAGGGAGTATCTTATTTCTTTTGTAAACTATTAACAGCTTTATATAAATTCTAATGTTAAAAAATATTTTTTTAAATTAAAACTATGTTACCCCCGACCAGGGCCGCTGCTAGGTGTTAGAGCGCCCGCGTGCAATACCAATTGTGCCGCCCCGTAACTACATAACTATATGCTGAGAGAAAAACATTTAACCAAATATAAAACATTTATTTTGATTGAAAAATATTTTTGTTTACTCAAAAGTTACGTAACCATAAACCTACGAATATGCTGACGGATCAAACTGAAGGAATCTTCCCACGCGACCACCGCGCGAGTTCCCCGTATTACTTTTCAATGCCCCTTTGTTTTAATTTCTAAGTTTTCCATTGTTTTAATTTTACTTTATTAATTGTAATATTTTTTAGATCACTCTTTATTCCCACTTCGAATAAAGTAGTCATTAGTTTTAGGATAATTATATTATTAGTATAGAATTAATAAATAATTAATAATTATTCAGTTTTTTTTTCAACCTCTCAACTGCCGCAAACGTAATTCAAATGTAAAATCATATTATTATACTCAACAAATTTGGTTTTGTCATTTTGGCAGCCTGCGGGCAGCGGTTAAGTGAACCATCAAACTGGTCAAAGGAGACTATAAATGACCAAATTTACTAAAAAATACCGAGGGCAGGTGCTCGGGAAACACTTGCTGCTATCCTCCCATCTTTCATATAAAATTATGGATAATAAGAAAAATGGATTCTCGTGTGATTCGGCCAACCTCCGGCGCCATTAGGTATCCGGGCATCGTGGTTTGAAGACTGCAGAAGTGAGTAACCAGGCTCCTGTACGAGAGACTGCTACTGCAAAACGATTTGTTCAACTGGTATTCAACTTTAACCGGTTTACAAGAACGAGAAGCTCGTCGCTGGGGAACCTACCTCATTTACCGTCAATAAACACAATGCTGCAGAATAAACCTCCTGAAGTCCGTACAATCAGACTGACAGACTAAGAGTCTCTGTAGATAGAAGCGAAAAAGGTAGAAACACGCCTTCCCCATAAAAATCACAACAAGTATTAGATTTAGCGTGTTGCCCCTTGATCCCAAAGATGCTGAGGAAAAGCCAAGAAAAAAACTGCCTAGTAAGCTACAACCCATTATATTATACGGCATTAAAGATATTATTAAGCTTGTAGAATTATTACAGACCACCCACACATAATGCACAACAGAAACTTATTAAGAATAACTTGGACACAGCGTTATACAAAAACGTCATAACACTAGTTCGAAATAAAGGACTTAAAAGACAGTTTGTTAACTTAAAAGATCCACGCTGCTAGAGGATCGTTAAAAAAATCTACACTATACAACTCCACATAGTGCAACCGTTGAAGCAATCGAAAAGACTGTAAACAAAGACTTTGGTAAAATTATGAACTCAAAATTGGAACCAGGAGTATCTCAACTTCTTTTGTTAATATCGTAACCAGAGTTAACAATACAAAAATGAAAGATATTAAATATATCTACCACCAAATGCTGCCTGTCAAATGAAGATCCAAACAAAAAGAAAAACATTACCGCAATTTCAAAGATGCCAACAATACGGCCACTCCAAGAATTACTGCAAGAGACCCTATAACGTAGTAGTAAAATGGGGCCAGGGACACAAAACAACAGACTGCCCAAAGAAAGAAAGTAACACACCAGCATAATGTGTTCTCTGCCAAGGAGCACATTCAGTCAACTATAAAGGCTGTGAAGTCTACAAGGAGCTCTTAAAAAGTCGCATAGCAAGAATCCCAATACCCAGCGGCAAAATACGAGAAGCGCCAACTAAAACTATCCCCTTAGTTACACGCCCACATCTTAAAGAATTGCAGGAATTATAACTATACTATGATATATTGAAATATAAAAAATAACTCAACAACTACAACTGGTATAAACATTAAAATAGACGAACTGCTAATCAAACAGTCGGAAGAATTCGACATGGTCTTTATAACAAATGGGCACTTTTATGAGCCTCATAGTCACTATTGTTGATAAAATATCAAAATGACTGACCTAAGAGAAGCGACCTGGAACATCAATGGTTTTACTTCGAACAAGCATGGCTTAGAAATCTTTATAAACTTTAACCAACGTGACTTATCATCCAGATGGAACGGGTCATACAGGATATTAACATTGTAATAAGAAATTCTATGGAACATCAAGTGTTCCCGGAGTATAGGACAAAGCACACCCAGGTTACCACTATTGCAAGGTAACCGTGGCCAACTGAACGTTTCGGCAATCTACTATTCGCCAATAGTTGAAACTAAATTTAATGAATTTAGTTTCACCAATTGACGAAGATTTTTACATCACTGGGAGGAAGATTTGTAGCTGGTGGTGGGACGCCAAACACATACTGGAGGCTCAAGGCTTACAACTACTAAAGGCAGACAATTAAAGTTACGCCTTGACGGAAATAATCTCAAGTGTATATCACCGGGAGAACCAAGCTTCTGGATAACAGATCCAAATAAAAAACCAAAAATGCTGTATTTCTTCATAATAATGGGACATTCGACAAATTACATGAAGGATGAACGTTCATGTAATTTGTTGAAAGTCTAGACAGTAGCACAGACCACACGCGTGTCCTTACTATTACGACGTCCATTATTTGCTACAAGAGGCCTCATATCTTGTTCCATAAACTCAAGGATTAAGGAGGGGTCAGAGAATTCATTTTGGAAAGCATTGATATAACGATCTCCTTAAAACACCTGACGAGATAGATGATGCGATCTAATACATTACTAACCTCATACAAAAAGCTTGCTGGGTTAACGCTCCTCTTTAAAAATAAAAAGGTTAACAAGTTGTTAACCTTTTTTTGGATCATTATTCAGATTTTCTGTAAAATGCAATTTTAATGCAACGATTATATTAAACAAATCAATACCGTCAATGCCTGATTCACTTCTTGAATTATCTTGAAACTTTAGAGCCGTACGCTGACGGCTCTCTTTTTATTCCATCCCATGACATTTCTTATACTGTAAGAGGGATAACTCTTTATTATGAAAAGAACTTTGAATATTACGTGACGATGATGAATCACTCGGTTTGCCGCCCCCATGGACGTGCCGCCCGTGTGCAGTGCACGCCTTGCACGCCATTGACTTCATATCGGAAATTAAAATTGCAGAATCGATCATCAGAAGTTTACTTATTACTTTTATCAGAAGAAGAAAATAGAAAACTACTCACTAATACTACATTTCACCCCATAGATTTCAAGGTTTGTCGATAGAAATTGAAAATATTGATTCACTTACTGAAGAATATCTTTATATACAAGCCATATCTTTCATAACTCGTGCACGACTGCATAGATATTTTTTCTTTTGCTTAAGTAACTGTCAGGATAAGGTTATTCAAACAAAAGAAAAATAAATAACAAAAGTAAATTTTAGAAAGTAAAAGCATATAAAAATGGGTGCCACATTTAGTATAGAACTACTACTAAATGTGGCACCCATTTAGTATAGAACTACTACTAAATGTGGCACCCATTTAATTTCTTTTTGCATATAATTCAATGGATATATATAAAATTTATTTATATAAAATTTATTAAACCGTTCAAGTTCATTTACTTTTTTATATAGATGGTATGCTGCACATTGATCTAAACTTGAAAAAGATATGCAAGCGTGGTTGAAGAATATCTTTATATACAAGCCATATCTTTATACCTACTTTATAAACCATGTTAAATAATTATATAAAAATAAATAATAAAAATACAAAATATTGCAACATTAAAATGCATTTTTTGTAATCAAATTGCATTCAATCTAATTTCATTATTCTTTAATAAAACATAGGTAAAAATGGTTGTTTCATATGATGTATTTCTTGTGTAAACTGTAAACTATTGAGAAACAAATCTCCAAACTGATATAATGTGCTCACCACGTAAATTAAACACGATACCAACTTGTCTTAACTTTAAACTGACAAATAGTCATCAATTCACTTTCCAAATTCATTTCATCACAATTTGGTTTAACTTGGTAGTCGACCTTATTTTACTATGTACATGTATACTTAATTTTTCTATATGGAAACTGCATAGAATGCAGTGATGGAAAGTTTCTTATAAATTGCTATATGATTTAATATATTATCATACCATACCCTAAAATTCACTAATTTCAATTCAACCAATCAGCATTTCAAGTAATTTGATTTTATCGATTTTAATTATTTTTGTGACAAAACCAAAAAAGATGTATTTTTAACTTATTACAGTGCCAAAAGTCATTCAATGCTGTCTGGTGTAACAGACAGTCAGACTAACAGATAAAAAAGCATTAATTTTTTAGCTGCTACTGCTAACTTATAAAACGGACACTATATTTTTTTAAATATTATTATTAATTATATATGTATATTAAAGGATTATATATAGAGATCACTAGATTGATGATGCTACAGGCGAAAAAGAAAACTTTGAATCAACATTGAAGAGATCGGTATAATGTGCGATAGCGTTTAGAAAGCTTGTACTACAATCTTTACTTTCAAAACAATTCATTCCAGGATTTTCTTGTCATTTAATGATAAGGCAACTGGGCGATCTAGATTAGATCTATGGAGTATTTCTGTTAAATGAAACACTTTTAAACGGATTAATCGCGTATATTGAATGGAAAACATTTTTGGGAAACCCGACGTTTCGAACACTTTACAGTAGTCCGTGGTCACGGGTAGACTGATATGCTGCACATTTACATAGGGTTTCCCAAAAATGTTTACCATTCAATATACGCGATTAATCCGTTTAAAAGTGTTTCATTTAAAATGTATAACAATCGCGAAAATCAAAGACATTATTATTTCTGTCAAGTTGATTATTCATATAATAGACGCTGTTGCTAATTACCTCGCGAATATATTAAATAACTATGTTTTATACTTAAATTTAACTCGGGTAGTATAAGTGATCCCAATTTTAGATCTGTCTTAAACATTTTACTAAATGCGATTAGTACAGCTACTCTCATTTAGTAAAATATTTGAAAAAGTTATTCTCAATTAAATATTGTTGCTTTTCGATGCACATAGTTATATGTGTAATAAACGGCATGATTTTACTAAAGGTTGCTCAACTACAGATACGTACGGGTACGAATATATGTCTTATAAAAAGAAGATATGAGATTTGAAAAGCGTTGTAGGGTACTACTGTGAATGTTCTTTGATTTATCCAAGGCATTCGATTGCGTTCAGCATTCAACATTGGTTAAGAAACTTTCGAAGAAAGTCTTAAGAGAACGTGCACTCAATCTTCTCATCTTTTCAATTTTCTTCAATTTTCTCAGCTAACAGGGATCACAGAGAAATGCTATTAGTGGCTAGCCTTGCATTTCATGCTTGGTGAAATATACTTGATATTTCAGATATATCACTGTCACTAATAAATAATACAAACATGTAAATAATTTTTTATCAAAAAACATGTTCCACTTGTTTTTTGCGCCGGTTCTTTTTGAGCCTAAGGCAGAAACTTAAGTAAGCCCGGTGCAAATTGTTTGATGTTCAAAAAATTAAACATGTAACTTATTATTTACTAATAAAATATTTAAATTTGATTACACGGTGATTTCATATAAAATATACAAAAACAAGCATATGACATTTTAGTTTATTATTTAGTTCCGTTTATCGTTTTGTTGTACGGAACCTTAAATATTACTTATACTTCCTCATAGTAAGCTGTTAAAAAAATATTTCATTTAAAATACTTTTATAAACTTTAGGCATCAAAAATCTTATTTCCTTTTAGACGAACTCCAAGAGACATTCAAATTCAATCAACCGAAAATAATATTTTGTCAGAAGGAGAGAGGGGAAGATCTACAATTAGACTCAAAAATTATAACTCTCAACGAAGGGAAGAAATATATAAATTTCTCAGATTTTTTGAATAAATATGGTGATAATGCTTCTATTGACGATTTTAAGTAAGCAACTCAGATTACGATCAATATTCATAAAACTAAATAAGTTGGATTATTGCTAGGTTAATAATATTCTAATATTCTAATATATCATATATAATAACTATTTATGCTATTTTTACTCCATCAGATTTTGATCCCTCTGAGACTATATAGTTGTTAATAGTGACAAGTTTCACCACCGGCTTGCCAAATGTATTGTTATGTATCAATTAGCGTACTGTAGATGCGGTTAGAGTTACCTACATCAATTAGAATATTGCATGTGTCATCCACAAATCTTAGTCATTTTAGTAGGCTCCAGGTAAATTACAAGGAAATATGTATACAAAAATATAAACAATGATTTTATATATTATTAATAATATTTTGGCTTCGAAATGACGGAAATAAAGCATAATATATTAGTTATCAGGGCTTCTTTTAGAAGAATTTTTTGAGATCTTATTTTATGCGAGACAATTATTGAAATAAGAAAACATGTTATATTTTACAGATTCGAGATTTTATTTGTCAGATTCGAAGCAACTTCGAGGTGGAGTGGTATTCTTAGAGACGATGCCTCTTACATCAACATCTAAAGTGAATCGACAGAAGTTGGCAGCTATTGCGAAAAATATGAGAGTTAATTAAGCTTTTGAATCTTTCATTTCGTCGGTTTAGATTGTAAGCCCACTGAACTCGTTGTTGTAATTCCGTATTTCGAAAGGTAAAAACGGAACCACATTTTAATATCACTTTGTTAGCCGGTTGTTCATCTGTCATTTATTGCATACTGCAGAAAAATAAGAGCATTTATGTATTGTTTTTTTGTTATTATTTACCTATTTTGTATTAGGTAAATGTGCCGCGTCATCGAACTGATATCGGAATTTACTCAAAATATAAATGTTGTTTAAATTTCCGGTATTTACCCACAATTATCGCAAATTAAATAAAGAAAACAAAATGTATTTGTAGAATTTGGGATATTGACATATCTATTGACAATTGATACTTGACATAAGTTGTAAAAAGTATCATAGACTGTGTAGCTTATGCCACAGATATACGTCATCCGTCAATTTTAAAATGTAAACATGTTTAGTTTTATATTATTATTTTCTTTTCTTTTAATTATTAATGTGTTCTGTATTATTTTTAATATGAGTTACTGTTGTTTTTCTTTTTTTTTTTACTAGTTTATTTACTGTTAATGAAATTTATTATCTTAAGAACAGATTGCTGGCAGGTGTGTAATTAAGTTGTCAGTGTTGCTATTTTATTTAGATTGTTTTATAATTATTTTATATATACATACATATATCTATTATTATTATTATTATTATTATTATTATTTATTTTTATTATTTATTTTATTATATTATTATACATATTTTATTATTATTTATCTTTTATTTTATTATTATACGTATATGTAAATATATATCTATACAATCATATTAGTTATGCATAATAATAACAGTTTTAGTAGTGATAGTACAAACAACGATGTATTTCACCAATGTGACTCTTCGGGTTCCCATGACAGCTTCTATAGCATTCCTGAACCTCTCAATTCCTCTTTAAACCTTAAACTTAGTTCCTTTTCCAGAAATTTTAATGTAGTGCATATCAATGCACAAAGTATTCCTGCGCACTATCCTGACTTACTCAACTCTTTTAACGTCAAAGATATTCACGCTCTCCTTATATCTGAGACATTTTTAAAACCTTGTCTGCCTTCAGCAGCATATGCCTTACCAGGTTTCCATTTAATAAGGAATGACAGGACAGGAAAAGGCGGAGGTGGTGTTGCCATCTACCTTCGCAGTCATATTCCTTTTTCTATCTTAGACAAATCACCTTCACCTTATTCGAATTCCTCAGAGCATATTCTTATTGAAATTTTGTTTGGCTCCCTAAAATTATTGCTCGGGGTTTTTTACAGTCCCACCTTGCATGTAAACTATTTTGATTTGCTTGAGACGCTGCTGGAAAAATATATTCCTAGTGTAGACCACACAATTATAATGGGCGATTTCAATACTTGCTTGATTAAGAACGACTCACGAGCAAATCGACTTAAAACTTTAATTGACAGCTCTAACCTTAAAATCCTACCTACAAACGCAACCCATCTGTTCCCTGGATGTGTGCCTTCGTTATTAGATCTGATGATAGTCTCTTCATCCGAGAGTGTTGCTACATTTGGACAAATGTCAGCGGAAGCGTTTTCCTATCACGACTTGGTTTACCTATCTTATAAAATCCGTACACCTAAGCTTAAGCCTACAGTAGTGATGCGAAGATGCTTTAACAATATAGACAATGAAAAATTTATGCATGATCTCAATAATATCGATTGGGATTGCATATTTGCTGCCGACTCTGTCAATGACCAAATAAATCTCTTTAATTCCCTTTTATTAGAATTGTTTGATATCCATGCGCCCCTTAGACCTGTTAAATTAAAGCATCTCCCTGCTCCATGGTTGACTCAGGATATCAAGCTACTTATGGCCAAACGCAATGCTGCAAAGTTCAAATACAAGAAAAATCCTACTGATGAAAATTACCATAAGTACAAAAAACTACGGAACAGATGCAATAGAACTTGCAGAGATGCTCGGCGTAACTACATTCATTCATCAATTGACAGCAGCAATCCTAAAAGAACTTGGAAATTTCTGAACGCGATAGGTATAGGTGGAAGGCACACTAAAAATGTATCTGTGTCAAGCAACTGCACAGATTTAGAGTCCCTAAATATATTTTTTACTAAAGTCAATCAAATGAATAGTCATACTAAAATAAAAACCCTCCAAGAGCTGTCCCTGCTACCAGATCCTTTAACTATCCCCTTCCTCTTTACATCTATCACTCCAGTCGAAGTACGAAAACATATAATGGCTATCAAATCTGATGCTACAGGTAGCGATAACATAAGTCGACGCATGATTTTGTTAACTTTAAATTCAGTTCTTCCTATCTTGTGTCACATTTTTAACCGCTCCTTATCCTCTTGTGAATTTCCTGACTCATGGCGTCATGCACTAGTGATACCTATTCCAAAAACCCCCAACCCTTCATCTTTTTCAAACTATCGTCCAATTTCCATACTCCCTTTCCTTTCAAAAGTACTTGAACGCATTGTACACGAGCAACTATACTTGTTCCTATACAAAAACAACATTCTGTCCTCTTTCCAGTCAGGCTACCGTCCCGGCCACAGCACAATTACAACACTCAATAAAGTATGCGATGACATAAGATACGGCATTGACGAACAACAAGTTACTGTACTTGCTTTATTAGATTTTACCAATGCATTCAATACAGTTGATTTCGATATCCTGCTAGCAATTCTAAGATCTATTAATATATCTCCAAAAGTTACTGAATGGTTTTCTTCATATCTTCGTGGCCGCACTCAGAGCATCAGGCTTGACGGAAAGTGTACTTCTCCATGTCGTATAGGCGCTGGTGTTCCACAAGGAGGTGTACTGTCGCCCTTACTGTTCTCTATTTTTATTAACACTCTGACTCCACGTATATCGTCATCTTACCATCTCTATGCTGACGATTTGCAGATTTATAGGACAGCATCTGTGAACGACATACCCAGAGCAATTGAAAATATTAATTCTGACTTACAAATGATTGCTTCTTGGAGTGAATCATTCGGACTGTCTATTAACCCAAATAAATCTAACGTATGTATGTTTGGACACTCAAAGCAACTATATAAATTACAATCAAATCTGCCTCAAATTATTTTTAACAAAATTTGTTTAGAGCGTAGTGACAGTGTTAAAAACTTGGGAATCAGAATGGACAGTGCATTTTCCTGGTCGCCTCAAGTTGCTGAGCTCAGCCGTAAGATATTTTGCGCTATTAGAAGTTTGAGAAGATGGAAGAATCTACTACCATTAAAAACTAAAATATCATTAGCTCAAACTCTTCTTCTCCCTATACTTGATTACGCTGATACGTGTTACCTAGATTTATCTCAACAACTACTGAATAAGCTTGAACGGATGCAGAATCTCGTAATCCGATTCATATTTGGATTGCGAAAATTTGATCACGTAACACAATACCGCACTCAACTTAAATGGCTTACTGTAACGGACCGACGACACTTACATTCTCTTACTCTCCTCTATACAATCCTGTACCATCCTGCCACTCCCTCGTACCTCAAAGAACGTTTTAAGTTCTTGGGGTCGAACAACCTTCACTCCCAGCACCTTCGTTCCCGCAACAACAATCTCCTGGAGGTTCCACTATCCCATACTAAACGCTATGGAGAATCCTTTACTGTCAAAACAGTAAGGCTTTGGAATGCGCTGCCAGGTGAAATTAGACGATCTCAATCCGTAGGGATTTTTAAGCGTAGGCTAAAAGAGTACTACCTAAAACAATATCCTTAATCTATGTATATTATATGTTCTATATATTCATTATATTTATTTATTTATTTATTTATTTTTTTATGTATTAATACTTTTGTTATTATATATATTAAATATTTGTATGTATGTATTCATGTATATATGTAGGTATTATGTATGTAAGTATGTATGTAGTAAGTGTGAATATGTATTTGTATGTGTATTTTATTATGTTTATTCTAAAGTTAAGTAATACTTTTTGCACCTTCATTTCACTATGCCTAAATTCTGTATTTTGAATGGTTGCCTGTAAGAGATCACTTGTAGTGATAAGGCCGCCATTGCACATAATATGTTAATTTATGTGTTATATTTATGTAAAATTTTAAATTAAGTATTTTATGTGCAATAAAGTGTTATTATTATTATTATATTATAATGTATAGTTAAGTTTCTGGATCTACAGTTATGAAACGAAGACACGAAGTGAAACTTTACAGTACAAACAGAAAAACATCCGAAAAGTAAAGAATTTATAGATATATATATTTTCAGTCTTCGGATTTCTATTTTTTTTCTTATTAAGTAAGAACAAACTCATTACAAAGTTATAACTGTAGTTTATTTTCTAGAAAGCGGATAAGCTTGTTGACTTTTATAAAATGTACAATCTCGTAACTGGTAACCCTCGCTGGGCAGGTCCGACTCGAATTTGACCGATTTTGTTCATCATCGTATATGTACTCGTATATTTTATACAATTAAAAAAAAATAAAAAAATACAAAATCGACCTTTATTTAAATTCTTAACGTAGAGAATACAAATTAACTAATTGAGAAAAATACTGCAAAACCTTACTGATACTATACGTACACCGATAGTATTTTCATTTTTTTTTATCTATCCGGAAAGTTTGCTTAGTAGGCAGTTACAGCTTTACACTCTGACTGTTTGAAGCATGTTCAAATTTTAGACTATTAAGGATTATAATTAATGTATTTATTTAATTTATCTAATTTATACAATTGTAGAAATTGTAGACAATAAAAAAAATAAATATATATATATATATATATATATATATATATATATATATATATATATATATATATATATATATATATATATATATATATATATATATATATATATATATATATATATATATATATATATATATATTTTTAATTTTCCTGACCTCTATGTCATTTCATTTCATTTCTTTAAATATGGCGTTTCGAGCGTGCCAGTTGAGCACAATTCACTTCGCCAATGTCACGTTGTATGGAAGACTCACGAAACCTCTATGTCTATAAACATACATCTATACGTCATGCTAGATAATTACATTGTTTATCTGTGAATACGTCAATGTTTATAAATTATTATATCACTGTGTAAAATGTTGCTTCTTTAATATTTTACTGGTTTATTTATTATTTACTTTGGTTTACTTAACTACTACTTACTAAAAAAGATTTTCCACTTCCTGCCCAAATTGCGTCATTAAATTACAATACTCTGCAAGATGCAAAAAAATTAATAAAAACTGTAGAGTGATTGATTTTGTCTATCTTCATTTTGACTTTATCAGTTTTTTTTTAATCATATTATCAAATTTACAATCAAGGTGATCACTATAGTCTAAAATTATTGTTTGTTATTACTGCCTCGACCTGTTATTCACAAAATTCCTGACTGTCTCCCTTGTCATTCTCATCATGGTCTCATCGTCTCAAAGCACGGATCGTGTACTGCCTATTTATTTTTGTATTGCGACTTACTTTATTTCTCGTACAAAATTCGCCTCCTTCACCTGAGTCCCTTTTTGTAACACTAAGTTCCTCTGAAATGTAGCTTTATAGGAATGTATATTGAAAAATTGCGTGAAAATCAATTATCAGCAATGTATATACAAGTAGTTACAATAATTTTGTGGTAAAATTTACTATCATGCTGAAGTAAGGTCAATCGTGCTTAGCTTAAGCTTACGCTTAGAGATAACTTTTAATTACTTTCTCTGATAATAATTTAATTGTATTCTGTATATATCAGTATCTATACATCGAAAGATGAGAAATATCTATCTTGAAAAATAGAATCGTGAGTTGTTATTTGTTCTTCTTATCAATGTGTTTTATTGAACACTCTTTTTCTCTAATTCTCGATTATGTTGACGCTAGATATCCTAACTAAGTTCAGGACTATGTAAACAAACTTCTCATACTTAAAATTTTGTTGGTATTCGTTTCACATTTTATTTAGGCCACTAACACATCAAGTGTATCTTCTTGTTGTTGGCAGAATCTACATATACTGTTACGTTCAAGATTTTATGCAAATGGAGTCCATTTGCATAAAATCTTGAAATAATTAAATTAAAAAGATATTTATCTTAAAATCTTTTTCATTTTTTTAAAATTAAAAAACAGATGCGTTAAGTTAAATAATAACAAATAAAGTAATAATTTATATATAAGTGAAATAAAACGTTTTTAAAAATATAGTCGTTGTTGGATTAGAAATAAAAAAAATAACTTAAAAATTAATGTACGTAAAAATTAAATCAACTCTTCCACGCCGGACATAGCATTCTCGTGATTTTTAGTCTCGTTTGATGCTTCAATTGATTTAATCATGATTTTTTTTCTCAATACACTACTATAGAGATGAATAAATGAATGGTTTTTTTTCATCATTTCATTCATAGTGATATTTAAGAGTTAAAATTAATATGGCTAACTAAAATAGTAAAATTATACGTATAAAAACCATTACAAGAAATACAATACATCAAATTGGATAATGATACGACACGGAAATCCGCAATGACAATAACACAACATTATTCTTAATGACGGGAAAAACAACATTATGAATGCATTAATATTAACAGCTACATACTACATACCCATTTATTATACAATTATACATCTAATGCAGGCAAATATACTCTGGCAAACTAGGCAGGGGGAACTTGGGAACCTAGTGTCAAGAAACTCCCTTCCACTTTCGTTCCTCGCATTTGAGGCGTTGCGTGTTGAATGCCGGAGCTCAACGCCGCTATTTGCCTTTTACCAGAGCGAAGAAATGAAAACATTAAATATTAATTTGATAACATTAAATATTTCATTTCTACAATTGGGGATCGAACCCACAACCTGTCGGTTACAGTCATACGCTTGTGCGAAATTAAGTTACGACGGAAAGAGCTCACTGTCTACTCTCCAAAGCGAAACTAAGACTAATAAAAGCTGATCAAGTGCGAGTCGGACTCACCCATCGATACTTCTACTAATTTCGGAATTGTATGTCAATCAGTGCAACCGATAACAGGCATTGACCAACTTAAATATGAAATGTAGTAAAAATTATAAATTTGTAATCGTTATTTAAATAAGTAATAACTATAGGCAAATTTCGTAATTATAAATCCACAAATTATGAAATATATACGGAATGTATTCTTTAGGTTTTTATTTTCCAAAATTCATAATTGCAGGAACACGGAAAATACCCTATAAGTTTTGATTACGCAGCGAATTTCATACAAAATGTAGCAAAATTGATGCAATAATCGTTGTATCTTTTGATTACGTCGACTTAAAATCTTGATTTATTATGTGTTCCAAGGGACCTTAGATCTGAATATTGCTAATTAATTTCAGCTTTATTTTTTTAAAAAATCACGATAAATAATTTATGCGATTTGAGAATTGCAATTTTATAATAAATGGTCTCGACAGACGGACAGACAGATAAAACAGTGATCCTAAAAGAGTTCTATTTTTACCTTTTGAGGTTTAATTAGTATTTGAAGTTAATCTTTTAAAAAAAATTAAATTCGTGAAGTTAATTTTTTACTTGATACTTACATATATATATATATATATATATATATATATATATATATATATATATATATATATATATATATATATATATATATATATATATATATATATATATATATATATATATATATATATATATATATATATATATATATATATATATATATATATATATAATATATATATATATATATATATATATATATATATATATATATATATATATATATATATATATATATATATATATATATATATAGATATATATATATATATATATATATATATATATATATATATATATATATATATATATATATATATATATATATATATATATATATATATATATATATATATATATATATATATATATATATATATATATATATATATATAATATATATATATATATATATATATATATATATATATATATATATATATATATATATATATATATATATATATATAATATATATATATATATATATATATATATATATATATATATATATATATATATATATATATATATATATATATATATATATATATATATATATATATATATATATATACTATATATATATATATATATATATATATATATATATATATACTTACTAAACTTAAATTTAAAAAGCGTATAAAAATTTTGAACGAAGCAGGATTTGAACCCGCGCCTCTGGAAAACTGTTCCAGCGCTCTAACCAACTAAGCCATTCGCTCATTAGTTGGTCAGAGCGCTGGAACGTGTTTCCAGAGGCGCGGGTTCAAATCCTGCTTCGTTCAAAATTTTTATACGCTTTTTAAATTTAAGTTTAGTATTTTCTGTCCTAAGTGTGGAATAACACTTTAAAATATAGTAAAAATATATATACTTTTATTACTTTTTAACCTTTGTATCCGTTTAAATATTTTATGGATACTAAATATCTCTCAAGGCAAAGCCGGGAACAAAAGACAATATTTTAATTATATAATCCTACTACGCATGTACATTAAATTTCTTTTAATTGCAAATTTACCATTTACAGGATTTAGCATTAGCAAAATGTAAGTACTTTTACAAAATAAAATAATTTACTCTCTAAATTTATTAAAATATTCAATAAATATTTTTTTTATGTTTACACATTTCATATACGTTTTGAGTAAACAAATTTGTGTCAATCATGTTTTTCTTTGTGTTGATTTCATGGCGCAATTTAACCAGAACTAGCTGCACGCGATGATTACGTATACATAATACTTATAGACATAGAACATGTCATAGAATAAAATAAAGAGAATATAACAAAATATTTGTAATTATATACAAAATGAGGCTGCAATATTTTGCTCAATAGCTACCGTTAAGAAGAATGAAATATTTAATATTTTCCTTGGTAACCAGGGTACGCGTGCCGTTGAGTTCCACCACCCAAAGCAGACCTCAAGATTACGGCGAAACGTGAGGGGGCGAAGTGACTTAAATCTGGGTTTCTAGGCTGACCCTGCCTTGTTCAGGAAACAGTGCGAAGGTATAAGAAACATAATCGGCAATATATTATATTAATAACTATAATAATAAAGTATTATAATAAACATTTATAACCAATAACTGTGATATTTTAGATTTGTTATTTACACGTAAAAGTCCTTAGAAGCAAGAGCAATAAGAAAAACAACGATATTTATCATACTTAAAAACGTGTACTTACTTAGGTACACGTTACGTAACGTGTACGTACTTGTAGGTCGTTATTAGTTTTATTTTTTGAATAATAACATAACATGTAAATATTAAGCAATTTTCAAAAGATTTTTAAATGGCAATACTTTTTATTATTTTACAACTACAATGAAATTAAATAAGTAGATACGAGTCATTTCCCCATATAATATTTAATGGCGATCCGTTTCCTCGCCTTTAAAGGTAATGCTTGGCAAACTAGTAATTTTGTATATCCGATACAATTGTATTTAGCGTAAATAATGAAATACACTCGAAGGTTGCTTGTTAAACGACAGTACGATCGCAATTTACGTTAAGATGATTGCACATTTGTCATATGTACATTATAATTTGTTTTCTTTATTATATAATATATAAGCTTAATTTGTTTCTGAAATCGTCAGACTAAAGACATTCTACCGTGCGACACTAAGGAAAGAATATGACTATACCTACTCTTTGAAAATGAGTAGGAATATTAACGTAGTGGTATCAAGATTCAAGATACTAACCCCACAAGTGGCTCAGGATATATTAGAAAACATAAATACAATTTGTATAAAAGTTTGCACGCAGTTGTACTATGGGGCAATGCTGCAGATATCTTTATTCGTAATTCAAAAAAGAGCAGTTCGAGCCAATTACGGCATAGGAGCTCGGGAATCCCTGAGAGATTTTTTTAAAGAAACGGGTATTCTTACGGTGGCATCACAGTACATATATGATAATATAATACTTATTCGGAAAAATAGCCACAATTTGTTAAAAAACAGTGACCGACATGATATCAATACTAGAAGTAAAAACAAGCTGATCACTCCCAGTTTTCGTCTCCAAAAAGTTAGTAAATCTTTTGTAATAAAATTCCACAAGTAATTTTAAATTTGCCACTTCAAAAATTTAAAGTGAATGTTAAAAATATATTATTAGGCAAAGCATATTATTCTATTCAAGAATACTACAATGATAAGAGTGCGTGGGATTAAATGCTGTTGGTACTCACTCAGGAAACTATGTTATATATTTACTTTAATTGATATTTTGAAAAGAGCAACTGTTGAGTTTCTTGCCGGCTCTTCTCAGCAGACCCGCCTTCCGAGCCGGTGGTAGCTTCCTGTAAGGACTGACACTACAGACACTTATATGTAACTTTACGATTCAAAAGTGCTTAAATGGCCTAATTAAATAAAGAATATTTTGATTTTGATTTGATTTTGATTTTGCAGTAAATATATATAGCCTCAGTATTTCAATATAGCAGTATACCTATGCATGTATAGCTCTAATTCTAAAAAAATACTATAATATGCAACATTTTGTTACTTAGCTTGTTTATTTATTTAGCTTCACCACTTTCCGCCGCGTTTGAGGCATTATAGAGCGAAGAAATGAAAATATTAAATATTTAATCTGAAAATATTAAATATTTTTTTTTCTTCAAACAGGCATCAATCGTACAACCTGTCGCTTTTACTTGCGCTTTGTATCCCTGCACCACATCAGGCCTCAAATAATTATTATTTGTATAACACGAAAAATAAACATAACTAATTTATACCAGTTTTAATCAATGATTTTATCTATGAAATTATATGGAATAATAATGTGGTTAAATATAATTTATTCCAAATTCAAGGAACTCTGAATAATAACCACATTGTATAAAAAGAATTCATGCAATTAGGTACGCTGATTATCTCAGATATAATTAAAGAACAAAATGCAATATCGTGTAAGCCCAAGTGCTATCTTGAGAGAAGCGATAATCATGCATATTTTACTTAAATACATGAGAAGAATTCTTTCCTGAAAACATATATATATATATATATATATATATATATATATATATATATATATATATATATATATATATAGTATATATATATATATATATATATATATATATATATATATATATATATATATATATATATATATATATAATATTCATTAAAAAAATGCAAATATTTTTTTAAATCGTATGAAAAACAGTCTTAATAGTATACTGAACAGCAACATTTATATAGTTAACAATCAGAAGTGTACGAATCATCACATAGATAGCACGAAAGCTTCATATATTTTCTCTTATTATCAGGTAGGATGTAATTGATATATTAAATTATGGATTTTGACCTTTTTCTTTCACATATTCTCAGACTATTTCACTCTGCTTCTTATTCTGTTTATTTACTACCCGCTGTCATTGAAATATAGAACCAAAACTTCGAGTTATTACTCAGCAGGAATTATAAACAGTTTAAAGAAAATCATTCTCCAGAATGGAGACCGAGCATACAACCATCTCGTTAACAGTCCGTTGCTCCCTTACTACGCCCCGATGAAGCAAGGATTGCATGAATTCTTAATAATTTTTATTTATTAATGTGAACTGCATAGCATAATGAACATAAAGTCAAACTCGTTTATATAATAGACTAGAATTTTATATATTAATAGTTATAAGATGTCCTTCCAGCTAAAGCAAAGGTAAAAAGCTTTTTGCTAATTTACTGAATTTTTCCATACAAGAATGTGAAATCCTGTAGGAGTAACATTCTTCTTTTTAACAGACTGTGATCGTGAGTGACGGCACTATAGTGAGAATCCTCCCTTAAAGTTTTTATCAGTTTCTTCTAATCTTCTCTGTATTTTAAAAGGTGTACAAACAGAGATACCAAAATTAAAAAAAAATATAAGTTTTATATTAGCTTCACACTGTATCCCGCACGAGGCGGGGTAGGCAGAGGGAACCCGGGAGCCTAGTGTTAAGACACTCCGTTCCACTTCCATTCCCCACTTTCTGCCGAATTCTGAGGCATTGCGTGTTCAGTGGCGGAACTCACCCGCGCTTTGCCTTATTACCAAAGTGATTAAATGAAGCATTAAATATTTAAATTGAAAATATTAAATATTTCATTTCCTCGACTGGGGATCGACTTTATATTATAGTAGTAATAAATTCCAGGAAAAAAAAGGTTACAGACTTTAGAAAAAACTTTATATTTTGTCCATTATTATTAAAAGAAATATAAAATATCTGTACCTTCATACACTTTATAAATTACTATCATCAGAAGCACTTCTAAATCATTAAGTAAGCAGAGCCATAGGCAAAGGGGACTTGCAAACATAGTCTTAAGATCCTCCGTTCCAATTCCCCACTTTCTGCCAAATTTGAATTTGTCTGTTGAGTGGCGGAAATCAACGCCGCGCTTTGCCTTGTAACCAGAGTGAAGAAAAGAAAACATTATTCGGGACAGTTGTAGGTTCGGGATTCGAACCTACAACTGTCGTATTTACAATCATACGCGTGTGACCTATCCGAGTGGGCTAGCCCGCCGAGGGTCTGTAGCAATTCCGTTTATATAAACATCATAGTGCGGATTCTTTGTGACGCTACAACATTCTAGCCCACTCTGAACTAAAACATTAAAACTTTGATTTCAATGTGCGCATGTAATCGTAAAGAGCAATCTAGAGTTACACCTAAATCACGGACAGTTCTTGCCTCTTTAAGGACAACATGTATAAACTTATGTTGTGGGGTCAGGGCTGTTTCTTCCTGCAGAAGAGAACTAGAATAATTAGGATTTATCGATATTAAAACTAAATTTATTTATTTTACACCAGTCAACCAGTCGATGGTGGTCTTTCTGAATGAAAGTAACATTTATGTTCTTGAATATTTCATGTCATAGGCTTATAGGTAATAATCTAAATGAACATAGCAACTTAAGAAGTTGCTTTATGACGATATTTAAGAATATGGATTCATTCTATATATAATATATCTTATTATAATTAGACCCATTGGTCTAGGCTCTCATCTAGCTCATTATCTCACCTTAACCCATGGACCCCAGACAATGTGTTAAGCAAGTCAACTTATAACTGCCACTCTCGATTTACTGTTATCAAGGTAAGACTGGCACCAGTTCAGAAAAAATCCAGTAATACCGCAGTTATGATTTACAGTGTTGAAAACTTTGCTACAATCCGTATATATAACATCAACTTGGATATGATTTTTTGTCGATACTATATTATACTAGTGGTGAAAGCAATAAAGTTGGTAATCGTAGATCTTGATCTAGTAAGACTATGTTGCTGCTCTGTAATATTATACATTCCCTGGCAATATAGGGGTATAGTTTTAATGTAAGATATTTTGTTATTACAGTTAATAGATGATGGCGCCGCAACTCTTTAACGATGCAGTTCATTGGTATATGGCAGAAATAACATCTCGCATTATCGCAGAATCTGGCATTGCCAGTGACAGGTTTCACCTTGGAAAAATTATTCTACAATGCTTAAAAGATGATCTTAATGCTGTATTGCAGGTTCAATATTTATTTTTTAATATTTTTACACTAATCTAGAACATAGGAGACTGGGGATGATGACTCATATTTTTCAGTTCAAACATCATTTTTAATGTTAATATCCAAAAATACCAAAATATTTACGATCATCTTTTATATTATAATATAGAGGGCCTACTAAGCTAAGCGAGAGGGTATAAAGGATATTTTCACATAGCTGATCGATGTACATACATATGTAGCTCACATGCATCCCGCACAAGGCAGTGTAGGCAGAGGGAACCCAGGAACCTAGTGTTAAGACACTCCGTTTCACTTCCGTTCCCCACTCTCAGCCGAATTTGAGGCATTGCGTGTTGAGTGGCGGAAATTTGGTTTTCTTTATTTTTTAGTGTGTTTTAGATAATGTTAGTCTAGCAGAACAATATTTACTGGAGCATATTCATTTCCTTTCATTAAGTTTTTATGTAACACTATCATGTAAAAGAGATAAATAAAAGTTCTTATCTATATAGAACTATGTAAAAACAATGCCAAAATAAATACAAAGTCTGTAAAAATGTTATAAATGTTACAAAATTACTAGCTGATGTTGTCAACCTAATTACTTATTTAAATATTTATTCTAAAAAACCACTTACAATCTGTTAACTTCGTTTTTTTTCTAAATTTATCTCTAGTTTATACATTATTCATTCCATTTGCATATTATTAACAAATTTTATCGTGACTACTGTTGTAGTTATTTTAATGTTTAATTCGCAAATTTGTTCGTTCCTTCTCGCCTTTAGAAATGTATTTGAATCATACCGCAACATCGCATTTTTTTTCTGAAAATTAAATATTAGCTTCTTTAAAATGAAATAAGAACTAAATGATCGTTTCTTTTTTATATTGGGCAAATGTTGAATTTAACTTATTCATATATAATAAGGAGTACAAAACATCAATATTTTCACTATAATATAACTATTTCATGTGTCTGGTGGAGATCCTAAACGTATTTTTTATTAAAAAACGGGTAATTTATTTACAGATCGACGGTGCCACTGACAAGTTTGACACAAACGCTACGATGTTGGAAAAATCAGTTAGATGTGCAACCTGTTTCAGAAATATTGGCATGAACATAGGAGATGTTATGGTTTTGATGGCTCCAAACCACTTGGATTTGTCAGTGCCTTTCTACGCAGCACTGTACACAGGAATAGTTATATCCGCTGTAGATCGAACGTTGGGAGTCAGTAAGTATCAAAAGTTTTTAGTGACACATGCTCGTGACTGTAAATAGCCCAGTTGTTTATTCGGCTTTTAGGCGAAGGAATGAATTATTTAATATTTTCGTTTAGTATCAACGTTGTAAAGTTCCGCTCAACACGCAAAGCCTCCCAATTTGGCGGAAAGAGTGCAACGGAGTGCCAAAAGGTCCCCTCTATCCAAAAAAATAAAGTAAAGTCTGCAATAACTTAAATAACTCGGGTTAATGATAAATCTCAGCAGCATCAATTATACTACTTCAATCAGACCAATTGATGCAAAGAAATCAATACCAAGCGTGTGCATCGTCTGGAAATAAACATGCTTTATAATTGGCTATTCTCCTATAGTCCTATACTGTATAATATTTATCATTTTATTTTTAAATAAATGCAAGTTGTACATTTTATTGTTTTTTTTTTTTACTTTAAAAACTACACATTGCATTGTGTTGGTGTGTTAATCAAGCGAAGGTTATTATATAATTCTAGTTATTTCTGTGTAATACGAGTCACAAAAAATGTATATACTTTTAATTATTATTATGAGGCGTGTTGTGGCACAGGGGCAATTACGTGTGACTGTAAACGTAACAGGTTGTGCGTTAGGGGAAACAAAACATTTAATATTTTATAATATATTAAATATTTCAATAACTTACAGAAACGCTACTAGACAGATAGAGTTGAAAAACACTATAAAATCGAAATGCGAAAACCTCAGTGGAAGTAAACCCAATAACACATATGCCGAAAAATTAAAAGAGAATACAGATAATCACAATCATATCTAATAAACTAGAAGAACTTATATTAAAACAGTCAGAAAAAAATCGATCTAATATTTCAACAGATAGGCACTCTTCTGAGTGAGACTACCTTCAGGAAAGCAATGTGGAACATTAATGGTCTAACACCAAGCAAGGCTTAGTTAAAGACACTAATTGCCAACAATAAACTTGATGTTGTATTTATATCTGAATGACACTGCACTGAAAAAAGTAACATAAAAACCAAAGGTTGTTGCATTTAATTCACTTGTAACCCTGATGTCACATGCTGGAACTTCCATAGCTGTAAGAATGTCCATTAAGCACCACGTCTTGCCCGAGTATAAAACAAGCCAAATCCAGGCAATAACCATTGCAGTCGAAAGTAAGGATGGACCCCTTAACGTATCTACTATATATTGCCTACCAAGGCATACAATAGACAGTGCAAAGTTTTCCGACTTCTTCCTCACACTGGGAATTCATTGCAGGTGGCGAGTGGAACGCCAAACACTGGAGCTCCAGGTTACGTACAACAAGAGGCAGGCAGCTTAAGTGTTGCATCGACACAAATAACTTTAACTTAATCTCTTCAGGTGAACCGACATAGTGGCCTACAGATGCAAACAAAAAGCCTGACCTGCTCGACTTCTTCATTACCAGAGGACTTTTACTATCTCAACACAGAATCGTGCTTTGATAGCAACTCTGATCATACCCTGTAATTCTGACCGTAAGCACGACTATGATATGCTACGAAAAACCTGAAACCTTGTTCAATAAACTTGGAAATTCACGAAAACATTTAATAAACATCATAAGAATTTAAGTCTGCAATAAGAAAAAAAAAACAGAGACTGGGCTAAGACTGCCAAAAACAAGGCCGAAACATTTGTGAAACACCTAGTTAACGAATTTAAACCCAACAACAGAACAAGTCAATGGACTTCCCTCTCAAATTCTTGGCATGTTCATTCTTGGCATCATCGAAAACAAGACCTCCAACTATCACTTCCGCCAAAACAGGTAACAATGCATGAGCTTATATGGGCTATCAAAACTTGAAAAACAACAAAACTCCTGGCTTCGACCTAATCACTAAAGAAGTTCTACTGCAATTGCCTATTAGTAGGTATCTTTAGAGTCCAACATTTCCCAAATATTTGGAAAATATCTATTATATCATGATATATAAGCCAGAAAAATCACCAGATCATGTTACATGATAGAGATCCATAAGCCTTCTACTTGTTCTGTCCATGTCTGAGAGGATCCTCCTGAACAGAATGCTGCCACTTTTGAACTATATTCAAGCCATCCCCGAACACCTATTTGTGTTCTAAAAATTTCACTGGAACATTGAGCAAGAACATCGGATTTACGACAAAATACGGCAATCTTTTGAGGCCAAAGTACTGCTCTGCTGTATTTCGTGACATCCAATAGGCGTTTGACAAAGTATGGCATAAGGGCTTAGTCTCTAAACTAAAAAAACCTACCACACACCTACTATAGTTCGATGAGTTTTTATTTGTCAGATCGCATGTTCAGGTTCGCGAAAATGGAAATACATCAGAAATCAAATATTCTCGGCCGGAGTGCCACAAGGACGTCCTCGGTCCAATTTATACCCTGTACACAACAGGCCTTCTACTGTCATCTCAAGTGATAAATGCTACAATTGCTGATGACATTGCACTGTTAGCAAGTAGCACAAATACAGAAACTGCTTCAAAAATCCTACAAGAAAGCCTTAATAAAGCAGATGACTGGATGCAGAAGTAGCGCATTAAGGCAAGTGCCTCTAAATCGATCTACATAACATTCTCGTTAAGGAAAGGAAACTAAGGTAAAAGGTACGCCCGTGCATCTGGGAAATAACACCCTTCCCCAAAGTAACTTTTTCAGATACCTAGTAAGGTATCTGAAAAAGTTACTGCGGGTTTGTATGTCGGCGATCTGTCTAGGTGTATAGTAATACACCTAGACAGATCGCCGACATACAAATATTATATTAAAAAGAAGCGCGATGAAACAAACATAAGGTTCCGGAATATGTACTGCCACGTAATTCTAAACTATCTGTGTATAATAAGCTTCTAATCTACAAAATGATTCTTAAACCTGTATGGATGTACGGGGATCGCTAGTAACTCCAACATATCTATCATACAGAGATAACAAAAATGGCATACTGCGTACCTTGTCAAATGCTCCATGGTACCTTACCAATTCTGAAATCTATAAAGCTTTGGAAATCAACACAGTAAAGGAAGAGATCCAGCGGTCTTCCACTATATACAGAATTCGCCTCGGCAGCCATCCGAATGACCTGGCTGCCAAATTAATACATATCAATTATTGTAAACGGCCCTAAACGCCTTAATATCGAGAGACTATATTCTCGATGGTAAATTAGGAGTGCCTCCCACTAGGGAGAACCTCTCACGATGCTCACCTCTCATGATGCTCCTCCGAACAAATATGCTTATAGTTCTGGGACTGATGGCAACACACACCAGAAAAAAAAATTGAATGACTTGATTATTAGCGCTAGATTGTAAATGGACCAGTTGTTGATTTAGTTTTTACGCGAAGAAATTCATTTATTAAATATTTTAGTAAAGCGCGACATAAAGTTTCCGCCTCTCAACGCACAATGCTTTAAATTCGGCGGAAAGTGTAGAACGAAACGAAATGTCTTACCACTAGCTTCTTAAGTTGCTCTCTAGTTACCCTGCAATATGCAGAATGCAGAGTGAAGTTGATGTTTTAATTTATTTAAAAAACTATGCCACATAAAACACTAAAATACATAAACTAAGATATAAAGCTTAATAATGATCGTTACAACTGCAAAAATTATGTCTGTCTGTTATTTTATAGAAGAACTTCGAGATACTTTCTCCATATCAGAACCGAAAATAATCTTCTGTCAGAGTGAAAAAGCACCAGATGTTCAAGTGCTTTAAATGAAATTCACTTAAATGCCATCTTAGTGACTTTTGACAAGGGAGATTACTTGTGCGAGTTTTTCAGAATTCATGGAGAAATACGCTGATAATACACCAGTTGACGATTTTAAGTAAGAAAACAACATGTCTAATGTTTTATAAGAGAACAATATGCATAATTATTTGATAGTATCTAATGTAGATATAAAATAATTATGTAATAATCTATTACTCATTCACTCACTCAACTTCACGCTGTATTCCGCACATAGCAGGGTAGGCTAAGGGAACGTGGGAACCACAGCTAATCTTAACCTAGTATCTATATGTAACTATAATTAGCATACATTCTTATTATATTGTAGTGAAAGTTACGTGGTGTGTTAGCTATTATAATTTGAGAACGTTTAAATAATTTTAATACTACTATGTCTTCAGAGAATTCACAAATAACTTTATTTTAGGGTTTGTTTTAACACTTTATTTCTAGTAAAATAATATCTGTTTCAATTATAATATGTCCTTAGACCTACCAGATTTTGATCCCGAAGAAACAGCTTCTTTCCTTATCTACTAGCGGTACTACAGGCTTACCGAAAGCAGCAGAAGTTACTCATAAAATTTTACGTTATCAGTACCGATGTTTTGGTAAGGGATCATCTTATATTTTGTATATTCCACCAACTTGCACAATTTTCAGCTCGACTCTTAAACAATCATTACAAAAGTGAATGATCAAATTCAGTGTGATTTTTCGTATTTGAAATAATCTATTTGCCAATATGTTCTCCTTTTGCAAATAATGCTTAATGATGTCTCAAACTAGGTCCAAAGTTATGCCTACCTTGCCATGTGCAGGATGATAGCGTGAAATTTATGATATATGAGTTGCAAATAGTGCTGGAAATGTTTTTTTAATAGAAGAAAAATCAACGGGGGTATACGCCCTTTAATTATGAATCTCATTTTTACTTTTGATGGAATTTAAACTAATGTGAAAATTTAATGTGCTTATAATTTCCACTGTCACTATTTCGTAAAACCGATTTGTAACAACTTTCTACATTCAAAAATTATAGAAAAATCCTCTTTATACTTGTTACATTTTTATATAAAACAGACGTAACTTACTCTACTCAGCTTCACGCTGTATCCCGCACATGGCAGGGTATGCAGAGGGAACTTGGCAAACTAGTGTTAAGACACTCCGTTCCACTTCCGTTCCTCGCTTTCCGCCGAATTTTGAGGCATAGCGTGTTAAGTGGCGGAAACTCAAAGCCGCATTTTGCCTTGTACCAGAGTGAAGAAATGAAAAAATTAATATTTAAGTTGAAAATATGAATATTTTATTTCCTCGTGTGGGATCGAATCGACAACTATCGGTTACGTCATACGTTGTGCCGCTGCGCCACGACAGGCCTGATTTACCCTTACCCACGAACTTAAAAACTACGTAATAAAAAAAGAGGTCTGTCGTGGTACAGGGGCATAAATATGCGATTGTATCGCGACAGGTTGGGTTTGATCCTACTCAAAGAAATTATATATTTAATATTGTCATTCTTCGCTTTGCTAATAAGGCAAAACGCGGGTGTTAAGATCCGCCATTCAACACGCAATGCCTTAAATTCGGCAGAAATGGAATAGGAAGTATCTCCATGAGAATGGAGTGTCTGAACAACTACTCTTACAATTGTATTATAAGTACCTACTGTATGACTAAATTATT